>CM052298.1:7998826-8085983 GCA_028455765.1 Lasioglossum oenotherae | reverse complement strand
TGTTCAGTATGTTCAATATATTCAAGGTGTCCAATGTTCAATATGGTAAATATATTCAATGTTGATGGTGTTCCAATATCTAGTGTATTCAATGATCAATTTTGATGGCATCCCAATGTTTAGAGTACTCAATGTTCAACGTGTTTAATGTTGACATTATTCATGTCTTTATGTTCACACAGTTCAAGGTTTAAATGTTCACGTGATTCAAGGATCAATGTCTCATTACATAAAAAATCAGTCTAACACTACGAAATTTCAGGTGGTTTCCATCCATCACCGACAATGAGACACAAGCACGAGATCAGAGGCGGAACGTTCCCTGCAATTACGATAGTTGAGTCGGAAGCGCTCGCTAGAGGACCGAAGAGCCCTCAAGGGCTTCCCAAGAGAACTCGAGGGAGCCGAGCATACCTCCAAGGACACGCGGTCGGCGACCAACTAGAGATATATACGTCATAATTATCGCAACTCGGAAAAACAGCATGCCGTGGAATCTGTTACGCGTTTTCGGCTCCCTTGGGAGTCCTCGGAGAGACCTCGGCATAAAATAATTAGAACGTTTAGACTCTCGAGAGGGCCGCCGGGCTTAATCAGCGATTTCGAACTTTTCGAATTAACCTGATCCTCTTCCATGGAGTTTGTAAAATTTCCGCGGTGGTCATTCGCGAGTTCTCGTCAGCCGTTGAGATGAGAGAAGCTTTTAACGAGTGCGGAAAACTGTATCTGTTGCGGTCGGTTAGCATGCGATTCCAGACGAGCAAAATTTACTTTTACTTCCGCTTATTTATGTTTAATTACTACTTACTTCTTTTTTCTGTGCGAGTAAGCGAGAAGGATTACAGGAGTCAATTAATATTGTTCGGCCTTTGAATTTTTTGGATTCCGTCTGTGGGAATATTTTCACAACAGTTTTTAACGAATTTTGTATATTTTTGTTCCGAAGAAAATCAATATTGCAATTGCCAGCAGAAGCCAGAAAAGTTGTACATATTTAAATTCTGTTAACATTTTTATAAATTAATGCTTCGCATTATTTTCGTTTTATACGTACGCGTTACGCGCGTATATAAACCTTTTTTATTCATGTAAAAGTTTGCAATGCGTTAACCGGCAATAATCCAGGAATAAATTATTCCGTGTTTTATATTCGCGGAAAATTAACCTGTTTACGAATACGTCAGGTTTTTCTCTTTTTTGCCGAACTGGGAGCTGCATTTTGAACGAAAGCGCGACGGAACTGATTCCTGCAGAACCGTTGCTTAATCCTGTTTCGATAATCCTTTGCCGTCGGGACATTCGGCCGAGCAACTAACCGATTAAACTAACTGGAAACCGAGCGATCTCAAAAGAACCAAAGGGCAGATTTAAATAAAGTAATTCTGATCCCCGGGTTAACGTGATCCGCCCTCGCAAAAGCGCCTCCTTGCAATTTCTGCGTTTTTCTGCAACAATCCTCGGACATTCGCTCTAATTTCCGTAAAAAATAATGGTCGTTCCAAATCCGACGCTTTCAAGATATATCGACGTTATTACTGGACCGGGAAACTTTATGCAAATTCCAATTTTCATGGATTGCTTCATGCAAACCAGGATAAGGGGGAATTCATCCTGGAGATAGTTCTCTTTGGCAGAAATGGGGCAGTAACGACATTACCGTTACCGTGTTACTCCAAGTAGTCAAAAGGCAAAAATATCCACAACCTGGTTGTTAAAATATTGTTGCAACAGTTTACCGTCCTTGATATTACTGGAAAACCACGATCGAGTCATTTAGTATAACGATTACTTTTACGGCGGGTCTACAAATTTAATGCAGAATGCTTTCGAGGAATTATACCATCGTACTTTTAAATGTAAATTCAGTTTCAAATAGCTGCTCCGCGTTTATGGCAGTCGTGCGAGGGAATTAGAAGACCGAGAATATAAAAATTAAATCCGCGTTAACTGCAGAGAATGAAGAAGAACATTTGCTGAGCGGCAGAGTGCGTTGGACAAAATGGCGAGGGATCTCATCGGCAATGAAACCAATGTTATAATTAAACTGTGGATCTTGATGCATAATAAAAATTGTTAATCATCTTGAAAATATTTTTAATAAGGTGGCGTGGGGTAAGTCCGGCCTAGTTATTCTTTAAAGTCTTACTTTAAACTGATGTATTTTCAGTCTGGTATGTAAAAACTTAACGTTCTTGGTATCAAATTCTTGCCACAGTTATTACTGCTGAATTAGTATTATTTAGGATTCTAATTTTGCTTGAAAGTTATCATTTTGATAGGATATTGTACAAAGTGTCAACTAAGACGCACTTGCCCCGTAAATGGGGCAAGTCCGTCTCTGAGAGTTAAAAATGCTTTTGAACCTTGTTTCAAGTGCTACGGGGCAAGAAAAGAATAATTAACAAGCCTGCTATAAAATGCTTCTCATTGCATTAAATTATATTCTTTAGTTTTCCAGTTATCCATTTTTAACAAAGTTTAAAAATGCCTTCGAACCTTGTTTCAAGTGCCACGGGGCAAGAAAAAAATTATTATTATATCAAGCCTACTATAAAATGCTTTTTATTGCATTAAATATATTGTTTAGTTTTATAGTTACCCATACAGTACGCACTTACAGTACGCGTAGTAATATTTACGGGGCAAGATCGTCTTAGTGTTTTTCTCAATAAATTAAAAAAAATACAATAGAAATGGTTTATTTAATGTAACCCTACATCAATATTTGTTGGACTTACCTAAAATAACAACGCAGAATATATTAATAAGTCCGGCACCTCTGGAAATATTCCATATGCCATTTAAACTGCGGTGCCCAAGGTGGTTCGCAACCCACCTTGTAAAAACTGTAGGTCCCGTCGCGAAAAAACCCTGGCAGTTAAGTGCGCCGTAAAATAACCAATAAAGAAAAGAAAATATTAATAGCTTGTAAATTATTGCACGTTCAGGGTAACCTCAAAGTTGTGCGTGTACCTCGCACGTAACTGTTTGGCATTGGTTGATTTAAGCGAGGAAAACACTATTCTTGGGCAACAGCTATGCAGAACAGTTCATACTAACTTAAACTACATTAATTACAAGCTAGAGAGAAATTTCGTTCATATTATAATAAAAATAACCAATTAACGCACTTGCCCCGTAGACGGACTTACCCTACTCCACCTTATCTTTTTATTTTTGCATTGATCCTATTAATTTTTGTTATAGGTGCGTAAGATCCGCAGGTTACTTATAGGAGTCGCTTTGAATTGAACATATTTAAGAAAAATCATTGGTACTCTGTGGCTGTTCATTTTGGTTATGGTGCATGAAGTGGTTCCATCGAGGATGGAAAACTGAATGAACGAGATGGATAGGCTGTGCGGATAAGCGATTCCCTGTTAAACAGGCCAGAGGATTAGCAGAACAGAGGAGAATATGGGTGATAGAAAGTTTCGCTGGTTCAATACGGTGGCGAGTGATTTCGAATCCTGGCGCGGCGCCAACCTCTTTCCAGTCGGTTAAACTGAAATAAAGGATGTCATATTGAGAATTTGCCGCAAGTAATGTCCTCGGCGGTGAGCCACAGCTTCGACAAAGCTGGCTGGCCCTTGAAAAGATCCTGATCCTGGACCTGTGTGGTCCCTAGATGGCGAACTTCCTTGTAGAATTGTTCTTAGGTTGTTTGGACAATCCGCGAGCGATTCACGGCTGGTTTCGGCTGGTGAGGTACGTATCGCGATAAAACTGCTTCGACGTCGCCACCAGGAGAACAACGATCCGATTCCGAAGTGATAGTGATCGTTAGTCGTTCGGCGGGACGGCGTGGCGGTCGAAATAACCGCGAGCTTTTAGCGAGCCTTCCATTAGGATCGCGTTCGCGGTCGAACGACGCGGTGTCTCGTTGAAATTTATCGTTCGGCTGTGATTAATCCGTCGCGAAAACATATTACGGCTTGCTCCGGCAAACCGCCGACAAACGCCTGTCCCGCTGCATTCCAGGTAAACGGATATTTGCAATTAATCGATCGCCGCTTTCAAAGTTCCGTGAATAATCGTGGAACTTGTCAGGGGCTCCGGTTCGCCATTGCGACGCATTGGGGATCGTCCCGGCGATAACTGTCCGAGCTCGGAAAAATAAGTTGTACATACCGATGCAACGCCAACACGAACGGCTGTAATTTTGCGTTATTCCCGATTCAACGAACTTTCGCGATCCCGGGAGTGGAAACCGCGTTCGATTCGTTGCGAAACATCTCGACGTAAGCGCGAACCCCGAAACAGACTTAAGTTTAGTACAGACATTGCATGCAATGGACTTTTCTGTCTACGGTCCTGAATTGCCGACTCTTTAGAAAACGCCCTAGTATGATAGCGGACTCTACCGAAATGAAACGATCACAAAATGTGTGAGCCCGACGGAGATAGACTTTACAGTGTTGCGAGTCTATCTCTGCCAGTCAACATGCACCTTATAATTGTTTAGAATATAAGTTATGTACATGTAAATACAATACAAACATTTTATGTATGAATCTACAATGAATAAATAAAGACAATGTAATAAAAAAGCATATCTGCGTATACATTCACTAACCCCACCCATTTCTCAACTTCGGACTCCTTCTAGAGTTATACGTAGAGTTATGATTCTTTGACTTTGAACTTCTGAATTTTAACGAGATATTTTCGGCCGTCTTGCTTATCGTAAAGTTATACTACTGAATTTCTGAACGACCTCCTGCGCTATTATATTCTCCTAATACGAAAGTCGATTTTGGAGGTTCCCAAAAATTTTCGACCGTCTGACTTGTCGTTGAGTTGCACTACTGAATTTTCGAAATTTTTCGAGCGTCTGGCTTGTCGTTGAGTTGTACTACTGAAATTCTGGATACCTCCTTCGATATCATGTGTTCCTAATACAAAGTTCAATTTCCCAGGAAATTTTTCAGAAACCTCGAAAATTGAGAAAGTATTAGGAGAACATGATGTCGAAGGAGGTATTCGAAATTCAGTAGTACAAATCAACGACAAGTCAGACGGTCGAAAATTGGCGAAATTTTTCGAAAATCTCGAAAATTGAACTTTGTATTAGGAGAACATGATGTCGAAGGAGGTATTCGAAATTCAGTAGTACAAGTCAACGACAAGTCAGACGGTCGAAAATTGGCGGAATTTTTCGAAAATCTCGAAAATTGAACTTTGTATTAGGAGAACATGATGTCGAAGGAGGTATTCGAAATTCAGTAGTACAAGTCAATGACAAGTCAGACGGTCGAAAATTGGCGAAATTTTTCGAAAATCTCGAAAATTGATCTTCGTATTAGGAGAACATGATGTCGAAGGAGGTATTCGAAATTCAGTAGTACAACTCAACGACAAGTCAGACGGTCGAAAATTGGCGGAATTTTTCGAAAATCTCGAAAATTGAACTTTGTATTAGGAGAACATATGATGTCGAAGGAGGTGGTATGAAAATCAGTAGTACAACTCAACGAAAAGTCGGACGGCCGCAAATTTTTGAAAATTCAGAACCACAACATCATGCCAGACGGCCGAAAATATTCCAAAACCTTGGAAATTGAATTTTATATTAGGAGAATATGATAGCGAAAGAGGTGGCACGAAAATTCAGTAGTACAGCTCAACAGTAAGTCGGACCTTCAGGAAAATTGGCGGTTCAATAAGTATATACGCAGAGATGTGCTTTTTTTACAATTGTTTTATTTATTCACTGTTGATTTATACATAATATGTTGATATTGTACATGTACATAACTTACATTCTAAACATTTATTACGACATTGCGACTATTCGTATATTTATTGAACATCACGATCTCCGAAATTTCATCTCTTTGACCTCTCATCAATCTTGGAAATGTAACCTTCTTCAATTGCATTATGACGTAACGTCTTTAAATTGTCCCTGGGAGTTGTGATCCTTCTGCAATTCCACGGCGAATTTTGAAGTTCTAGCAATTCCAACGTAGATCTTAGAATTGAAGCTGTGCACAATCTAACCATGAATCTTGGAATAGTGGTCCTTTCAATTCAATCGCTTTGGGATTGCAGGCCTTCGCAATTGTGATTTCTGCAATTCCACCAACAACATTAATATTGCGACCCTTTCTAAATCTATTGAACATGTTTCATGAACTTGGAAATTACAACTTTTTGATTCCGCATGAAGCTTGGAATTGCAGTCCGTGGCATTGCTGAATCCCGGTCGTGATGAACAACAGTCATCACAGCGCAATAGCTATTACACGCAACCGGAAGCTTAAATCTCCGTGTGCATAACCAGAGAACAATCAATTACCGTGTGAAACACATTTTCGCTTGTCCTCGAACGCCACCGAGACCGAGACCGATAGCGGAATCGTCGAAACTCGAAATTGAAAATAGAAGGTAATTCTTCGAAGAGCTTGGGAATCGACTCGATTAGACTCTCCTGCAGTACTCCGGTGTATCAACGTCGAGGAGAATTCTATTCTTGGCGAGGCGTCGATTTAGTATCCGACCATTTTGTTCGGGTTTTTTGCGTGGTAGCCCGAAGAGCAGCAGTGATTCAATTGCGGCCGAAATCGCGGTCGAGTTACGGATCCGGTGGCCCTGCGCGATTTATTTCCTCCGCGTTGCAAGGGGGATCGAGCAAAGATCGATCAACGACAGAGATCGATGGCACGGTTGGATATTAATTTGTCGAGTCGGTCGGACGTTACGGATTCCGCTCCCGCGCAGTGCTCGGGATAAATCCAAGATAATAGGAAATGGACTCCGAAACCTGAAGCAATGCTGGCTCTACTAGATACTCCGGTTCAGCTTGACACAAGATTAAAGCGATCGCGTTTCCCTTTGCACATTGTGCCATAGATAGATACAATGATAGCGCAGGTGTCCCACGGAATTATGGTAACCCCTCATATTCAATCACTCGTTCGACAAGCAAAGAGACCGTGGCTTCAGGTCAAACAGCATGAGGAAGAGAAGAGACGACTCGATACCGTAAATTGATATTGCAGTGACTAAAGCGGGGCTTGTATAACAATTGTTGTACACAGGTTCAATACTGTCGTATTACCAATTTCCGTTCTCAACACTTACCGCTGATTTTCTGATATATACACAATCTTTTTAAAACCATTAGCTCCCACGAAGTGTACTTTCATTGTACGATGTGCACGCACAGTCTTTTTGAAATCAGTTCCTATAAATTTCACTATTCAGCTTATTTTGGTAATCAATTCTCTGTTCAAAGGATTTCCATGAAAGGACTCTTGATCAAAAGATCGTCGATGTTCCCGTCTCCCGTCGCGACGAGACGCTCGCGTTTCTGTCACGCGTGCCTGCCATAACCATAACCCAGTTAGAACCTCGGGTCTACGTTTCCTGCGACGATTCTACGCGGCAAATTTGCAAGTCAAAGCGGAAAACACGTCGGCCGGTGATTTGCTGATCGCGTCGCGGCATTCGCGATACGATTTCCCTTCTCGCTGGAAAATAAACGGTGCGTCGAGGTCTGATCCGCATGCAGAAGGAAGGGACAGAGTTTGACACATTTTACCTGCTGTAAGATAACAAACAATCGATCAACACTAAACCTACCGAGCCTCGAAAGTACATGGAACATGCTCCCTTATAAAAATGACAAAATTAATTTGATTTAGACCTTATGTGCGACTCCCCCTATTGTAATACGTGCTCTATTAAAGACAAATAATTGTTATTATTTCAATAAGATAGGTTTAAATAAGTACACTGAGAAAAAAAGTAGTTACTTCAATAACACGCGTGTTATTGTAATTTTTTTACTTCGATGAATATCAATGTATTCCTTTCAATAGTATGAAATTTAGAAGCAAATCGTGATGTATTTGAATTGTCTATCATGAAATGATTGAAAATAGTATTCGATTCAATACCGTATATTATTATTCGTAATATTTCTTTTTTTCCTTCAATCAGATATGTTGTTAAAAAATTTGAGAAATATATTGATTTATACTGGAATTGGTTTGAGGCCATATCTTATTTTTTTGAAAACATTGATGGTCAAGCTATTGGCTTATATGATTGGCGGAAGTGAGTTTTGCTATTGAAATTCAATAGTATTAAATATTAAAATAAGTTCATATCATATTGGCACTATTCAATAGTACATCTTATTGAATCAACATATATTTTTTTTGTTTCGACAGGATTTTTTTCTCAGTGTAGGTAAATGAGGTGATATGTTTAGTGTTAACAATGCGTGAGTGGATTTAAGGATAACACGATTTTTACGCAAAGCAAACATTTTCTGTGTCAACCAAATAGCCACACAAAATACGTATACACAGTCTTTTTAAATAATTTCTTCTACTTCTGTACAAAATCACTATATCGTAATCATAAGTATAATTATGTGCGCGAGGCCTGATATTTGCACTTCTGAAGCAATTGACGATGAAACAGGATTTTAGAGAGTACGTGAGAAGTTACTTAAATAAATATCTGACTGCCTAAAATATAGAATGTGAAATGATTTTGTGAAATCTGAATAATCCGAGGAAAAGTGATTTTCCTGTTGAGATAACTTCGTGCATTACGGTTCGAAATAATATGTGGCCAAGGTTCGAACGAATTAGGTACATTCGCGCGCGAATTGGCCGCAGATAAGCTCGAAACTTAGATACGAAGGAAACTCGATCGGCCGATATTTCACGGGCTCTCTCTCCTATCTTCGGAAGAATTTCGCAAGAAAATCTCGTTCGGTCCAATAACGTCGACTTTATTGAACGAACAAAATGATTTTAATAACCGGCAGTTAAGAATTTCATTAGGGATCGCACTCCTGGATAAAGGGAGTTCCACGGGGCCCTTATCTTTCATCAATTTCGCATGGATATTTTTGAGGCGTAATTGAATTCTTTGCCAAATTGCTTCGCACCGAGGAGAGAGAACCGACTTTATCGGTGAAAGGTAAGCGGAAAAATTTTTCGACTGCGCTTTTCCATTAGGATCGTATTTCGAGCGGCGCGAGAGCGCGCGACAACTTTATCGCGGATTTGCGAAATGTGTTCTCCCCGAAAGAATATTGACAGCTCGCGAAATTGTTGCTTTTTCACTCCGAAATAGCTGGTTGAAGTTGTATAGAATGCACACACTAATTGCCACTTTAATAATGTACACTACCGTCCATGAGTATATGACCAACTTCAGTTTATCGAATATATACGAGATATATTTAAAATAAGGCATCCCAATGTAACTTCTGTCAGGAACGAAGCTGACAGGCGAAAACTTCATTTTTATGCAAGATAACGATTGTAAATATAGTGCAAAAGTGTGTCAAAATTATTTAAAGCAATTGGAGGACGTTGATAAACTTAAAGTTATGCAGTGGAGAAACTGTGGGATGAAATCAGAGAAACAATTGTGGACTTATTTAGAAAGTAAATTTTTTAATGTTTTCGGCGCAACGGTTCGATCGTTGGAATTGAAACTGTAAGGATTCTCAAGGACTGGTGTAACACAAAATTACCGATAGCTAAGATAAGTAACAGAAAGTTATTTTTATTAAAATGTAGATCCAACAATATAATTCCTAACTTCATTGGAAATAGTATTATCAACAAATTCAACGCTTTTACCTCTTCTACTTTCACACAAAACAAATTAATAAATTTACAAAATAGATACATGAAAAAACTATTAAACATTACCATCAAAGATACATATTTCTTACAAGCTTCATTGCTCAACAGAATCTCTGAACTAAATGATGAAATCCTTTTCTTACTTCCTCAAAACTTGTCTGAAAAGTTTTTCACTTTAGAAAATAGAAAATTTAACGAACTATCGATCGAACCGTTTCGCCGAGAACATTTAAAAATTTATTATCAACAAATACGATCGATAGAAGAAACATATTTATTTAGAAAGTGTTTGGAACGAAATCCAGGAGGAAACATTAAAATAGCTTGTTGCTAGATTGCCTCGAATTGTAAACGCCGTCATTGCCTAGCGAGGTGGATATATGAACGAAGTATTTAATAACTAATATCTATTTACTGGTAAAATCCTTAACATGTACTGCATTATAATGCTTCTATGTCAATCATATACATTTATATTCATTCTACTTCAAAGTAACTTCAGTTATAACGTTGATATAGACTTTTAGATTCGATTCCGCCAAGTGGTCAAATACTTATGGACGGCAGTGTACAATAAAATCCGCATTGCTTAATAAAGTGTTTTCTGTGTGGCATTAACACTAAACATACCCTGATATGTTAAATGTAATATGTAAAACTTTAATTTTCTGTAAATTTTCTTTAAAAACTTTAATTTTAAAGATCAATGTCATTTCAGGGTCATATTATTATGAATATCTGAATGACTTTTTCGAATCAGTTACACGATGCAATTAAAAAACAATCTAGTTATGTGTAAAAAAACATCGCGATGACTTTGATAACTCCGAAAAAATGACCTTTCGAAAAAGATATTCTTGCCAGATATTTGGTCTATCGACACTATGCACATTACGTAACAAATATATTTTGCATCACAATAACCTGAAGAAGTATATGTATCCAGAGTGAAGATTAAGCAACGTTATAACAATATAGACACAGTTTGCAACACACCAGGGAGCACGTGTAAAGCATTTTGAGGAGTGAAAGTATAATACAGTGTGTTTACAGTTGTAGAGATTGTGCAAGAAGAAGTTTGTCAGCAGGTTTCCCTCGCGGAACTAAAACGAGGAGTGATGCTTTCAGGCAAGGTGGCGAAAATAAGTGTTCCGAAAACCGCGAACTTATCTCGGAGATGTTTGATAATTAGTTCGGCCGAGCGTGAGACTAATCGACCTGCTTCCAGAGCTCGGGGCGTAAGAAGACCGGTAAGATTCTATAGCCAACGACGTGGAAAGTTCTTTGATCGCATCAGGGCCCGAGTAACAGTTTGAAAGTGCCATTGAATAATCAAACGAGCTGCTCGAACGATGACGAAGCCGGTCTTCTCTCCGCTTCGCGCGCGTCCGAGTCCACGAATCCGTTCAAAGCACGCGGGGCTCTTTTGTTTTTCTGTCGGGCGACTCTTCGGATACCCATGAATATTTCAGAGATTAATATCTTATTAACGTGTCGGGAGCGATGCTCTCTCTCTCTCTATCTCTCTCTCTATTTCTCCCCTGAATAGATACAGGCGATCAAACTGCGCTCTCGAGCGTGAACCGGGTTGACCGTCTGTATGCCACGTTACGATGCACTCGCCTCCGTAAGGAAACTCTCGACGAACTATCCGACAAGAGCCATTCGCACAAAGACCCCGACAATGGTCAAGACACACCTCGTCCGAATATACGCCATTCAAAGCGCCCCTGAAATGGCAGATCGGAATTATACAGTGGCCGAAATTTCTATAAAGTCATCTTCTTTTTAATAGATCTTTATAAAATATCACCATTTTTATTGATTTATCGTATCTGGTCTTGTGCCTTGCAGACACTCGGATAGAGAGACTGGGTACTCTAGATTGTTATGTTTACTATTTACGTTTGTTTCGATTTTTTTCTGTGTGCTGCAGAACACAAGTGCGAAGTTTCTATAAAGTCACTTAGTGTTTCTCTGTAATCCGAGCAGAGAACTACGGAAAACTGCGAATATTCTAAAAGTATTATTAGGACCTTGAATAAGTTCTCGCTGTTTCTTTTACAAAATAAAAGATTTATTTAATAAATTATAAGGAACAAAAACATTTCATTCAAAGTATAATATATATATAGTATAATATATTCGAGTAATTCCTCCAACTTTTCGTCTTCAAATTTTTTCGGTGCGCCAGAACGTTCTTTATCCTCAAGTTCAAATTCATTATTTTTGAAGCGTCGAAACCGGTCTCTGCGTGTCGTATCCGACAATGCATTGTCACCATAAGTCTCAACAAGAATTCTATGTGTTTCAGCTGCAGATTTCTTTTGAATAAAGTAGTGCAATAAAATTCCCCGCAAATACACTTTATTCGGCACAAAAGTAGACATTTTCAGAACTAAGAAAAAATTACTTTGTGTACACTAAAGTGAACTACCATACACTGAAATTTAAGGTTAGATACACTACTGCCTTGCATGTGTGTTACCATTCGAAATTCCACGAACGGGGTACTGCTACTGCCATCTTTGAAGAAACAGCGAGAACTTATTCAAGGTCCTAATAGCTTTAGTACTCAAAGAAATCCTGTTTGTTATAATTTGATTCACGTGTATATGAGAATGCCGTGAGGAAACGTACTAACAAGTGAAGAAAAAGCTTCAATCGATGCTCATAAAGATATGAGCTGCTCTAATCGCACAATTGCTAAGAAAACTAATCGGTCATATACCGTGATTAATAATTATATCAATTTCCGTGAAAATTACGGAAAAAATCATTTTAAAGGTGGTAATAAAATATTGTCAAAGAGACGACATTCATTATTAACGAGATCTGCGGCTACGGAAAGGAAAACTACAGCACAATTTCGAGCTGAATTGGAGCTCCCAGTAACAATAAGTCGTGCGCAACAACGTTTAAACTCTTCTGGACAAAAACGCAACGTAAACCAGGCCTTAAAGAAGTACATAAACAGACCTGTCTTGATTTCGCACGGGCCCAAAACACAGTGACTTTATAGAAATTTCGGTGAGTGTATCTACAACCTTTTTGCGTGCTAAAGGAGAGACTTCGATCTTCAAATCTATTGAAGATTGACTAACTAAAAAACGCATTAGAAAATAAGCATTTTCGAGGGAAAACATGTCCTCGGTTATCCATCTGTCACGCCGTGTAAGATTGTAGAAGCGTCAAGCTCTAAAATAAGAACAGCATTATTATTGCAGTATTTGCTTCAATTTCTCGAGACTAGGAAATTTAGTGTTCGAATATAGGCTAGCAAGCAGGGACGTGGCAAGACCAGCGTCATGAAAAATGTAGGCGGAAAACCATTGGACGGAGAGTGTTGCGTGGTTTGATCGCGGGGAGGGCTATCGAGGAGCGGAGAGGCTCGCAATCAATTTCTATCGGTAATGGCGTGGACGGTAGATTATTATCGGGGGGCGTAGGAATGCTCATCCCGGTGATAGAAGGACGGTGGATATGGCGCGTAACACATGGGGGTTTAGGCTCCTGGAAGCGAAGGGAGAGGCTCTCTCGCACAGACACAGGATTCCCTCGAACGGATTCGGGGAACGGTAATAATGCATGTGCCACGCCGCCGGTTGCACACGGTCTCGTGTCCCGTTTCGTCCCGCGTGCTCGTCCCACACCTAAGCCACACCGAATACCGTCAGCTGTGTGTATGTATATCTGTCGGGTGAACGTCCTCGATCACCGGGGAAGGGACGACACTACGGTAGGACGACGCACGGCATAGTCCGGCATTATTGTCCTTTCGAACGCCGGTCACGATTTTCGGCCGCAATGGAAATCGCTTTTCGACGCTGAGCGAAGCTTTCCCGCTTTCCGTGGGACAGACCGCTTTTCCGGGGCTTCATTATTGATCCCGGCCTCTTTTCACGTTCCAGAATAATTTATCTCTCTGCTTTCTCTCTATCTCCGTCCCTTTCCCGGCAAGGTGTTGTTTGGACCGGTCACGTGGAAACTGATGGCCCGAACCGTTTCCAGATGAAACGCTATACCGAATCGAACGATCCCAGCGTACCAAGGTCTCTGTCCCGCTCTTCAGCTTTCCCCGACCCCCGATCCCGCGCCATGGGAAATTTCAGGTTCGACTACCACGGGAAAGTTCGTTGACAAATTGCGGGCTATCGCCTGACGTAACGAGCCCGTTGCTCCGACCCGATAGCTCCAGAAATAACAATTCGCCGACCTGCGAATCGCCAGAACTTCTCGTTAGAGCTTTCGCTAGCCGGAGAGTGCTCGGTATCTTATCCAATATATTATCCAAACTTTGCTGTTCTGCCCTCTACCTCGTTCCTCGACCCCAAGGAGTACGATATTCTCTCGGTAACTGCGCAAAAGATATCTCTACCGTAACTGTTAAAATTTCATCCCTACCATTGGGACGGTCCCCTTGGAACCACTGACCGAGCCAGCGAGGCGTCGAGTACCGTGTGGAGATGACAAGAAGGTCCCTGGCAGGAATGCGGTGACGTAGGCAAGAGAAGGAGCGCGCCTCCTATTGGCCGAAGCGGTCACACACACACTACTACTACAGTAAAGTATTAGTAGTAGTATAGTCGCAAAAAGGTCGTACACGATGAATGCAAAAAAATATCCCCTCCACTGTAGTCATCTGAGCTCGGCTCTGGTATATTTTTATGAAACTTTCACCAATATATTTGTGGCATTTTTCTGACTAAAATAATATCAAACACGACATAATTTCAACTGAATTTAGTGGTTTAATCGACGATGAAAGTTTCGGGCACAAGGAAGGACAGCGTATGGGAAGGAAAGAGACGCGGAGAGTCGGCCGCGCGCGGTCTCTCTTTACACGAGCTGTCTTTTTCTACGTTTGGCTCGGTCTTTGAAGTTCAAACAAAAATCGTGTCCGTCAACGAACTTTTCAAACGAATCTCCCCGAAGCTTTTGCGACTATAGAGGATTTACTATACTATGGTGAACGA
Source organism: Lasioglossum oenotherae (assembly GCA_028455765.1). Classification (NCBI taxonomy): domain Eukaryota; kingdom Metazoa; phylum Arthropoda; class Insecta; order Hymenoptera; family Halictidae; genus Lasioglossum; species Lasioglossum oenotherae. The sequence goes on along the minus strand of CM052298.1, from coordinate 8,071,387 downwards.
TGGACCCTCCTTTTGCCTCCGTGCAAAAGGACACTCACCCTAACCTCACACTAACGCAGTCCAAGCAAAACATTGCAACTTTTCTAGTTTTTGATTTTTCTTTTCATGAAACTGACCATCGTATTCGTCTTTTCCTTCTGATTATAATGCCATCCATCACGGTATAATCATGATCGTAATTATTTGTGTAACAATAAAAAGATGTAGTAGCTCTTCTGTAACTGTGACTTTGCAGACCCAAAGCCCTAGACCCGGAGAATCGTTGTTTGACGTTAACGCGACCTTTATACATAATCAATGTTGAAGATATTTGCGATGCTGAGCTGGCTATTTCTTACAGACTATACGTACGGCATGAATATTTCGGAAAGCATTCTTGCAGCATTGCAAATAGAAATGGAAATTTTCTCTGCAACCCTTGGACCGTACCAAATGACTAACCGCATTACGAAATACCCATTAACTGTCACAACTGCAATGGGACAACTTAGAACGAACGGAACGACTCTTGTTCTTGGGAACTCTGTATTCTTGCAGCGGTAGTTCTTAGCGTTCTGACGACTACACCGCGAATTTTATGCAGTTGTCACACAAACGAGCAGGTGAAACTCGAAACAGCGAACGGTTCAAAGAATCTAGGAATGTCGATGCTTCGTAATCAACATATACAATTATTAAAAGAAATTCAGCGTCAATCAGGTAATGTTTACTTTACGTAAAGATCTACGAAAGATGATACGAGAAAATGTTCAAGGAATTGCTGAACGTCACTTGAAGATCATGTTATTATAAGGTCACTTGTCCATGACTTGAAATCTACGTGAAATGATCTTGAAAAATATGTGCTCTCATTTTAAAAGAACATCGACAACCTTAGAATTTCGAAAGATATGATCTTGGAAAAAAAAACGTCCTGCCTACCATACCATGCCACGTCGAATACCAGGGTAACCGATCAATTCATAAAACTCAGGATACTTCGCGTGGCTGGCAAGCATCATCCGGTCGATGCGTCATTTCGTTCTAGCATCGTGGTTGCTGCGAAAGCAGACGTCCAATCAAGCAACCAAGCAGCGCAGCGATGCTCCGCGGTCTGAGGAAATTGTACACCGGCGATAAGCAGAACCGGTGATCGATGGGTAGAATCAGCCAGTTCACTGGGTCAATTTGTCCTGTTGAAGTTCGCGCGGCGATCGATCGGTTAGCCCTGCAGGTGCTGTCGAATCTCCGTCGAGGCAGCCACTAAGGAACGGATGGATTATTCCTTGAGGAGTGAATTCTCGAGGTGCCGCTAGTACCTCGTAAAACGTCTGCTGTACCGATATCCCAACCCCCTCTCTCCTTCTCCCTTCATCGTTCGCTGAAAGTTCTCCGTGGAGAAGCAATATGCTGTTGAAGGGGGCACCGACGCCACCGACGACGCTTAGGGACAACCTTCTCCACAGGAAATGAAGATCTCTTGCTGCTGTCGGGTTCCACTCGAGCGGACGTCGACTCGGGCCGCGTCATCCCGGAAAATGCAGAAACTCGACTGATCCAAACACCGGTTTAAAGAGTAGTCGGGGATCGCAGAATCATCCTTTTCATCGATCTACCACCGCTCCAGCCCTTACACAAAGGTCAGCCGTTCAGTACAGTAGACCCTCCCTGATTGCACAGAAGTCTTGCTAGTAGTTGGATACTAAATATAATTGCGCCCAGCCCTTAGACAAAGGTCAGTCAATAACTACAGTAGAACCTCCCTGATTGCACGGAAACCTTGCTAGTTGGATACTAAATATAATTGCCCCCAGCCTTTAGACGAAGGTCAGTCAAGAAGTACAGTAGAACCTCCCTTATTGCACGGAAGTCTTGCTCTAGTTGGATACTAAATATAATTGCCCCAGCCTTTAGACGAAGGTCAGTCAAGAAGTACAGTAGAACCTCACTGATTGTACGGAAACCTTGCTAGTTGGATACTAAATATAATTGCCCTCAGCCCTTAGACAAAGGTCAGTCAAGAAGTACAGTAGAACCTCCCTTATTGTGTGGAATACATGCTGGTTGCATATTAAATATAATTGCCTCCAGGCCTTTAGACAAAGGTCAGTCAAGAAGTACAGTAGCACCTCGTTTATTTCACGAAATCCTCGCACGTTGCATACTAAATTGTTTAATTTTACTTTGAAAATATTTACCGAAAATCGTACGCCCATTTTTCCTGAACCGTTTTCCTGTCTCTATTTTACTCGATCTCATTTTACAATCTCCCAGTAAATAAAAAGGAAAGCTTGTATACAAACGGTTGTAACTGGGAAACACGGCCAGGATAAATATTTATACGAGCATTTCCTTTTCCCTCTCATTCTCCTGTTTTACGCCGTATCTACATCCAGGGTGTTAGAGATTGTGTAAGTAACCGATTACATCGTACTACTTACGGTGTATGTATAAGGTAGCCAATAGGTTCCGCGACAATATTGATTTTTTTCTGTAATTGTTTGTATAACCACAGGAGCCTCAATATTGATATAACCGCGAGTAACCGAAACCTATTATTTTAACCTTGTTTTCTCTCCTCGTTCCTGCGTAGATATCTAAACGTATTCTTTTATTATTTCTACCTTACTTTTTACAACTGCGCGCTACTTTCCTCCGAGTAAAAACTTTAATTAACCGGTCTGCAATAACTGCAATTCAATGCGAAGTTTTCTGTTGTTACGGTCACCATTATTGTAAAAGCGTTGCGAGAATTACCGGAGGATTCAATAAAAGTATCTATCCAGTGGATGCGGAAAATTCACAATATGCTCTTGTTATAATACAATAACGTTCGTTCCATGAGTACGGCGTTATGGTGTATTATATAAAAATCTTATATAACGACAATGGAGTTAATAAGCGCTTGGCTGTAACAATGATCGACATAATGCTTTCACTTAACTTGAAAATCTACCCAGTACACCAAATTTTATTAGGATCTGTAAGAACATTACAAACATTGTGTGTGTGTGTGTTGGTACGATAAATTTCGTCTTTTCTATTCTTGTATCATTACATAAATTGTTTAAATCTCGTGTGATTTTACGTATTCGTTAAATTGCTTCGAAGGTGTGGCACCTTTGAGGGATGTAATTTAGTAGTCAAAGTGTTAATTGACTTTCTGTATACTAGAAAATGGTCTCTATCTATTAACACGTTACCTGCCAGCAATTATTTCTATTAAAAATTTCTGATAAAATATGAATAAAACTATTGTCTTCTATTGTCTTAATTTATCTTCATGTAAAATATAAAATGGTTATCGTCACACACACACACAATACGAGCCCGGCAGCGAACGTGTTAATTGATACATACAAAACATCAAACGAGATCACCCAAATAACGTTTCACCTCGAAGCGTGACGAATCAGACTCATTCACTGCCCAGCAATTGTGTACGCATGAAAATAAAAAATCATGAATCTCCCGGAAAATAGAAACCAGTTTCAGCCGAGCGAAATGAAAACTATTGTTGCGGTGCAGTTTGCGCATCGAACGAAGTGGACAGTATGGTAAGACAGCGGCAGCCGGGTGGTCCGAGACAACAACCGTAGCAACTAATTGTAAGTTCGTTCGGGCTTTGTCTGGCTAACGAGTCAATTTTCACTGGAAGGGCGTATTTGCCTAAGAATGCGCAAGCACTTGGGCCAGAGCGACGTCACCGAAAATGGAGCAGAGAGATAGAGTAGAGAAGAGAGGAGAGAGCAATACTGGCGGGGGGTTGGCCAGCAAATCATGACTGGCCAAAGAGAATTCGAGAAACTCGGGGAGAAATCCCCGAGGTCTCCACCTCTTCTTGCCTCTTGCCTCGCTGTGCCTCGGTAAACAGTCCTGCGGATAAACCTGTTATTCCTCGCTATAAAATGTCACGGGAATAACAAGATCGGACTAGCTAGATGATTACTAACGTCAATGTTTGCACCGTGCCCAACGATCCGCGATAAGGATATACCTGCGTCCGCAAGATCATCCAGCTCTTCGAGCAAACTTCAACGACGTTACCACGACGACCACCGCCCTGTTTCTCCTTCGAGTTTTGCGGACGGTCTTCTTAACCCTTTCCTCGGAAATACGCAAATTTCATTTCAACAAGGCTTGTTATATGCGCCGACTTCCTCGCTAGAATTAGAATTTAATTATTGTCGGATACTGTAGGGTAAAGTGCCCAAATATGAACCACTTTTTGTTGATGTCATTTTTGATTATTTTAGAATGCTCTTTCTCGCCCAAAAAACTTCCAGTTGTAGATGCATTTCCTCCCTATAAGATTGTGGGGTGAAGTTTGTACAAAAATTAATACAGCTCGGGAAAAATATTTTTTTTGTGGTGTGTCATTTGCAGGTTCCAGCGAAAGGGGTTCTTAATATGGTACACCTTGAGTCCCTAATGAACCACTTTTTGTTGATGTCATGTTTTGATTATTTTAGAATGCTCTTTTTCGATCAAGAAATTACCAGTTGTAGATGCATTTCCTCCCTATAAGAGTGTGGGGTGAAGTTTGTACAAAAATTAATACAGCTCGGGAAAAATATTTTTTTTGTGGTGTGTCATTTGCAGGTTCCAGCGAAAGGGGTTCTTAATATGGTACACCTTGAGTCCCTAATGAACCACTTTTTGTTGATGTCATTTTTTCATTATTTTACAATGCTCTTTTTCGACCAAGGAATTACCAGTTGTATATGCATAAAGTGTTCATAATTTTTATACAACAAAAAAATTTTACTGAATTAGCTAATTTATATTCGAACAATTCAAAGTTATATTATTCAAGTTCTTTATAAGTTTGGAAGGGTGTGTGTATTCAGATTTAGAAAGATATAAATTGGAATTTTTTCGAGGAGTTCTAGAGGACCCAGTCTAATCCAGCCTAGTCTTGTATGATGGTGCGAGAGTTAAATTAAAAACGGATTGCAGGGTGAATGCGGATCGAGTGGATGTCGTGGGACATCTCCGGGTCGCTTTCGGCCTGAAGACGTACTCCTACGAAGGAAATGAAGGTCTCCCGAGCTGTCAGCCGCACCCCGCAACTTGGTCAGCGAACTAAGGAAATGCTGAAACAGACCGGCAGATAATCCAACCTCGGCTCCGAATGCTCCAGTATTTCTTTCCTTCTCTCTCTCTCTCTTTCTCTCCTTATTCAAGACCGACGAAGTGGTTCCGCAACTTCCGAAGAATTATAAGATACTCTGAAGAGAGCCGATCGATCCTCGATACCCCGAAGCTTCCGAGGCGAAACCGGAAGCGTCCACGTTGATACTAGTGGGCAAGTTTAGTCTGCTTGTTCCACAGGAATCCGCTTCTTCGATTCTATTTGTTTTTCGTTCGATTGTCTTGCGATCAAGAGAAGTACGTATTAATCGACCGTGGATCTTTATGCTAAAACTGCTTTATGCTAATGCAAAATTGTCTGCGGCCATTGCGTAAAGTAAAAGGTAGATTTAATCCTTGCTTTAATCCTGCTTTGATCCTTTAGCCGTTCCTTTGTTTTACCAACTTCGTTTTGCCTTTGTCGAGTTGACTGTGAGGTAACAGAACAATGCGATGGAAAGATTAATAATTCACTTTGTGGATTTATTCTGCGATTATGAAAATCTAATGAGTAATGAGATCAGCTCAACCCCTTGCCTTCATCTTCTTCATCACTTAATTTGTTTCGTAATTACCGTAATCTGAATTACTTCGACGCCAATAATGTTCTATATGTATAAGACGGAAAATTTATATTATTTGTTTAGTCTAATGGCTAAATATTGATAACGACATCTCGAGTTATAGACTCATGGTAAAGACTTCGTTATTACTAGACAGCGAATCTTTATGCAAAATAAAAATTGTCTACCTGCATTGAAACAAACAACAGTAAAATGAAAATTTATTTATTTCCTCAGTAGATGTAAAACAGGTTGAAAATAATATAAAACCATTAAAATAATCGTCTAATGTCATTACTGTTTTCTGACTCTCATTTTCAACTTTAACAAAACGCGTCAACGTGTTCTTCGAAATGGTTGCTATATCTCCAAAACTACAGTTTCGATCGACTTCAAATGTTGCGCAGACTTCTTGATGTCTTGCACATACACGGTCGACAACAAAATAAATGTTTGGCATGTACCGCATAGTCCTTAAGCAGTGGCACAAATGCGAGTACATTTTCTTTATGAATTCCACCAGAGGGAATTCCACGCCATGCAGAATTCATCCGATGGAACTCTCCCGGTCAGGCTCTCAAGGAGAAGGTATCAGATACATCGTATCGACGGATCTCCGTCCACCGTTATCGGATTTTATTCAGTGGACCAGGCATCTCTCCAGTGTCTAACAATAAGATTGAATTTGCGCACTGTCGAGCAAAAACAAACGTCCCTGGTCGGCCAACAGTTTCTCTTCTCGATTTAGGAACACCCTCGAGACGTCCATTTCCTTCGTTCTTCTCCTGTTCCTTTCTTTCACGCGCGATAAGGATCAGTTCTTATTCATAATACTTCATATTTATTCCGTGAATCGGTGTACATTAATTTTTACAAATGTTTGGACACTTGGAATTGAATTAAACGTTTAGTACTAAACATAGAATCCCGATAAATAAATTCTTTAATTAAATGGAGCTGGTGCAACGAAATGTTGCACGCATAACTTTCGAACCAGTGTGCTCCGACCATTGAAATTTTTGGCATTCTTTCATCACAGTCTATAGGATCATGTAAAAAGCAGTTAAAAATTTTAGGTACCCCAAAGTCAAGATCAGCATTTGATTGTGATCATTTTCACAAGAGAACACATAGTCGCCATCTCTAGTGCTCGGTAAATTCAGTGTTAAAAAAAGCAAATAAATGTGTGACATGAAAATTACACAGTGTATCAAAGAGGGTGAATTTGCAACACGATGTAAGTGAACTATAGTAAAAACGTTAGGCTACCGTGTGCAGCACGGTCAGGTGATCGAGCGTGAGTCCTCGTATTTTCGCGAAAATAGCACGTTTCTGCTCGATGGCAGAAGGGGGGTAATTACAATAGCACGTTGTTACGGCGAGGTTCGAGTATTGTTATCACGATGATCCGGTCTCCCCTACCACCCTGTAATTATAGAGCGGCGGGCCGGGCCAGCACGCGGCCCTATAGTCATTGAAATTAAAGCTTTTTGCATTTTCAACGGCGCCTCGTTAATCCGTCACGATGACGGCTTCGTGGCGCGTATTAGCAATAAATTGCGCGGGGTACAGCCACGGCATGCCAGCCCCGTGATTTTATCGAGAAACAAGATTCCTCGAGGCTAGAACAGGGGAAACGAGCCAGCCGAGCCCTCCAAAGTCCAAACCGAAACAATTCTACCTCGAATTAATCGCTCGCCGCGTTTTCGTGGATCCTTATGCGCCGCGATAGTCGCACTGCGGATTTCTACGGTGCTCCGAACGCTACACTACGCTCCGCTGTGATCCACTGTGATCCCGATCGAAAAATCATAGTAAGGTTTAATAGAAAAAATGAATTTCCCATTTTTTCGAAAGTAAAGGATTTATGGGACTTCCAATAATTGTGCTTTACCGAAAGAAACTTTAGACGTTTTTTTTATTGCTACAATCCTAAACGACATTATTCTTGAACTTATTGGTTCACAAATAAACATCGACATATTGATAGTTTCGTGAACTGAAACAAACAATAAAATGTTGCCAAAGTATCTAGGTTTTTTATTTATTTATATATAAAAAAGGCAATCATAGAAAAATCGACGATTGATTCAATCGATTGGTGAAGTTAATCGTCAATCGTTGATTAAAAAAAGAAACCGTCGAAAAATCGGAGACTGATTCAATCGATTGATTAAGTTAATCGTCAATCGTTGATTAAAAGGAGAAGTGCAATTTTTTTTTTAAACCTGCACCCGTAAGGGGTTGGAAATATTTCGTCGATTTTTATGGACAATGCTACGGAGGATTGCAGTGAATTTTGAACATACGTGTTAAAATTTGGCGAATAGATACGACTAGTATTCACGACCAAACTATCAAGTCCCCGTAATCGAGGGATCGAGTGAGACGTATGTAACGATTACGAAGACCTCGATGGTTAGTTTCGAGTCGTTAAAGGTCCGTACCATTATCGAGGAGTGTCTCGATCTTTAAGGGGCTTAAAGGCGAGCGTAACGAGAATGGCTGGAGAGGAGAGAGAGAGAGAGAGTGAGCCGACTAGTCGTTCTCGAATCTGATTTAATAACGTTGCGTTTAACTTGGCAGAACATTCACCGTTTCCGCCGTTGCGCTACGTTGTTTCATCTGTTCTCGACTCTGCATGATGTAATATTTTAACAATCCAGCGAGATGGAATAATTGCATTCGGGGAATATTCAGTCTCCATGGTTTTACTCGCTTTTCTACTAATGAAAAACATAATATTTAATTTAATGTTCATATTAATGTATCACAATATATACGCGCGCCAGAGGTGTCAAATCTTCTAAATAATATTCAATTTAGTGTCGACAGTAATGTGTGTACATACAAGGACAAAAAGCATAAAATTGTCAACTAAATACTATTCGATTTAATGTACATATTAATGTATTACAATATGTAAAAATTATAGAATCTTCTAAATAATGTTCAGTTTAATGCTCATTGTAATGTATGTAAAAGATCGAAAGGAATAAAATATTGTTTTAGATAACATTCAATTTAATGCTAATAATAATGTATGTACAAAGAAGGAAAGAATAAAATGTTCTTCTAGATAATATTCAATTTAATGATAATAATAATGTACATAAAAGAACAAACGGAATATAAAATCGTCTTCTAAACAATACTGAATAAATTAAAAATCGATGTTAATTTATATAATAGACTGAATCGAACCATAATATTCGGATGCTCGTATGCATTAGAATCCCCGGCATTAAATCGTGCTAGCATCCCTCGAGTGCAAATAAATCCACAATTTAACAACTGTGAAGACTATTAGCGAAACAAATGTCGCCACCAATCGCGTTCACAGCGACTAAGCAGAGGACCCGTTCAATGGATCGGAAAGCAAATAAAACCGTCGGGTAGACGGGATTCTGGTACGCGATAACGAAAATAATTGCAGTCGTTCAACCGATTCGCATCTCGGTCTGCGACGTATCGAGCGCAACTTCTACTCGGCATTATTATTCAGATATCCAAATTCGTCGCTGTTAGAAATTATTTAACAATCAACCTACCGAGGAACTTGCACTATTAATGGCACTTGGTATGTATTGCCTCAGAAAAATTACAAGATTTCATTTATTTAGTTTCATCTTTGTAGTTTCTGTAATTGTAAAATAAAAAATTTGTGACCGGCCTGTTTGACCAGCACTGGTAAATAAAATCTGCTCAGTTGACATCAGTCCGGTCAGTCGAATATGCGTAGTAGCATACAGCAAATTACTTATATCAAATCACTTCAAATCACTCCAAATCGGATTGAGACAGCGTTGCTTTTACATTGTTCTGGCCTGTACTAAAGATGGCCGTGACTCAGTGCCACTTCTCTTCCACCACTCATTTGTTAGCGTCTTACTCACGAGAATTTAAAATTGTTGACAAATTGAATTGAAAACGAATGAATTAAACTCGAATGAAAATTAAATTAAAATTGAATTAAAATATTGAAGTTTAATAAGAATTTTACCTTCCATGGGACATACAAGAACCTCTACTTGAAGAACGAAACTTCTTCTGGTCTCAAATGTTTGTAAATGAGTCGACAAAAATATTTGCACAAAGGTTCACTTGTCAGTTTTCTTTGATGAAGACTTTTATGCGTTTTCAGCTGGAATCCGCGAATTTGCTGAACGAGTGGCCGCAGAGTGGACGCTTCGCAACATTAACAACTCGAATGTATGCCGGGCTGTTTCGTTTCGGTATAATTATTTCGTTCCTCTTATCCGGCGTTGCGCGGCTCTCTATAAATTATATTGAGAACTGGTGCAGCGCGGACTCCCGACATATTTGCGGCGAAACGCAACCCCCGCGCGTTTCCAGCTTAAAGTAAAGTTATCCCCGCAATTATCATTCTGTTGATAATCTATTTTGGTTCAGCTACAGCTCCGGAGAGAGCGAACTGCGTCAAAGCGTTTGGCTGCGTTTCCCGCACCGTGTTTGCGGATAGCATAACTTCACCAGCGATTACCTAATTTCTGCTAATGTTCTTGCGCGAAACGGATTGCATTAGGGACCGTAAAAAGACACGGTTGTTGAAATTGTATCCGCACACGCTTTGGAAAAGGAATTACTTCTTTAAACTCCAGAGAAGTTGAGCAGAATTAGTTTACTAAAGAATTTCGACGAAAACAGTGAAGTTTGCAATCTTCATCTTTTTTTAATTTGAGAACAGGCGCAGATTCGCGTCAGCAGAAATAATTTTTTTAGAAGTATTAGTATTGGCAAGAAAGTAATTTCGGTATTTTCAGGTGAAATAGAGCCCAATTTTTTAATTCAAGCAATGAACTTTAATGAATAAGATATTTTCTCTTTTGTTTGATGATCTTTTATCAAAAAGAATAAATAAGAAAATATTTTATTGGTTAAAGTTCATCGCTTGAACGAAGAAATTCGATTCTATTTCACCTTAAAATACCGAAGTTACTTTCTTGTCAACCCAATAGATGACGTGTCAAAGAACTTTTTCGGAATTTCTATTGATCAGAATTGTGACGGAAACAGTGAGGGTAGGGATTTTTATCTTTTTTAATCTGAGAACAGGTATAGATTCACGTCTGCAGAAATAATTCAGTAACATAGAGGAGCATGTTCTCCGACACACGTTAAATCTGAATGAGCCACCTAATTGAACGTTAATTCGTGGTCGGCGATACAGTCGATGATACGCAGAGGGTGGCAACCAATTAAGATCATTTCCACCAACTCAATCTCATTGGAGTCCATCAATTGCAAATACAATAGAAACTGATCCGTTTAGAGACTAATGAATTTCCCTTTTACTCAGCCACAAAGCGAAGATTAATGTATTGGTTAGTGGTTAATGTATTGGATCCAGCTTATCACAATTATAAAAGCAAGAACGAAATTTCTATTTGGTGTTTGCTTGCTGGAAATAATTTTCTTTGTGCACAAAGATCCGCAGTGTCTTGTGAGAATATTGTTGAAAGGTTTAAATCGAAGCAAAAATGGGAGAAACTGGCTCTAGAGAGCAATTGACACTGATTCGCAATGAAGATTCTCCCGAAATGATTTAAAGCCGGAAACGTCGTCGCCAAGTTTGAAAAAGACGGGTTCGATCTTCAGTGATTTATTGTCCGTCAGAGAAATTAGTTCGCTAAGCTGGATATCGTCGGATGAATCCTTTGGTTGGGATCCCGCGAATCCCTGGCGTACACTGTCAAATCAATCGACGAGCGTGAGCCGCTAAATCAAATAATAGACTCCCGCCGACAAAAAAATCGACGCTTGTTCAACAGTCGACGAAGCAGAGCCTCTCCCATTCGATTTCCATTCTTCCAGGCAATGAGACATCGCATCTAATATCATCCCAGTAATATTCAAATTTCATGCGAAAAAAATTGTTTACACTCATTAGCGTCGTCCGAATTTGAAAAATTTATCACTTCAACTTTGTACTCAATTTTACAATACAACTGGGACTTCGAATAAATTTAATCAAGTGAGGTTTCGTTCTTCGAAACTCGCCTACGTAGACCATCGCATGATTTTTCTTAACGAAGTTAGAGCAATTAAACGATCGCGTGAGTTAAAAATTGCTCCAACTAATTAACCACAGTGTGGTCATCAATCATGCCTTCTCGACTCATCAATCATGACCCGTTCTTTCCTTCTAATTCGTTAACTAACGTGTCAAGTTCTAACGCGATACAGAATTTTGATTCGGAAAGGAAAACAAAGTTCTAAGGCATTGAATGAACATTTTCGCGCACTACCAAGGAAAAATCGCGCGCTTCAACCGTAATCGTTGCAAGCTCTGAAAGGGCGAAAGATGCTGAAAGGGCCAGGACAAGGTAAAACATCGAAAGTATTTTTTACCGGACTTTTCGCGTCCGATTTCTAGCCGCAGCTCGGTCTACTTCCCCGCGAAATTGAATTTGTGGAATTGAGTAAAGACGACATTTGCCTCGACTTTTTCCGCGCTCCTCCGTCCTGCTTTTAATTCCATAAAACGAACTTCGTTTCCGCTAACGCGACCAAAAAAAAACGAGACTCCCCTCCTCCCAGTATTTAAACATTTTAGCCCCCGGAGCTCTGTGACAGGAAGAAAGTTAATTCCTCGACTGTCAAACTGCGCCGCGTGCTCCGTTTTTCATTCCGCGCTGAACAACCAACGTTGCGTTATTCCTATTTATTTGTTCAGCATTGTTGCAAACGGAACGCCCAGCTTTCTTCTATACGCGTTACACCGAGCATTACGATACTCGGCATTACAAGAATGAAATTCGTTAACCTTCCGGTGCCACGAACCACCATCACGTGCATCATTGAGTTTGCAAAGTAATGGGGAACATCGCAAAATTATCAAGTTTAATAAACGCAATGTAATGTTAACAAAAGTATCCGACACGTAATTATCTCGAGCGACAAATGTACACAAGTCTCGACCAGAAAAATTATTTAAAATTATTTAAAATAATCTGAGATCAAATCACACCATCGAATTCTTCTTTAAAGATACTAATTTTTTACCGTGCACACACAGTGTGAAATATTTTTGTATGAACAAAATTGCGCTCGAGTTGTATAAATATCGGCGAGATTGATAAAATTGTGACAATAAAATTGTGATAATAAAATGTACCAATAAAATGGTAAAATCACTGAGAGCAGTTACATTGTCACATTTTGCAAAGCGAATAACAGCGGACTCGACGAAAAATTACAACGCCGCGCGAGCTGATTTTTCCATTCATGCAACAATTGTAGCCGGCGCGAACGAGAACAAATGACAACTTTAACAGAGAATTCAAAATGCTCCTCCGGGAATGTTCGACTCGATTCGATGTTCCACTATTAGGTGTGTTTCCCGGGCTCCTCGGGAACTCGGTGGAAGGATCGAAGATTGCCGGGAACGATCACCGCCGCGTCGCGTCGTGTCGTCTGGTTTTACAACTTCTTCACGAGCGTCCTTCGTGTCAGTTTTATCGCACGCATCACAATTGCAGCACACCTAAACCCGCCGGTTGTTCAACCAACAGAGGGGAATTATTTGCCATAAACGTTACCGACGCTGATCCCTTGTATCGTAATATCGTTTCCTTAAACGAATTATGCCCTAAATACAATTACAATCTACATTGACAATTCCGATAAAACCGGAGGTCTCGGGTCGTGTACGGAAATCAATTCTGTGATGCGCTGTGTGACCTCGATAGCGAACATATTGTTACATGTATTGGAAGTTGAAAGTTGCATATATATTGTTGACATAAAATACGCAATTTTTATTTATTGATTACGTGTGAAAAAATTTATGAAGTTTATTTATTCGCGTGAGGAGAACTTACCTGTCCTAGGTAATCTACTCCCCTAGTTCTCTAGCTTTATAGTCGCTCCTCTATTTTCCCCCACCCTCTTCCCTACTTCTCCAATCTCTTTCACAATTCCCTAGACCTCTAGCTCATTCCATAGTTTCTCAATCCCTCCTCTAGGGTGACAACTTCCTTTCCGATTTCACTACCTTCTTAGTATCGGCTCTAGGCTCCCAATCTCTTCCTTAGTTACCCTACTTCCCTATGCCCTCTCTAGTTCTCTAGATCCGTAGCCCCTTCCTTGGTTTCCTAGTCCCTCCCCCAGATTTCCTACTCCTTCCCTAGTTTCCTAGTTTTACATTTAGGTTCCCACTCCTTTCTCTAGTTCCTTGGCTCCCTAATCCCTCCTCTAGAATCTCTTCTTTCTTCCCAGTCCCTCCCTTAAGTTTCCCACTTCTTTACTTATTCCTTCTTTCATTTACAAACTGATCAAAAATTCTATTATTACATTTTCTGGATCTTCCAAAAAATTATTGCAAGAGAAAGCGCTATGAAAGAATTACATTTAAGAAAATTCTGGACACCACCCGCAATTGCAAATCCCCTGCAGGTCTACGCAAAGTCCATTGGCTCGAAGCTACCACGCTATACCTTTTTTCAGTGAAGTAATCCCGACGTTGGATAGGGATAGGACCGGTCTGGGCCGGGATATAAGGACGTTATACATCGGGCGAGTGTTTTGCCGAGGCAAGTCACGAACCGAGCCAATTATCGGCGGAGCTAATGAAGCTATTCCTCCCGAAAAGAAACGGTCGAAGAGGAATCGTTGGAATCCATCGGGCCCGTCCGCTTCTCGATATCCCTCTCGCGTCTCCGACTTGCCCGCCTGGCTGCCCGTCGATATCTGGCGCAACTCGCGAATCCTTTTACCTCTATTTCTTCTTTCACGTTCGACTTCTGGCCCGTTGCTGCTGCTGCTGCTGCTCTGACCCGGCCTTTAACTGTTTCGCGCTTAAATTCACTGGCGAGAACAAGAAACGCCGCGCCGAGCCAAAGCTACTTACGGCAAGCCGTTTAAACCTGCTCTATACGCGAGCTTCATTCCCGGGGCGAGAGATGCTTTCAATTTTTTTTTCTCCTCTCTTTTTCTTTCTCTATCTCCCTGTGTCGAGAACCTTCACCCCAGATTCGCACTTGTTGATTGAAAGTTTCTCGGAAGCTTCTGTTCATCATCGACCTTTCAATTTGCGGTTCATTGCCACTTCAGCAACTCATATGTCCTTTAAGTTGAGCCCGAGCCTTGAACGATGGCGCCTGTGTTTCTTTCTGACCCAGTTCTTCCAAGGATTCATCTAGCCTCCAGGCTAGCTGTTGTTTATCTTGCGGAGGCGATTGTTGTAACAGAACATTGTTATTCTGCAAGATGGAACAATAAACCAGAGTACCCTCAGTACGTTTCTGCAAACATGGGAGCCCAGTGTTGAATATTTGTGGCAAATAGTCACATCTTCATGGCAAATAAAAATTGTCTACTTGAATTGCAAGAAAATTGAATGGTCTAGAAATTTATTCTCTTAAATTGCATCTACTCATTTTTGACACGAGTCCATAAAATCCTAGTCAAATGTGTAACGTTAACAGATGACACTTGTGGTTTCCCAGCGGCACACACATTGAATGATAAAATATATCAATAGTCCTTTTTACAATGCCGGTTTTATGTCGCACCAACAGGATATCAACGACGTTGAACAGTTAGCAATATTCCGCTTTGGTAAAGCTTACCATGAATACCGAAAGCTTCTCGCCCATTTTTGTTGGACAGTTGTAATTGTTGGAATTTGCAGCACACAAAAACATACACCAGAAAAAAAATAGATAAATATAAAAACGTACGTTCGAGCAACTAAATTTTCGCCAAGAACGAAAAATTGTCGATACTCAAACTGTTGTAACTTCACGAGAAAAAGAAACAGTACAACGACCCACCTGGGCTCGTTTTGAACCATGCATTCTCAGTTTGCACGACTCTGTACCCATATTTTAGAACAATTCTTTTGCATCATGCATTGGGCGAGAAAGCAGGACGGCTTTGAATTTTAGTAGCTTTACATATCCAAGCACCTCTGTGGAGTTCAACAATTTTTCTCGACATTAAATTAACAATTGACGTCAAGATTAAAGTTTGACTTTAATATACGATGTTTATTTCGAATTTTTTCGTGTCCCCTTTTATTGCGATTTGAACTAAAAGCATTCCGATTGGACTGTCTCAAGGTCGGGGTTCTCATTCAATGTAAAATAAAGTGACTACAAAAAAATGATACATCAAGTTTTAAGAAGGCGTTATAAAGGGGAGACTTCAATCTTCAAATCTATGGTAATTTTAGTCAAGAGAAAAATTTTTTAAGCTCTACACACTCGGTTGAATTCATAAAATTTTAAAAAGGAAAGGCATTTCCTCCCGCTAATGGTGGAAAAATATCTTTCAAAAAAGGAACTTAGAGGTGAGAATGTTGAAGCTTCATAGGGTAAGGTTGCTCAAGTAGTTGCTATCAGTTAGTAATTTTATTCGAGCTTAGTCGTTTGCATCGTACCGCGAACAACGGAATTTGATTCGGCCGTTACTTCAGGCCGAAGCAGCTCATAAACCGAGCATCTGAGTAGATGAACAATGGTTCCTGCGGGGCATGAGTGCGCTAATTTCGGCGATCGTTAAAGCAAACACGTTCATTCCTCGTCACCCGTAACGATCCCCATTTTTCGTTTGATCGAGCCGGCGTTACGACAACACGCGTCGCTAATTCGGCTCGTAAAAATTCACCGTCCTCTCGTAAACGTCGTCGTCGCGACGATTATGACGGAGTAACTGCGTCGCGATCTTCCCCTCGCGTCGCGTTGGAGTTCCCTAGAAATTAATAGATCGTTTTGTCGGATAGTTTCGGCGTGTATACGTTCGACGCTTGTCGTTGTCGTGTTTACGTCGCCGGAAGATGCCTCGGTCGTCGCGTCTCCGACCTGCATCCTGCACACTGCACACTGCACCGTGTATAGTGCAGCAGGACGTATTCTCTGCGTCGCTCGATAGGCGTCCTCGCTTGTTCGTATAATTACGTCGTTGGAATAATAACGCGGCTCGCTTTCATGTTCCCGTCGTCGCGTGTAAGATCGAACCGCGATATCTGTTTGGTTAGAAAGTCTATTACGATAACTCGCGATATCCGCGGAATAATTTCGCTCTCGACACCTCGTGCCACAGGCTCAACTAGTCAAATGTCTGAACTATTTCGATGTTTCTAGTTCGTTAACCCTGAGAGCGATAGAATGTCAAGACCTTCCGTTTCATTTTTATTGCTAAATATGGTTATTAATTTTTCCATGCAGAAAGTATTGGATTTTCATACTGATGATAGGACCGGAGTGGCCAGATGAGGGGAGGGGAATTAAGGGGACAAAGTTACCCCCTCCGTGACAATACCGGCAGGGCCCGCTGTAGGGGCGGGCAACCCAGACATTTATTCGGAGCGCCATTTTGGCTGTAAGTGAGAGAAAAATATTGATGTATTAGATACGCAATTAATAGAAAATTTGCTATTATTAAAATTTAAGTAAAATGTGTATATTTATTTTAAAAATATATATGTATATTCTTAAGGGGCGGCAATTTGTCTTTTTGTCCGGGGCGGCGCAACAGCTAGAGCGGGCGCTGTTACACATCCGCGACAGAGATGAGACGAGTCACGTCATCGGGTCGCCGTGTAAGGGGGGGGGGGGGATAGCGATGTAGAAGGGAAAGGTAGAGTGGGGGTACAAATCTTAATCTGGCGACTCTGGTTAAGGCTAGTGGACACTGAATGTGATATTAGAGCGATTTCATCGTTTTGTTTGCAAGATATGACCCTCTAAGTTTTTAACTGTCTTGTCATTTTTCGGGAAGACGGGTTTAAATCAGAAATTTTTATCTTGGAAACTGTTTCATGGATCGAGTCCAAAGTAGGAATTTTCTCAATTTAACCCTAAACCTACCGCGGTCGAAGACCGGTTTTATATTTTACAATTATCGAAATTATAAAAATTCATTTGTGGAAAATAGCATATATTGTATTGAAAATTGCGGACAATCTCAATAAACTTAGCGTTGTCATTTTTGTTAGGCAATGTTTGCGAGACCAGACTATTGAAAAATAGGCTGCGTTTATGAATTTTTATTTCGGACATTGGTTGATTGTGTTTAATAATTTTGTTTTGTCGCAACACACGCAAACTGCGTACTTACCAACAACGGTGAGAAAGAAGTAACGGCTAATGGGCGGAGTGTTTGACAGTTGGCACTCGTAGGTCCCGGTGTCCCTTTTCTGAGGGTATCTGATCTTGAGAATCCAGTCCTCCGTGTGCGGGGTGTGGACCGCCACGAAACGTTGATCGCTCGTGTATGTGTACACTCCAACAGTCAGGAGATGTATGTCCCGGTGCCTGACCCAGGCTACCTGTAATTAACACAATTAACACTTTACTTACCGGAAGCCTATTAATACAGTTTTCAATAATTGTGCTGTACCAAAAGAAAGCATAGAAATTTTCTTTTACATTGAAATCTTAAATGAAACTATAGACGACGTTATTGAGGGTGACCTGTTAGTTCACAATGAAAATTGCTGTTGCTAATGCAGGTTCCATTGAAAAGTATTTAACCATGTACCATAGATTTTTCAACATTATGCTATAATCACCGCTCGGTAATATGTCAAGAACGTACATACACAGTTCTTTTCCATTAACACTCACCGTACCGGGTACAAAATGTATCGGATATATATTGTTTTATAAAAATTACAAGAATTAATTTATTTAGATTTTTCACAATTTTTATAATAATACACGAGCTCGAATTTATAGAATAATTTCTAATTGAAGCATCTATATAATGTCAGTAATTAAAAAATAAACACTGTGAAAGCGGTCATTTGACCAGTCGCGGTAAATTTAGCGTTAAATTGTTCAAAAATTAATTATCCCTCCGCAGCTTGGTTACGATTAAAGTGAACGAAGATGTGACTTATCCAGGGTATCCAAATCGAGTAACTTAATAGACATTTATATTATCAGTTTGGAAATAATAAAATAATTATCAATTCTTCAAATGTTTTTACTGAGTTTTGCATTCCATTTATAAATGTATAAAATCCGTAGTCTATATGTTTCTTGCGATGAAAGGGTTAACATTAAAACAAAGAATCCAGACAAACCCGAAATGACGCGTGTTCCATCTCACCCCAAAGTTGCACCAAATTCGGACAAGGCTACAGAAGATAAAACTTGCATAAAACGAGGGCGAGCATAATTGAAAAATGGGTTCGGAGCCAACGGGGTTTGATCGACCGGCCTAATCGTCGCGCGGGCTGTTTTTAAACGGGTCGATAGCAGCGCTCGGCTATTTTTAAGAGAGTAGATAACGGTCGGATACAGTTCCGAGCATAAACGAGTAAACTGTGGGCGTGATCGTGTCCCTGTGTCCATTTTTAAGGGCTGCTTTCGAACCGAACCAACTCAACCCAACCCAACCCGACCCAAGCCAACTATGCTAGCCGTGAGGGAGAGAGCTGGCTTGAAAAAGCTAGGTCAGACCGCACTCGGGGGATTAATCGACCCCCTAAAACACAAAAATGATTAGACACTCGACGATTCAGCACACATCGCCTCCCCCCCCCCCTCCCCGCCATTCCTGTGTTTGTCGCGCTATCCGCTAACCACACTATCGTAAACATGCCGCCCCACGTGTATATTGTTGGAAAAATATTCCGGGAACACGTGTTCGCATTTTTCCACGGTGAGAAGTACATTTCTCTCGACAACCTAGCCACAATTTCACGGCTTCACGGTTTTACTGCCGGAACTACACTAAAGCCGCCATACACGTGTGAGAAAGAAACTTGCAGGATTTTCCTTTTGCATGACTTTTTTCGTGAAACTTTTACCAACGTGTTCGCGAGGATCTTCTGATTAAAACGAGCCGCAACATGATATGATTCGAAGCATATTCACTAGTTTAATCCGTGATACAGTGGAGCCTCTATTATCCGAACTGATGATGTTCTTCATTTCTTCGAATTCATTAATTTCAATCGATCAATCAATAAATTCGAAGTAATTGAAAATAGAAAATAATTCATTCGAGTTGAATGTAAACACAAAATTAATGTGAACGAACATTAAATAATGAGACTCATTCACTGCCCAGCAATTGTGTACGCGGGGCGCCTAAGAAAGTTTCCACTTCGAAAAACAAATTTCGAGACAGCACGTATGAAGGGGAACTTAAATCGTCAAATCTATGGTATTTTAATTTCTGAAGAATTTGTAAAATTTTTGAAACGGAACGGTATATTTGCATTCTTTCGGGGCGAAACGAAACAACAAAGGATTCTGCGAGAGGCGTCGAATTCGTAATTGTTCGCGGCTATGGCAGCATGGGCGATAAGTGGTTGATTGCGACGATAGAGCGGATGCCGAGATGATATCTATTCGAGCGAGTCGGATAAGCGAATTGGCAAAGTTCCAAAGGGAGAAGCGTGCGAAACGGCATAAGGGGGGTTCGGCTGATACCGAAACCGGCAACTTCTCGAGGCCGTTAATTAGAAAGGGATCTAATCGATGATCCGGACCCGTCATAACAGCCGCAACCCGAGTTATTTCCTACCCTGGGAGCTGAATCGTGCCGTAACGACCGTCTCGCAGCTTAAAAGGCAATTCGAATCGTTTTTGCCGGGCGTAATTTAACAGATTACTCGGGACCGTTCCGAGCCTGGGCTGCGGCTAAGCAATCATCGCTGCCGAGGATACGCGATCTGCATACGATTCCTGGACAATCGAGAACCGTCGCTCATTCATTACCCACCCACGATTCTGTATCTCGAATGCCACTGCGCGTTGTGTCGCTTCTGTACCGCACGGTGCGTTCAAAAACCCCGTTTTCTAGACCAGATTCCATTACTCCAAAGATATACACTACCGGCCATAAGTTTGGAATCACGGCGTAAATTCAGAGAAACAGAAGGTTTATAAGAAGTACTGAATCCCTTTAGAACAACCCAGCAAGGTTAACTTGTCAAAAAACTTACGAGCAGTATGTTGCACATTTTGTATTATTTTCTTTTATCAAGGAATGCATATTTTTGTCTAAATTGCTCTTTCATAAAAAGACCGCCTTTATTTTGAGTTACAGCCTGACATATTCAGAGCATCCTGGCAATTAGTTTTTCGAATGTTTGTAATTTGATACTTCGCTATGCTTCTTGTGGAAGTTGCCAAAAATGTCCCTTTAGAAAAGTGCATTCCGAACATTGTCTTACACTGGGTTCATACACTATACAAGAGCATTATAGGCATAAGAAAATGCTGAAATCTATTTAGAAACATTATTTAACTTAATAATAATAATTGATAATTGATGATGAGTTAATAATTGATATTATCACAATGGATCATTTCAAAATTCATCGATATGTTCGAGTTTTACAAAAATCAGCAAGTGATTCCAATCTTTTATTCCAATCTTATGGGATATAGAAAAGCATACTTGACATTGAAGTAACCTTGACAAGCTGTAGAGATTACCATTTCAATTTTGAGTGGACACGGATCATGTATTCTTAAAGGTTACACCAAGACGTTTCCAAAGGAGTAGAATACTGTCGTTTTTACTGGATCCGTAGGTTAGGTTCAGTAACACCGGTTTTTGGATCGAAAAATTACAGGAAAAATTTCATTATCTTAAGATTGTTGTGAACCGTGCTTCAATTTTTCAATTGAAAACAATTATTTAATTTATCGATACCCATTAAGCTCTGCCCCGGAGCAAAGAGTTCCGCGTGGTAGAGAGGATGTGGAATTATACATAGATAGGGAAGCTGTAGAATCGTACACGAAGAGAACCTAGAATCACACGTGACTAGGACGTAGAATCGTACATTAAAGGGAACGTAGAATCGTACGTTAAAGAGAACGTAGAATCGTACATTAAAGAGAACGTAGAATCGTACATGAAGAGAATATACATAGGACAGTATACATATGTATAAAGAGGACATAGAATCGTAAAAAGAAGGTAAACTCATATGCAAAAGAGGACATAGAATAGTACATAAAGGGAACTTAGGACAGTGCACAAAGAGGTTATAGAATAGTAAATAAAGACGATGCAGGATAGTACATAAAGAGGTTAGAGAATCGTGCATGAAGAGAACGTAAGCTCATACGCAAAAGAGAAGATAGAACCCCGCCTTTAGGGAACATAGAACCCGACCTAAAGAGAACATAGAACCCAACATAAAGAGAACGTAGAATCGTACGCAAAGGACCATAGTACCCTCTCACAGTACATCACCCGTTCCCCACTCGTCATCGCTATCAAAACACAGAGAGACAGTAGTTTCTACAGTGGAATAAAGCTAGCAGAGTGCAGAGCGCGCAGCGTCGCGACGCGTCGTCTAGTGTGTCAAGCTTGACAGCATTATTTTCGGCGAGCCTGGAGGCTGGCTCTCTTCCCAAAGCTAGGCCGAGGAAATTTCAGATATATACTCGCGCGCCGCCGTGGAAACGTTACCGTTACACGCACGAATGCGAACGGTAGGGTATCAACCAAACGTATTAGCCGGGCACACACGTACCCGGTTGACCCGTACGTGTGAGCACATGCTTTGCATAGAGATGAGTTTTGGGATTAAAAATGTAACACGCCGTGTGCACCCGAACCGGAACCGGTACCGCAGTAACCGGAGCCAATCAGCGCTCCTCTTTTTATACTTAATCCGCGTAACCGCTCGTAAGGAACTCCTCTAACAGACGTTTAGTGTTCGTGTTTGTGGCTCGTTAGGTGAAAATGAAAGGTGTACTGAGAAGCCACGAGGCTGAAGAAACCTCTTCAGGGACGACATCGGTACACTATATTGCGTTAAAAAATATTTAACAAATTATTATTGGATACGATACACTTCCTTGAGCTGATTTGAGTTTCTGCATTATGATGTGTGTGACATTGAAATATGTCGCTCATGCACAAGAAAAACAAAAGTTCTTTGATAGTTTAACCAGCTGTGGCTGCAAGTCAGACAAACAAAACGTAATAATTGTATTAAAAAACTATAACAATTAGAGTTGTCACGTTTTTCTTCAAGTAGGTATATAATTGATACTTTGTGTGGTTTCATGAGGTAGGAAACGAAAAAGGAACGGAAATTGTGACGTTTTCCTTGTGCACGAGCGATGTGATTCGCAAAGAGGTCAAATATGAAATGAAATCGTGACAAAAATTAATGAACATTGAAAACGTGTTTCACGAACGAATGAAAAGGTTTTACAAACAAACCAACGTGAACGTTGCCGTTCGAAGAATTTGTGAAGGCAAGAGTGGATAATGTTACGGTAAGAATGGATGATTCCGATGCTCGGTGTCTCGTGACTATTTTCCTAATAATCGCGAAACGAAACGTTTCCAGGCGGTAGAATTAATTCGTGAATTCTACGGGAACGTTGCCAGTGGACGAAATGTTATGAGAGCATCGGTGTTTACAGAAGGTGTGGAGTCTGCCCGGATGGCCGAAGGAAGCGAGAGAAAGGCCAAAGCAGAATGAGCAGATCCCCTGTGGATTAAACGCGTTGAAAAGCAACTCGCGATTATTCTGGTTATGCAATTATCAACTGGGACACCGAGAGACCTGGAGAGCAGACCCGTTGATTAACTTCGAACACCGTTTCACGGTATTACAGCGAGCTTCGCCTCTGCAAAGTCGCGAAGTAGGTTGCTTTGCGTTCGATTACGTGCGCGGAATGTTAAAGGATTCGTTTATTCGATTAATAGTGCGACAAACATAACCTAGCGCCACGGATCTGCCAAATGAATTTTAATAAACGAACGGACACGTCTGAATCAACTAGAGAAATCCTAGGCTGCTTCGCCCCTTTGCTTATAGGTAATTTGTTTATGTTCTACATACAAAATTTAACCCTTCAGTGTCGGTGAAATGGGTTGTTGACGAACCAAGGGTAACCCGTTATTTTCAATTTACTAAAGTTGTTAAAGATAGGAAGAAATGTTTATTCGGTTCCTGTGTCTTGTAATTGACGAAAAAAGTTTTTATTTTTCATAAAGATCCGCAGTCTAATCCCCATTCTTCAAGTTTGTTATAAATACGTAAAATCCAGAGTCATTTTGAACAGTGTTCCTCTTCATTCCAATATCATCCTAGTATTTTTGAAGATTTCTCATTTTTAACTAAAATGTTTGATATTCGAAGTGTGACATTTTTAGATTCAACCTCCTTGCTAAACTGATCCAAAAAAAACTGATCCAATTGTTAATGGACTAAAATTTAAACATTTGAGAGTGGACTATTTTTTCCAAAAAACATTCTATCAAGTTCTACTTCCTAATGGGATGTTTTGCATATAGGAAAAATTGTCTTTCTCGCTAATTTATTACCTTAGCGATCTCACTTAGGATAATTACGGATACCTGAAGTATTTCCGGCTGTTTCATTCCTGAACATAATCAGGGATAACGCGGCCGAAGATCGAGTTTCGCCGCGAAGTAAATACCAGTTTTAAATTTCGTTCGAATATCTTTCGCTTCCCGAAGACATTACGAGCGAGACGGTATCGATGTCGACGTCGTCGCCGACGGAGAGTCGTATCCGAGAATAATGCACCGCGCGGGGCACGCTGCATAATGTTTCGCTCGACGCCTCCGCCACACCGTCAGCTTATTACCGTCAGGGACTTCGTTCTTTACACCATCGTAGAACTTTAATATCCTCTCTTTGACCTCTCTTTTTTTTCTCTCATTATTATCCGTCGTTCACCTTGCCCTCTCATTATTCCGAACGCTACTGACCTTACACGTTGTCCCGCATAGCGATTCGATACATCAAGCTCGTGGATCCGTAAATCTGCTCGCGTTTTCGTTACTTGTGCCACTACTTTTAGAATCGAATCTATATTATTTCTTCACTACTCTTTACTTTTAAAACGCATCTTTTAAATATTTTTGACACAGGTCAATCCTAACACGCTTCTTAAATACTGTGCTTAACCCTTATGTCAATATAAAATATTTTCTACTTCGATAATTTTATGCTTCAAACATTTGATAACATATGTGAAGATAAGTTATCGGAGCTGGGTCCACTTTTGTCAATATTTAGCCTAGTTTTATTCACACTTGAATTCTACGCAGTGTATTCAATCAAAACAAGTTTGAAGTAGTTAAAGTAGATTTAAAAATTTTTTTAATGCAAAATGATGTTTTTTCATGTATTGTTCCACTTAAAATAATTTGTACGAGGTGGAATTCAAAGGATTCTGTACAATTCTTTCCTAATTACTGTTGGCTGCCCTTTCTCTCCTAGACGCACAATTTTGAAGAAACATGAGTTTGAAAAAAAACATTTTTCAACTTTAAACAAATATTGTGACGTTATTATAAAAGATATTGAATTGTTCTTTACAGCAAAAGACTCTCAAAAGATACAGAATGATTGTTTAAACATGTTTATGTCCCAAAGCTCGTGGATCCGTAAATCTGCTCGCGTTTTCGTTTTGTGCCACTACTTTTAGAATTGAATCTATATTATTTCTTCACTACTCTTTGCTTTTAAAACGCATCTTTTAAATATTTTTCAGACAGGTCAATCCTAACACGCTTCTTAAATACTGTGCTTAACCCTTATGTCAATATAAAATATTTTCTAGTTCGATAATTTTATGCTTCAAACATTTTATAACATATGTGAAGATGAGTTATCGGAGCTGGGTCCACTTTTGTCAATATTTAGCCTAGTTTTATTCACACTTGAATTCTACGCAGTGTATTCAATCAAAACAAGTTTGAAGTAGTTAAAGTAGATTTAAAAACAAATTGAAGGCGCACGACAAACGCAAAACCGTGAGAATTATTAGCGCAGAAAATGAGCTGCCGCTTTTCGTTCGATTCTGACGATCATGATCAGGTTTCAGTGGCTATCAGTGACCTAACGCGTTGACAGTGCGCGTTCGTTGACGCGTCGCGTGACTTAATACATGCCAACGGACCATACCCGACTGTATCGGAGCGGGTCGACGTGCTCACGCATGTATCCGGCCGTGTACCTGCTTGTTTACCGGTCAATCCACGCGGGCTGCGTGTTTACAGCGGGACTGGTGATCTCGCGCACGCGTTTAGTTCAATTCACCTGTAGTTTGTTACATTTTCAAACGCGATCCTCCGCCGTCCAATTAATTTGGCCCGTCCACAATTACTGCACCATGCGCAAACGATATTTACAACGCGGGCAGCCTCAGCTAATAGTTGAAGTATAGTAAACACTGAGTTGAAGAAAAAGTGTCTCCTTCGTAACAGAGGAAGTTTGACTATGAACTGCCGTATTAAAATTCCACGAGCTGACCATCATATGGTCCTTTCATTATAAGAGCCTAGAATAATATGTGTCCCATTTTATTTGGCACTTTAAAACCAAAACTTCTGCTTCATTTATAGCGTCAATGAATTTCCACTGCGAACTCTTGCATTAAAATTCGTGTTGACCCTCCTCAGAGATAGTTACATATAAGAACCTGGAATAATTATTCGCCCATTATTGTTTGACACTTTAAAAGAAATAATTATGTTTCATTAACAGCGTCACATGTTTACATTTCTTAGATCGTACACTAAACACGAGAAATGGAAAATAGTTTTTATTTACATAAATAGCTGACCATTTCGAAAATATGTAAGAATAATAAATGTGTGGATGGTTAAAAGTAAAGTGCGCGTTCTTTTGCGATTTTGATTAGGCACGATTCGGGGAATGTGTTCCGGTATGTTCCTGATGAAAAATACACGAAACCGGAGGATGTTTCAGGACTGCATGTATTTTTGTATGAATACGTGCCGCGTTTATTTCCGAGACGATCGGTTTTTGGCGAAACAACTCGGCCAGTGAGTTTCCGGAGTAGGTGGAATCGATTGTCTCGAGTAAATCAAGAGGTCCGTGAGAGCACGGTAGCTATAGTGGGAAGAGAGCATAGTCGAGGAGCACTTACGGTTCTATTTCCCAGGTTCTTCACCTTGCAGAGGAGTTGAACCGTTTCTCCAACGAGGCCCGTCACGTTCGGCGAAATCGTCGTGTCGAAGTACGGTTCGCCGTCCGACGGTTGCCGTGTTTGCGAGCTATCCACCTCGAACAGCCGGTTACTCTGCACAGCTTCTTCTGAAAACGAGAAAGGGAACAATCGATCGGTTTCATTTTGTACTGCATGAATTCTTTATCCGGTGAACATCCCCGGAAATATGTGGCAATATTTCCGATGTTATTCATCGTCATTCGCTCAAGTCATTCGGGGTTTACTCTCTTTTAGCATTCTTTCAGTTATACATATGTGCAAGTGGTTCAAGAGATTTTCGAGAAAGTAACTCCTTAATATATCGCCGCCTGAATGTACGAACTAGGTAACTTCAAATTTGGACATTTTGAGCTATCTACTTCGTATTAAAGAAGAAATCAAGTAGAATTTAATGTAAAAACTGGGTAACCTATCAAAGTAATCTACGACATCTAGTGAGCAGTGTTCAAAGTAGATAAAAAATAAATACAGATTTCTATTTACATGTTATAAATGGGCACAAAGCGACTTTTAAAAATTTTTTTTAATCCAAAATGATGTTTTTTCATGTATTGTTCCACTTAAAATAATTTTTACGAGGTGGAGTTCAAAGGATTCTGTTTTTTTATGTTTCCTAATTACTGTTGGCTGCCCTTAATTTCTCTCCTAGACGCACAAATTTTAAGAAACACGAGTTTGGAAAAAAACATGTTTTTCAACTTTGAACAAATATTGTGATGTTATTATAAAAGATATTGAATTGTTCATCTGTATCTCAAAAGATACAGAATGATTGTTTAAACATGTTTATGTCCCAACCCGAACACGGAGAACAGACCCGATCCGAACCGAACCCGAATTAATATTAGAAATCAGTCTACAAAACTCTGTAGGGTTCAGTTCAAATGGTTTGTTTCATACAAAATTTTCATAGTGAATCCACAAAAATCTCTACTAATAACAGAGTCATATTTAATAATGGAAGAAGAGAGCAATCAGGTGTAAGATGCTGCAAACATTCGACAAATTGGTCCCGAAAAGTCTGCACGTATTATACAAAGTAGATAGTATTTAGCAGTTTGTTAATCACAGGCAGACCTAATAACGAAGCCACGGAAGAGCATAATTGTATAGCACTATACGCGAAGAGGATGTTCAAAGACAAGCTTTGAAACCAGAGGTTTCTGTCAGGTTTGACAGTCTGCAGCCGGCTCGATGCGATCTCCTTTTAATTTCAAGTGCGTCGAGTATCTTCCGCGCCCTGCCATGCCAGGATGAATGGCGAAGGGCTGCAGATACGTGCATCGTGAATCGTGCATCGTGAATCGCAGCAGGATGCACGGGTTGTTGCATCAGTGTAAACGTATCCCGTTACAGGGACTCGCGCGCGAACGAGATCGTATTTGCCGCAGTGCAGGAAGACTAAAGAGGGAGAGGAAAAGAGAGAGAGAGAGAGCGAGAGAGAGAGAGAGAAAGAGCTGCATAGACAACAGGCAACAGGATAGTTACGCGTCTGTCGTTGCAACCCGTGTACCTACTTTTGGGTCGTGATAACCGTCCGGACATCGGGTGCATTCTGAAGTGATCTCCGCCGTCGAGTCGATCGATGCTAAATTTCGCGGATAAATTGCCCGCTCGCCAACGGATATGCGATTACACTTGTAATTGAGTTTTTCGAAGCGACGAGACACGAGGGTCGCGACCTCGTTTGTCTAGCGATGCACGATGCACCGGGATGCACCAGGAGCCACCAGCAGCCACAATAAAGTAAACTGTACAATGATTGGCACCCTAAGCCAAAATCGTAGTAAAAATCTTTTCATCGGTTTTTGAAATGTATAAATGAGCTTAACTTGCTATTATTATAAGCCAATAGAGATTTTTCAGCAAAATCGAACAGTTTTACGAGTCACAAATCTTTTATTATAAAATATATTCAGTGAATAACAAAGCCGCGGATAATATTTTTGCAAAGGAAAATGTCGCTTGAAATGGTCTCAGGAACCACCCCCTTTCGGGATTTTCACGAATTTTGGGACACCCTGTATAATCGCCAATTTATTACACATTTTCCGTAACATAAACATTACATATATTTCACATTGTATACATTATAAATGTATATTGGATGTTATATATATTGTACATTGCATGAATTGTACAGTGTACATTGTGCGCCATTCTATTGATTGTGTAAGACATATTCTATGCATTATATGAATCATCAAAACGAGATCCGTCTTAATTCTCGCACGTCGGCAAACTTTCCTGGTACCGTAAATACGGCCGAGTCTATTAACTTCGCACATAACGCAGCAGAAAACGTGGATGTTTCAGAGCCCGCATAATGAAATTATTAACGAGTAGCGCACGATGCAACCGGCGTCGACAGAGTTCGTAGATTTTTCCTTGGGAGCAGGCGTAGAAGCCAGGGAAGTTGAGTAGGTCGCGAGCACCGAAATTCCCGGCTTCATTTCGCAGAAGGAAATTATCGATTCGGACGAGGCAAATATTTTGCTAAGCGACGGAACAGCTTCCTGACAACGTGCCTGTATATATATACACACCTATACATACATACGTATATATGTACTTATGTATAGTAGTCGAGGGTCTCGTGTAGCACGGTTCAAAGCACGTGATCGCTCTATACTTTCCTTTTTGCGCGCGGTATAATTTTAATAAATGCGTCTGGCGGGAGAGCGAGAAAATTATTTCTCACCCGTCCAGGGGTTACGCGGCACCGTTTACCGCGCCGCGTGTAATTACAGGCCGCGATGAAAAAAGGAGAGAGAGAGAGGGAGAGAGTGAGAGAAAGGGAGAATTCAGAATTTTCGCGCGAGATGAAAAGGTGAAACGCTTTTAACGCCCCGAAACACCTAGGACAAATAAAAACTACGTGCCGGAGGAGCATCGTCGAAAATATTCCCGCTGGATCGGTTCCTAGCACACCAACCCTGTCTGAAATTTCGCGAAGGATCATCCTTCGTTGAACGTGCTGTCTGAAATTTATTATTACCATTTGTTCTACACATTAAGCTTTAACAACCATGAAGTTATGAGGACGTAGCGACACTATAGAATAAAGTAGAATAGCACGAATATAAAATGCTATTAGAATAAGCTAGAATGGCATGGAATAAAAACTGAATTAGAGGGCTAGAATAAATTAGGATTAGATGAATATAAAACACCAGAGTAAATCACTAAAATAAATTAGAATGACGTGGAATAAAAAATTATTATAGGTGGAATAAAAAGCTAGACTAAAAAGCTAGAAGAATCAAGGATTATGTGAATATAAAAGGCTAGAGTAAACCAAAAAAATACATTAGAATGACGTGGAATAAAAAACTAATGACACATGTTCATGAAAAGCTAGATTAAAACGCTAGTATTATAAACCAGAATGAGTTGGGATAAAAAGCTAGGCTATCATGCGAATATAAATTAGAATTTTATTGAACATAAAAGTCTGAACTAAAACACTGAAATAACCTTAATAATAACACAAAACAAAAAGCTAGATTACAACCCTAAAATCAACTAGATTACCTCTAAATGAGAAGCTAAACTGGAATTAAACTAGACTGCATAAAAATGAAGAGAACAGAGTGGAAAGGAAAATGCGCGGTTGCTAACTAACATAAGATAAAACCGCCCCCATAAAGTAAACGATATTAGAATACACTTTGCATGGAAAGCGTTCGCCGAAAAGCTACGAGACTAAAATGTAAGTAAGATGGCCCCGACGATTATGGATGCTAAGGACAAAGCATACTGCCGGAAGTGCTGTTGACTTGAAGAGAGGTCGTAAAAAAGGTTACACTCGCTTCGCGGTGAAGTTTCGAATCGCGGTCAACCCCGTCGTAAAGAAAAGGGTTAAGTCGTTTGAATAAACTAAATATATTACGAGTGACATTTCAATTTATTTAAGCGGGCCGAACAGCTTGAATTTTTCATTTCATTCGCCTTGCAGTTTGCGTTAATCTTTTATCCTACTCTACAAGGAACGCGGGGAAATACAAAATCATTAGCGTTAGAAATGCGAAAATTTCCTCGATTGTCCGAACGCTGTTATCTGGACGCTCAGTAATCTGGATGCTTTGTTATCGGGGCGCTCTGTTATTTGCGTGCTTAGTTATCCGTACGCACAGTTATCCGAGCGCTCTGTTATTAGGATGCTCTATTATCGGGAGGCCAAGTTATTCAGACGCTCAGTTATCTGGACGCTCAGTTATCCGGACGTTCTATTATCGGGGCGCTCAGTTCTCTAAACGCTCAGTTATCCAAACGCTCAGTTATCCTAACACTCACTTATCTAAACGCTCAGTTATCTAAACGCTCAGTTATCTAAACGCTCAGTTATCTAAACGCTCAATTATCTGGACATTCTGTTACTTGGTCACTCAGTTATCCGAACGCTCAGTTATATGAACGCTCCAATATTGAAACGCTCCGTTATCCGAACACTCCAAACTCAAAAACTCACAATTTAACTTCGTTAAACAGTCGTTTGAAAGCGCAGAATTTCTACATACTTAGTTAG
The DNA here is from genome assembly GCA_028455765.1 of Lasioglossum oenotherae. NCBI lineage: Eukaryota > Metazoa > Arthropoda > Insecta > Hymenoptera > Halictidae > Lasioglossum > Lasioglossum oenotherae. The sequence continues at coordinate 8,040,218 of CM052298.1, read as the reverse complement.
CTAGAGCTTCGCGTCTCATCCGGTTTAAAGATAATTGAATCTGCGGAATAAGCTAAGATCAATGAGCAAAACATGTCGAAGCTGGCAGCTCCGTCGTGTTTATACTACGCGGGCGTCACGGCGCGCCTTCCGATCTCAAAGTTTCGCAGGGCAAATTTCCTTTGAGAGGCAGACGCGTTCAAAGCAGATACTGCGTTAATGAAGTCGGATACTCGTGGAGGCATTCAATTATCCGGATACGGCTGGCATCACGGCGAAAGCGGGGCCCCGGTGATATTTACGCAAACAGGCATTTCGCGATTTCAATCCGTTGGAACAAAGAACCGCGCCTGGCCGAATCTCTCGATACAAGTTTTAAGCTCGATCTGTATTAAGAAATGTTGATGTGTTACACGGTGAATCACTATCTAATCTACAAACATTATCAATGTGTTACAGACTAATCCTTTTTAGATTGATACCATTCAATCCCTCGTTTCTGTGTACAGATGGAACTCTAGAACGGCCAAAACGACGGTGTGGAGCATCGCGCGTCGTGTTCCCGACAGCCCCGGGGATTAACCGCTTTCAAACGCCGCCTATAAAGCATCTCTGGTTTCTGACCGTCGAGCCGCACGACCGATTTTACACCGTAGAAATATTGCCAGCCCGACGAATTAATCAATCATGGAACGACAAAAGTTACGATACCCACGTGGAAACCTGTCGCGAGACGCGCGACACCTTCCCACCATTCCACCTTTTCACCGTTGAAAAAAAAGGAGGCTTTCGCACTCGAACGACCAAACGGATTTTTCTACCTGTCCCGTTGCAGCAGCTGGTTTCGAATTTCCCGCCTCGCGATCGATCAGATTGCTCGTTTTTATTCGTCACCTCTTGGTCCACGGAGATTTTTAATACTTTTTTCTTTGTCCACTGCTCTCTTTGGGCTTCCTCGAACTTTATCACGAATTAACAGAACTTCTAAATATTTAAACGACTGTGTACACGTAGTAACACAAATTTCTGAACAATCGTTCACTTCACGAATTTTCTCTTCTTTCATCATAGAAGCTACATAGAAATAACTTGCTTAGAAAAATTTTACATACTTTCCCAAATACTTGAAAACTATTAAAAGGAACAAGAGAGGCTTCCTACGCGTTAATTTTCTTAGATGAAAATTACACTGTCCAACACCAAATTTGTTCCACAATTACCGTTGGGTGGTTCTTATAGAGTTTATTGTGCTGATTCCGAACCTGCCCTTAATTTTCCGACGTTCCAAACTTGAAAGGGTGATTTCTCAAGACAAAAGTTTGCTCTTATTTTTTGAGATAAATTGAAAAATATCCTTCAAGATTGGTGCAAACGTGGTGTCTCTCCGTCTTTAACGATTATTTAATTATGTTTAAACAATCATAATGTATTAATATTGGATATCACTGTATTCGGGACAGTCTACAGAATCTTTTGCTATAAAGAACAATTCACTATCTTTTATAATAACATCATAATATTTGTTTAAACTTGAAAAATGTTTTTTTTTCAAAGTCACGTTTCTCAAAAACTGTGCGCCTAGGAGAAAAATTAAGGGTAGATTCGGAATCAGCGCAAAAAACTCTATACGGACCACCCAACAGTAATTAGGAAACCTAAAAAAAAAGTTGAAATTTGTTAGACAGTGGGACACTTTAAATACTGAGAAAAATATTTCTTCGTTAAATATTAAATATTTATACAACGGCGAAATGTTGAGATCTTGAAAATACATCAACTGAATCAATTATTAGCACTGGAAACAATTTTAATCACACAATTTCTTCCACAGTAAAATTGAAACAATCTTAATACTTTAGGATTTCATAAATGCATTAATTTCTCGACAACAACTGGCAACAGTAAAACGCCGTTCAAGCCTGAAAGAGAGGCTTCGTTTTCGGCACTACATATTCGCGAAACAAACACAAACTAATTAGGGGAGTAAAAAGAATGTTGGAATTAGGCCGGTTAAGAACACATACACGTCGCGAGACTCTTCTTAGCAGATCCATTGTTATTTAAAAAGAATGCGCAGGAAATTGCGCCGTCCTATAAATTCTCCGGGTTACACGAGCAGCCGCCGCCACCGCCGTTGGAAATCTCGCAGTCAGAGTCAGAACCATAGTCAGCTCCGGAAACGCGTTCAAGTTGCTCGGCTCAGCTTAGTTACACCTCCAAGTGGCGTGCACCGTCTTAACAAACCTGCAAACTTCCACGGACCGTCTCGTTTATGTTGGATTACTCGCGGTTGAAACTGTTAAGCGAGATATGTCATTAATAACGATGCTCGCACAGCTATCTCAACCCACTTTGTTCCGCAACAACGACACCCGTCTGGATCCTCGAAATTTTAACACCGACAATGCTCATTCGGTGCTCGGAGTTATGCTCAAGCACCTTACGCTAAACTGTGTCATAGTTCCTTAACCATTTCTCACCGTACAACTTCCCTTCGAATTTTTCGTTGTCCTGTGGCTGAAATTCCCGTGCAATTTTTTAAATTTGGGAAGTTGCATTGACAATTAAGAAAATGAGTTAAGAATCTCTCGACGTTAATTGTCATCAGAAACCATGGTCTAAATTGGTGAACAGTAAAGTCCTGATTTAAACTGCATTCTCGTGGAGGGGGTAGGCGAACTTACTAAGATCGTGCAGCGCAGTCCGGCTTACAATTAGATCAAAACTTTACTGTAATTATATAAACTAAATCATAATTTATGCACCCTTTCTTTGCTTCGTGATCGAATATCCAAGTTCAGACACCTTTTTAAGTCAGGAAGTTTGATTAAAAATGAGATCACTACAAACCATTAAATTATGGTTGAAATTGGCATAATTATATAGGTTGAATCATAGTTTCTGTACCTTTCCCGATCAGAAATTTCTTTTCGAGTTTTTTTGTGGCCGAACTTCCAAGTTGAGAAATTTTTTAATTTAGAAAGTTAGGCAGAAAATGAAGAAAATGAAATCGCTGAAATTTGAACGTACTCCGCAGACTGTGCCAACACCGACGGCGGAGACTATGATCTAAATTGTCGTAATTATAGAAATGAAGTTATAGTTTCCTAAACTTTCTTGGCTCGTAGCCGACGTCTAAAATTTTTCTTTATTTTCTAGCCGAACTTTCTCGCGTGTTTTAATTCTCGAAAGTTAGATTGAAAATGAAAAAAAAAAAACTAAAATAATTAAAGCCTGACTTTTTAATGTACTCCGTGGAGTTTGTTAACACTGAGGATGGAAACTGTGGTCTACAATGTCGTAATTATGTGGACTACATAATTTCGTATCCTTCCTTGGCTTGCAGCGCTTGCTTCACATTTTTCTCTGTTTTGCGGTTCAACTTCCAAGCGTAGTTGTGCAATCTTTGTTCGAAAATTAAATAGGACATGATAATAGTGAAATGACTAAAGCTTGGAATTTTAATGTAACCTGCGGTAAATTGATCTTTTAGTAAGAATAAATTGTCGTAATTATGTATACTAAACTATAGATTTTTTTTTAATTTCATTTTTTGATTTAAATTAATTCTTTAGATGTTAAAAAATTCAGTAGTTGTCTGCAGACTTTGATGATTAATTTAATTGAGAAAGGAGCTGCACGTCACTACGAAAACGTAAAATGCCGAACGTTCGAATTGGCGGCCGCAACGGTCGGGAAGTAAACACGATTGGTCAATTTTGAAATACCGAACGATATGCCATTTGGCACGTCCGGCCATTACCGGAATGATCCGGAGTTCCATTAATAGGTATTCCAATCACCAACATTCCACGGACATACTTGGGACACTCGTGCATAGAGATGACAGGACCAAATTGTGTAACTCGTGTGTATATGTGTTGTAACCAAATCTGTCGCATGCGTAATCATGAGCAAAACTCTCTTGGTATCAAATTGACCTAATGGTAACGCATCATAATGGAAAAATGAATACTCAATTTAAGAAATTTCCTTTTTGAAAATAAAAGCTCGTCGTTCACAATTGGCAAAAAGGACACGAACATTTAACAGTATCTAATTTTCACTACGAGGAACGTCCAAGTATTAATATCAACAAAAATCTTTCCTGAAAATATCCAACAGTATTTTTAAATTCTTCAAAAGAATTCTTCAATGTAATAAATGTATAAAATCCGCAGTCTAATGATTACTATTGAGTAAATTAGTAAATTGACGTCAGTGCCAACGGGGATCAAATGCTAATTCAGTAATTTGACAGAAAAATAAAACCATAAACCTCGGGTGGATCTGTATGCATTTATCTGAGACGGTAGTTATTTTTTACCACGTTTTTATTAGCTCGCTTTCTTGTCTGTTTGTTCGGTACAAATTTTGCAATAGATTTTATAAGAGTTTCAAAGGCCGAGCCGAACGTAGAGAAGGACAACGCGTGTAAAGAGAGACTACGCGCGAGCCTTTTAACTATGCTGGCGACTGCGACTCTCCGCGTCTGTTTCTTTCCCATACGCTGTCCTTGCTTGCGTCCGAAACTTTCATCGTCAATGAAACCACTGAATGCAGTTGAAATTATATCGTGTTTGGTCTTTTTTTAACCAGAAAAATGCCACGAATATATTGATGAAAGTTTCATAAAGAAATAAGTAATAATAAAAAAGATTGAATATTGGTGTTATACATTGTGAGGACGCACGGGCCTTTGAACTGTACCGACGACTGCGACTCTCCGCGTTGCATTAATAGTGGTTCACACCGATATACCCGAGCCGAGATCAGATTACTAAAGTGGATGGGATATTTTTGATGCATTTATCTGCTACAGCTTTTATGCGTTCATGGTGGTATTACTGTACCTATTAATTCATGAGCACACATAAATTCATAAATTAATTTTGCAGGCGCAATACTTAGGCGAAAAACGCCACGTTGCTGCCGGAAATCGTGATAAAAAGCACCGGATGGTTTCCTTGGGAATTTTCTCGTTGGTTCGGGCTGCCTTGAACGATCCATAGAAACAAGGACGAGGGGCTGGGAAACTTTGGTTTCACGCGGCTCGGCTCGGCAGGGTGGTTTCTTCTGGAATAGGCGAACAGAGCCGAAAACATTTTGTCGGTGGGCCAACGGAGTGGAAACAGCGCAAATAATTCAGGCGGTCGTAAAACCGTGGAATTAGCTGGTAAGGGAGTTGCCGAGGAGGCGTGGGAGTGTGGGAGGGAAGAGGATGCGGATAATTTTCGAGTCTTTGTTCGGCCCAGCGAGAACGCTCCCCGAGCTTGTTACAGTAAATATCTTAAAGGAGCCTGCGTCATTGTGCTCCCGTTTTTCGCGTGATAAGTAGACGTTCGGCCGCTCCTGCTATAAATCATTAATACATAAAACGGACGCGTTAATCTCGAGTTCTTAAATCGAGGCTGAACCAGCGAGGTCTTGAATGAATAGAAAATTGGTATGATCCCTTGGTACTTTAGTGTCTTGTATATCTCACCCCTAAAAAAACGGATCTTTATACAACATAAAAATTGTCTGCATAGATTGCATGGAATAGAAACCAAATAGATTGCTATTTCCTCCCTTAATCATTTTAATAGATAAGAAATCATATATTGGCATCTTCAATGTTCAACATTTTCCTACAGCTTTGAATTCCATCTACTGAATTTTCTTATAAATTCATAAAGATTCGCAGTCTAGTGATGAGTGTTAACATAGTTACTTAGTTACTGAATATCTGTTCAGTTGCAAGCATCACTTTAATTGCAATAGCAACTTCACAATTCCACGAAATTTAATTAGAATTTTGTTTCTCCTGTCTCCTTGAAACTTGTATTCTCTGAGTTATCGCAGTATTCTTCTAGGAGTGTGATATGTATAGGCCGAATGGAAGGATATAATTAACCTCTTTGAAACCGAAATAAAATTCGGTTTTGTTGTCGATGTATTGGAAAACCATTGGAGATTACTTACACACACATAGGCATACAATAAATATAAATTTTATTCATCTATGAAATTACGAACGACAAAGAATATCTAATACCTGCAGCAGAGTGAAGTAAATTGTCGTGCAACGGAAATCTGTATTATTTCTTCCATTGAATATTTTTCAATTCTGTATTATTTTGATTGGTCCATTTTCTGCTGGTGTCGTAAACAAGCACACATCAGAGCCAACGTTCCATGTTATATTCTAACTTTTCCTCTGCATTTTCATCTCTAGAAGTCCAGGTCTCGTTTATTTTATTTATTGACGCACCGTTCGTCAATATTTCGCAACCTTTCAGCTCCGTTCCAGTTTCAGATGGCACACTTTCGATGGGATTAATATCAGGACTCAACAGAGGAGTTTGCAGCACACACATACACAAGGTATGTTATACAATCTACACATATTACAGAGAATAGCACACGCAAACTGGTAACTCGTTTTTTCATTAGATCCCGTGTGTTAGAACGGTTTTTTGCCGAGGATCTATGAAATCCGGTAAGGTGTCGCGTTAATCATCCAGCCCGTCGTGAAATATTCAGTTGTTCGGTGCGAACGGAACACATATTTCAAGCACCGCGGGCAAGATTGTTTGCTCTAATACGCTCGTCGCGTGCGACGAATTAAGCTCTCGGGAACAGTGGAAAGCTTTCTCGAGCGGATATCGGTATTGCAAATGCGAACCAGTATTTCGAGTATTTGTTGCACACTCTGCGACAAAACGATGGGGTGCCTCTAGACCTCTTTCTCTCTCGTAGTTTATGAAATGGATTCTATATCCGATGTCTCATTCGAATCTATTTTCTTCATGAAGATGTTGGGGATGATGAAAAATATTTATACGTTTTCGTGTATTCGGTATCGCAGTACTTTGGGACATTGATACTTTAACAGTTTAGTATTTTACTACTTTAATATATGGGTACTTTGGTAGTCGAATATCTTAGTACTTTGGTACCTTAATATTTTAGCAGATACACATCGGTGGTACTTTGGTACTTGAATATTTCAATGCTTTGATATCGTAGCACTTTTATACTTGTGTTAGTACTTTAATTAGGTGTTGCTGCAGTAATGTGGCGGTTTGTACCAGAGTTGGGCAAAAATTTAATCAACGATTGACGAATAAATTTGCTACTTCAATCGTTAATCGTAATTAACAATTAATCTCCTAGTTTAGTCGTTAATTGCGATTAACGATTAAATACTTATTAATCGTTAATCGGGAATAACGGTGACCTTAGTTGTTGATTGCGATTAACGGTTACATTCCTTTCAATTGTAATCGTCAATCGGATAATTGATTAACGATTAACTACTGAAATTTTGAAATGAAATACGGAATCAAAACTATATGAATCCTGAAAAAAATGTATACTAAGTATAGGTGTATTGTCATTTGGTCTATAATACAAACTCTGTTTACGTGCTTTTATGTTTTTTTCCATGATTTTTTTTTTTTAATCAACGATTGACGATTAACTTCATGAATTGATTGAATCAATCGTCGATTTTTCAATGATTACCTTTTTTAATCGTGCACATAAATCAATCAACATTGATTAAAATGTTAATCGATTAATGCCGAACTCTGGTTTGTACTTCTACTTAATGCTTCACGTACAAATTCATGGTCCAACCGGAATTGCAAAATTTTTCAATGAAAAACTTTCAAGAATCCATCTAGTTTTGTCTAGAAAGTTTCATAAGGGTTTGTGCAACGTTTGAAAAAACGTCGTTAGCTCCGTATTCTCTTTATTAATTGGAACGGTACAGTAAATACGAAGAAAAGAAAATGAAATTCAAAGAGATTATGGTTGCAAACAATCTTCCAGCAACTTTTACGCCAAGCTGTACCTTTTTTGCTCGCGTCGTATACCTACATATATAACTAACCACCCTCTCATTTCTCCAGCAACTCCACCCCTTCTATTTTCGTCTCGTTCTCTCGTCCGTATTTTTAACGTTTCCGTAGGGCAGCAAATTTTGAGTTACCTCTCTCTCGTTCGAGCGAAAGTAATACGGACTGTCGGGCTAGCTGGCAGTTTAATCATCCGATTTTCACAGAACGCAGCGAGAAAGGAAACTTTAACGAGTTACGAACTAAATCTCAGAGGATAGTAAATTAATTACTTGCTAATCCCGTTAATGAAATTCCAATTGTACATTGTGGTAATTATACATTCCGCAAAACCGCAGCCCGAGGCGACATACAATATTTTCGTCTTTGCATTCAATTAAAAATCTACAACTCAGACAACGGGCAAATACTAATTATTTCTTCAAAGCTGCAATCATTAAAACTTCGGTGCTCTGAAAAATTTACTGAGGATATTTATTAAGAAATAAATACCATTCGTATACAGTAGACTCTGCTTGAATTTGTTATGGTTATTAGGTTGCCAACTAAATTCGCGACCTTTTCTTTCGTAATTCTTTTATTGTATCATTATGACCTCATTCAGTGACCATTACTTTTGAACTTTATATCATTGGAAAGCTCTGAATTTTGCGATTTATTTGATATAAAATACTCGTGCTTAAAAAATATATATAAATGACTTTGTTTCAGAAAATGTGGAGGTCGCGAACTTAGTTGCCAACCTTATATTATAGCGAAAAAGTAGAACGGACCAATAACATTAGATAAATGGCAATTTCTTAGAGAGCCATTACCGCGTAAGGGGACAGGAGATGAACTTTCCACCTAAGTTAATAATTCGGCCGGGTCACCGAACAGCAAGATTTTCTCGGTTCTTCGGATTTTCCAGGAATTCGATCGGGGTATAATATATCACTCGAGATTCACGGGGGCGACCAACGATTTCAAGGATCCCGATACTTTGGATACGTTTTACGAGGAACTGGCCCTTTCGGAACGACTGACCTAAAAGCAGAAGCTGAGCAGGAGCAGCGAGAGGACGAAGCGACCGTCTTATCGTGCGTTCACGACTGACCCAACCCGTGATGTACGATCGTATAAGAAGCCTCGACGAACGACAGAACTCAATGTGAAAATAACCCGGTGGCTGTTGCGTTTTATAGACGGCTCGCCTTCAACTTTTCGAACAAAGGTCGAGACCATCCGAAACGGACGCACGATAAACTTCATGACCGCCGGAATAACTTGGTTTCGAGTGTACCGAATGCTGAAAGTCCTGATAAAATGCGAAACATGCTTGCATTTCATCGGAATACAAACATAATGCCGGAGGGATTCGATAGAAGCGAGTAATTTTTTAAAAAAGGTCACTAATTTGCCAATGAACTGTATTCAAACTATCTTGTATAAAATTACGAAGAGAAATGAAGATCGCAAGAGTGCGTAAAGAATTATTGAAGTCCTGTACTTGTTTTAACGACATGCTATAAATCGTCGATTCAGACAATTTAAAAAAAATGTTAATAATGAACAAATATTATCGAGAACTGTACTATGTCCTTCAGGATACTGTAAACCTCTTACAACAATAATTGCGGACAGAAATAAAGATTGTAAAGGTACGAAAAATATTACTGAAGTTCTGTCCTCATTTTTCAACACGCTATAAAATCGTCGGATCAGACAATTTAAAAAAAATGTCATAATGAATGTCCTGCAGAACAAGACAGAAATAAAGATGGTGATGGTACGAGAAATGTTACTGAAGTTTTGTCTTTATTTTTCCACAGTCTATAAAATCTATATCTTAGACAGAAGCAAAGAATCATCATAATTGTATAACGCAACGAATCGACGAAATAATTGAAAGATGAGCTAGGATACATCGCGGAAACAGACAGCCGGAATTGGATGACTGGTGTGCTCTTTTAACGGGAGAAGCGTTCCTTCCGCGAGCTTCCGTCGCAGTAAAGCTGTTCCCGTGCGGCGTGCGCCGTAGGAAATATGGGAAACTGAACCGCGGTGCTAGGAAAATGTCTCGGCTTTTAGCGCGCGAACAATATCCCGCAGCATTGCGAGCATCCCCGGCTCCGTTACGTTTCGAAGTTTTATCATTTTTCCTTATTTCGAAAAGTTCCCGGGGCCCCGCCTCGGCCCGCGGGACCGTCTCCTGCCGAGCGTTAGAACGTTTATTAGCATCCTGACGGCACACGCTCGATATTACCGTTCCCGGGAAACTCCGCTTGTGCAGACCGTTTCGCTATAAAGTTACAACGGCAGTCTCCCAACGACTTCATTAAATAATACCGCGGACGAATCGCTTAACGACTCGGAGGGTACTCCGAGGACTAAATTGAAACCTGTATCGATCCCTCGAACCGTGACCAACCACTTCAACATTTTATGATCGTTGTAACGTCACGTTTGGGGCGGATTAAACTATCCACACCCGACAAAAGAGCGAACAGGTTGAAACAATATATACAGAGAGTCGTTAACTCGCTAATTTCTACCGGATACTCATAAATTTTTATGCCGGATTTTACGCATTCGTGGTCAAAACGAGCAGGCGAAATCCAAAGCCGGAGATAGATTAAAAGAATTTCAGAGCCTCAATGTATTAATCCTGGCTTATCAAAATTTTTAAATGAGAAAAGGAATTTCTGCTCGACTCCTTCGATTGGTACTGACGCAGACAATTTTTATTTTGCGTGCAAATCCGCAGTCTGCTTGCCACTTTTAAGAATTTGCTGCACATCCGTTGCAAAAACTAGGTGGACTTTTTTTATACACATTGTACAAACAATACCTTAGAACCTTACAAAAACAATGGTAAATATTTTTGTAACATTACGAACATTTAACCATGTTTAGATCATTTTTAAAGGGAGCAGACACCTCGAATTCATCAATTTTTATCGGACACTAATGAACCTTAATTATTCCTTGTGGTTCAAATTCTAGAAGTTAGATCTTCTATCTTGTTTTCTTTCTACTGCATACGAAAATATAGTGCAATTATAAAACTGCGTAGTATAACATGGTTTTCCCAGAAAAGTTGAGCAAGGAGTATTTTGGGCGAACTTGTTGATTTAATCCCGTATTAATAGAACATCCCTGTTATCGGGCGGGCTCGCAGCGACGCGACGCGCGACGGTCCGGTCCGTTATTGTGAATTTCAGAGCGTTGGAAAGTTTCGTGGGAAAAATTCTTCACAACGACCGCGAAGAATATAATTATTTGGTGGGGGCTGTTTCGGCGGTTTCCTCAGGGAAGTAGTTTGTTCGTTCGCGAGCATATTCCCGCGTGAGATCTCCGTCGGCGAAACTGGGTTAAATCCAAATGAGTTCGGCGTGTTTCCATGAAGCAGGAAAAGTAGCCGGGAACCGCGTCGTTAAACGGATCCCGGCGAATGGCTGTTTCGTGTTAAAATTATTTGTCCGGAGGATATGCACCTCTTACAACAACGCCTGACGTTAATAATCATCAAAATAATCATAAAAGTACTAACATCTAGCCGCGAGTGAATTCACTTAGCTAGAGTATTTTCAACGTTTTTAGCAGGAAAATCACGTGAAAATCTGTAACAATTGGATCTCGATTTATGCCTGTTGCCATTTTTATTTCCAAGAAGAAAAGTGTAGCAATCTATTTTCCCTATATTCTTTCTCGTTTGACCGGAAAATTCATCGAAAAAAAATTTTTTTCTCCTAGTTCTATCAATTTTACAGTTTTGTTCCAATCGTTTTTGCGAACTGCACTCCCTTTCAAGATTTTACATTGTTCCCTTTTTTAGTTCACGACAAAATGAAACAAGCTTTGGGAAGAAAGGACGTTTGAAACGTCGTCGTGTGCCGCCATTTTGTTGTTACCTACAAATCCCTAAAAAACTGTGTTTGTACTACGTGATAGCAGTGCGCAGTGCAGAAGGAAAATTCTCCACCGTGTAGTAATTCCTCAGAATTAATTCCTACATATTTCAGTGTTCCAGCAATGTGTCTAGCTGGTCCAGCTGACAAAATGGAATCGTTCGCCAGTTTCTGTTGATACATAGATTACCGTGGCCGAAAGTCTTGCTTCGAGCCGGCGCATACACGCGTGTAATCTTAAAGCCGAGTGTAAATAGGGCCGCAGTGAAACACGGGATAGAGGATGTTTGTAAAAAGGCCGTTAAGCGAGACGCTTTAGTTGAGTTCGCGCAGTTTTTCCTACTGTCCTCGTAAAATCATTTTTTTTTTTCTTGTTTCCACGTTACGAGCGAAAGTACCGGGATTTTAACACAGCGCAATAGACTGGCAATTGTCTCGGTACCTAACAAAAACTGTGAATTACAAGCCCCGTGAACAATATCGTCCGTATTTTTTCCGAAACGATACGACACAGCGCGGAGCGACGTCGACGGAATATCGATAAAAACAATAAAGCGACGTTAAATAACAAACGGAATAAAATGCACGAAACTGATATAATAGAACTGTCACCGTTTCCCCCCAAAGAATTTTGATTATACCGCAATTGTGCTTTGAAACATCATCGCGGAAGAGAGGAAATAATATCGTGAAAAACGTTAATGAAAGAGCTCGAATTTATTACAATATTTTTCCTGCGTTTACACGATGCGCAAACATCGTGCTCGAAAAATTACACGGACAAAGGAAAATTCCATCCGGAGACTTTGACCCGTTACAAGGAAATTCGCGAGTCTGCTTGAGCCCGGAAAATGTTGTCATGGTCCGCCTCTCTTTGTAATTAAGAGACCGTCTTTGTGAAAATTTGGATTATTACAAATTAGATTTCGCATACTCAAATTTCATAGAAATTTTGTTCTGCTGCCACGTGCTCTACCAGGGTACAACTTTTTCCCTTGTTCTACATTGTCTATTAATAATCCCATTACTCACACCATCAAAATTGTGTGTGTGTGTGTATTCTACTTCTTCATACGACAAAATATTATTTTTAATTAATTATTCAGAGTTGTATCAATCGCTTGTGTAAGTTGTCAGCGATCTTATTTGTTACAAAATTTGGTATAGATAATATAATAAATTTTCAAGGCAGATCGTATTTTCTGGTAAAACATTTTCATTGTGAACTGAAAGGGGTTTAATTATATTTGCGGTTTGATTGGCCTCGTTATTTCCACGCATGATAATGCAATTATCTGGAGTTAAATTAATTTGAAAATTATACTATTTAGTCTACAAGTCCATTTAGTCAACACGTATTTAATACTAAACTTACCACGGTTGAATGACTGGTTTCATATTCTACAATAATTGAAATTATGAAAAGTCATTTGTGGAAGGTAACAGAACAAATTTGCCAATTTTATAAGCCGACATTTTCCAGATACTTTGAATGCTTGGTAGGTTGAATGTTAATGCATATATTTCCGCGCGGAATCCAGTGACCACGAACAAATTGGGCTGTCAAGCAGCAGAGAAAAAAGAAAACGGATTGGAAAGATTGAACGACAGATGTAGGAAGTGTGACTGGGAATACGAAAGTTCGGATGAACGCAATCGACGGAGTACGTCGAAAGTCCCGGGAGCGGAAATACGGCTGAAATCCCGCGGAAATAGACGCCTACGTGGTGAGACGGCTGACGTTGACGATCGAAGTCGACACGTGGAACGCGGCCTCGTCTCTTCAGATCCGAGGATCTGAAGATTCCTTTCCCGGTGCAGCAACCCAGGCGCAAAAAGTGCATCCGAAGGAAAATGCCATTTACGGCATCCGCGGGGGCCTGTCGACGTTTCCGCGAGACAAATACATATCGGCGCTGATTGCACCATTTCTTTGAAATTATCACATATTTTTCTCATCAATTCTACTTCCTTTAATTTTCAGTCCATCTCTAGAAAATAATCATAATATTTATCAGCACAGATTTTTTACGAGTCATTATTGTGTCGCAGATAAACGATGGAGCTCGCAATTGATTACCAATTATTTATTAATAATTTAACTCTGTCTCATCTCTAATAATCTCTCTGCCACCTATAATAATTGCTATTCTAAGTCTGCGTGGGTAAAGGTCATCCCAAGGACATTATTTCGAGATCTTACGAACGATAACGTTATTTAATTGGAACGATATGGTTTTTTTTTGTTTTGATACAATCTCCTATTTTATGAAGGTGGTTCTAGGTCACTCAAGGGCAAAACAAAAATTGTCTGCATCAATTGTAAGAAACAGGAGTTGAATAAAAATGTATTTTCTTCTAATAGTTGTCATCGTTTGGAAATAATGCTACAATATCCTTAAATACTATTGATACAATCGCTGCTCTGTATTTGACTCTGATGCACATGCATAAAATCTGCAGTCTAATGAGAGAACCGAGGCAATTCGTGTCCGAGTAAGGGTGGATTTATAGTGGAGTAGCGAGGTGAGCTGTGCGGTGAAAAAAAAGAAAAACAAAGAAAATACATATGTACTTTTTCATTAGTATGTGTCGAAATGTTGTGACGAATGTTAGTTTCTTTTCACCGCGCCGCTATCATCGATGCTCGCAGCTCCACTATAAATCCACCCTAAAGAAGAAAGTTTCCCGGGCAGCTCTGATTAATTCCGAATTGAGAATTTCGGGCAATGCGACGGCCCCTCCTTAATGTATCGTTGTTAACGCACCATCTCTCCTCGCGGATAATAACGCGGCGGTCGTGTCGGTGTATTGGCGCACTGCCATCGCGCCACGGCAAAAAGTGCATGACGGATGAAGTGCAGGCTACCCCCTGATACTGGAAAATTCATTTCATCGCTGCGGCTGCAGGCAACATCCACGGGCCGCCAACTCACTACCACGGCCAAGACCAGCCGCGGTGTAAAACATTATTCCACATTACACTTCACGAGCTGGCGAACATCCGATGAATTATTTCGCCGGTTTCTTCCAGCCGGGTCGAACCAGCGACGTCAGCGAATGCTTGAACGCCCGGAGCGAACGGCTCGGCCGACGACAAATTAACCCCTAATTGCGCCTCGCTGTAGTATGCGACAATTTTTTCGAATGCTCCGGATAAGTTGGTAATCACCAGCTCGCGGATCTTCATGCAAAAGTGAACAAGCGAAACGTGGAACGGTAGAAACATGAAAGGGATTCGAGAATACATATTATCAACTTATTCAATCGTGTAAAGTAAGAAATTAATTTTCATTCTAATATTTTATGTTATTCCATATTGCATTCCAGTGTATTACAATCGATGCAGACAATTTTTATTTTGCACAAGATTAACCATGTTTAAACAATGTTCAAAGAGAAAAAGGCGTCTTTAACTATAATTTTTGACAGCCACTCTTTAACTGTAATAATGTTATCTTCTTTAACAAGTTGACTGATACATCACACATACATACATGGGTGACAGAATTCTTCTTCAGGATATAAAAAGTAAGTTTTGCACAAAGTCAGTATCACACGTCTTAACTTTTCAAGTGCTATTTCCTTAAATAAATTATTTTGATTTCATGGAATGTTGGAGGCTGCTGGTTTAAAGGCAAACTCACGTGGAAAGACTCTGTAGATTCTTCCAAATATGATATTTAGTATTACATGTCTGTATCATTCGAAATAATTCGATATGTTTCAGCAATAACGAATCCCCCCGGAAAATAAAGAAGGATAAGTGTTAATTTTCCGAAAGACCCCGATGCAACGCGATGCTTTCTATTCGGTACCATTAAAGGATTCCAACGTCGAATTTACGAACGATCTGCTCGGTTCTAATACCAGCCATAAAGAGTTTTCTATGTTATCGGAGCTCGAGACGCATCTTAAGCGGACGTTGAATTACCGTCGAATTATTGGCCCGTCATTCCGTTGAATATCAGACCATATCCGACTGTGCATTCGATTCGGTTCGATCCGATCGGTAAAAAACGATCCCCGACGGACCGGATATCGGAAATTTCCAGTTATTCACCGGATTTGGGAAATCCACAGTGTTTTTCTCGTGTATTGTTTCCGCTGTTTCCTCCTCGTTTCAATTCCGCGAACGTTCGTTCGCGGTCGGGTTCAAAAAGTCACGCTTGTTAAACACTATGGATAGACGATTGCGCAACGATCCCCTTCTAGGATTATTAACTAGGAATGCTCAGTCAATTGTTCAGGATTATAGTCATTCGATCTGTGAACGGCAGAAGCGGTGCGGGAAAAAATTCAGAAACGTGAGAAATACCTGGAAAGTGGGACAAAATCGTTAATCGAATCTCGATTTCAAAGTGTTAGAAAGTTGACAATGACGCACCAAAAATGTAGCAAATTTTATAGGTAATTAATTTTGTGCAGTTGATCAGAGTCATTGCACGAACAACGATGTCGCCGAGAAGGGAAAACATGTGAACATTTGAGAGAATCTCGGGAATATGCCGATCCCTCGATCGAACAAAATGGGCGACAGTGTCTCGCGTCGTGACGTAACGAGTGAAGGTTGAGGCAGCCGTGGCGGGGTTGATATTAACATGAAATTGCTGTTGGCCCTTTCGCCGCCTCGGGACTTTGCCTTGTGTGCTAAATTGCCTGGAGTTATAGCGGCAATCAAGCATTTTGCTGCCGTCCTTCCAGCTGTTGATCCTCCTGGAAAGGGAACGAAATTTCGAGGACCAAAGCGGCGCTGGCGTTGGCGTGGCGTGGCGTTAGGAGACGAGTTTCACGGATTCCCCATAAATAACCACTTACTTAACCCTCCTTAAATCTAAATGGTTCCGCGCCGCGAGTTTACGGCTAACGAGAATCGTTACCCACCCGTCGAGGAACCTTATTAACCGGGGCTTTCAGATTTTAATGAAACATCGGGAATCCTTTATCGATAGAAATTCAAACTTCCCCGGACTGTCGCGCGTCGTTACTCGCTCTCCCTCGAGCGGGCCCTTTGATCTTCATTGAACCCCGTAAAACGACTTTATCCACGGTGAAAGGGTTGGACCCGTTTATTGAAATTGCAACAACAAGCGGCCGGAAGGCACTGGAAAACTTTCTAACGAGGCGGATGAACGGCCAATTTCGAGGAGATCCGGCAACGTTCGATCAAAACTCGCGGTACAGCGCGTGGTTTCGCTAGCCTTTCAGCCGAAACAGATTTTTGCTACCACTGCTGATTTGTTGCTCAGACATTGGTGCATCCAATGCAGTTGGAGTTTTTTAAATACGTTCATCGCTGGCAGAGATATAGGCAATCAAAGTTGACCAATTTTCATGTGTTTCAAAAGCTCGTTGAAAAAGGCATTTGCCTAATAAAGGAGGACAAAGATATTAAAATAATTAAGCCCACAAGTACACGTCCTTAAAATGAAGCAATACAGTTCGCAGATTAATTGTTAAATATGTTCATTGGTGGCTTAGATATAGGCAATCAAAGATGACCGAATTTCATGCGTTTCAAAAGCTCGTTGAAAAAAGGCATTTGCCTAATAAAGGAGGACAAAGATATTAAAATAATTAAGCCCACAAGTACACGTCCTTAAAATGAAGCAATACAGTTCGCAGATTAATTGTTAAATATGTTCATTGGTGGCTTAGATATAGGCAATCAAAGATGACCGAATTTCATGCGTTTCAAAAGCTCGTTGAAAAAAAGGCATTTGCCTAATAAAGGAGGACAAAGATATTTAAATAATTAAGCCCACAAGTACACATTCTTAAAATGAAGCAACACATTTCACAGATTAATTGTCTTGAAAATTGAGGTATGTTTAACGCGACTGGGAATGTTCAACTTAATGAAATTTATGTGTAAAATATTCTAACTTGAAATAGAAGTAATTAGGTGTAAAAATCAGTTGCAGAAGACGCATAGCGATCAAGAGAATTGAAATCCCGTTTGAATCTCGTTCGAATCCCGCGCTTATGGTTCGAATGGGAATTCGGCGATGCAATTTCGTGGCGAGACTGTTATATGCGCATCGATCTTGTTTCTTGCGTCCCAATTGGCTTATTTCGCGACTGCGAGAGTTTTGGCCAGCCACGCGTACGCGTATTACGATTTGGTTAACAGGGCTCGCATAATTTACCGGAACAATTACGTTTATCGCGGGAAGATAAACCGGCGCCGATTATAGCGCGAAATGCGCGCAACAGCTGCTCGGATCTCGACCATGCACCATTCTAGACATTGGTAAATTTATTTCGTTCAACGTCCTCCCATAAATCGGTCGTTTCAACGATCGACTCGGATGGCGTGTAATTATCGAACGCGTCGAATTCCTAGAGAATTTTCGAGAAACTATTACCCAGACTCGCTCATAAATAATTTACGTTTCAGCCCGTCGATTTTATTTATCGTTCGAATACACGTACAGTAATTCGATTTCGATCGATTATGTGCGCTCGCCATTATCTGCTGCGACTTGCCGCCGTTTATCGAATTGCTCGAATCCGATGAATGCATAGTGGATTTCATGCGTTTATGATGGAATTGTGTGTTTGCTGAAATTATTATTTAAATGGGATTTGCCAAAATTATTACAGCATGAAAGAAGTTTCTGTCGAGGTGGTAAAAGCGGAGGAGGGTATGGGGAGAAAGCGAAAGGGAGAGAAAGACCAGCTCGAATAATTATCGAAAGTTTTTGGATGGGAAAAAGAGAGAAGAGAGCGCGGGCTGGCCGATTTGTTTATGCAGATCAAGAATTAGAGTACGCGCCGCGGCGGCCAGATAATTGGAAACGCATTACTTTTGCATACCGTCCCGTGTCTCGGTAATTAAGCTGTCGTTTGCACTCCCGCGGCTTTTTGTCGGTCAGTTTTATATTCTGGGACGCGTCAAAGAGCTCCGCGAATCACCGCCGGATCCCGTAAGAAATAAAAGAAGCCGCGGATCGTTAAGTCTCTTCAACGGTCGACGAATGCAAATCGCTTCCGATCATTTATCCTGAACGCCAACACGCACAATGGCCAGGATCATCTCTCGGACCGGACCAAAAATTTAAATTTGGACGTGCCTGCACAAATTTTTTCTCCGCCGTGGCTAAACCAGCAGCACATAAAGCTTGGAAACTGTTGGTCCTTTGGTTCTTTTTGTTACGCGAGTCTTCTGGCCCAAAGCTTTGACAAAATTAACTTTTTTTTTTAAATTTGTTCAAAGTGTCTCGAAAGATACGTCTGTTATACGTCTTTGAAAGTTATACTCTTTCAAAGCCACGTGTAATGGCGGAAATATGCTCGTTTTAAAGTCATAATTTTTTTGGATTTCCTTGTAGAGCATAAAAAAGACGAATTGAACGATAACTATAACGTTCAGATTATTTAATCTCGAGGTATTTTTGTCTGAAAGCATTAAATGAAAAAAAAATATTAATCTTTCTATCTCGAAATATCTCGAGATTAAATGACCCTAATGGTATGGTCATTATAGTAATTATAGTCTTTGCGAGCTGTGTAAGAATATCCCACCAAATATATAGGGTATCGATTAGAAATGATCGATGATTTAAAATCATGTGAAAACAATGAGCTTGAAATGAAACTCTTCTGGCCAGTTTCTTCGTGCAACAGGATGATTCTATTCAAGTGAGACAATATATAAAAATTCCAAGTCTAGACAAAATAAATCCTAAACACCATATAAAAAGTACACAAGAGAATAGAATATGAAAGCCTGTATGACTAAACACAAAATTTCGAAGCACGAAGAACTTGCAAAACAATACAAAATTTCAATATCACCACAATTAGTGTACTCGTGACGAAACCCCTAATCAGGCTAAAGAACAATCTTGAACGATTGTTTGCGGCGGCAGAAGCTTTCCGAGGGAACGCGACATTAATTGGAATTACTTGACACGGGACTCCGACAACGTCTGAACCGTAGAATAATTACGGAAAGTTCCAAAGAACCGTAGAATCGGAAATGTTAAGCAGGCTTTCGTAATCCTGGAGCGTGGCTGCGGCGAAATGAAATCGTAATTATTTGAGAAGCGCGACCCTCGCGGCTCTCTCCCTTCTCTCTCTCTCTCCTCTCTTTCTCCGTCGAGGAATGTAACGTAATTTTCGCGTACCAAACTTGGCGCAAATGGTCCCGGATTTTCGCAAACGGAGGACGCCAGCACGAAACCAACCGACGGCGATCAAAAATATGGAATTTTGCTTCCGCTTCATATGTAGTTATACTATGACAAATTCTCTTGGAGTTCATTATCGCTAGTCTGAGAATATTTATGCAAAATATGTTTGCAACAGTCGTGACAAACTGCGGCAAAATGGAAATTGATGTATTTTAATAGTCATGGGATGGAAATAGTATTGTAATTCATACACATGGTCTATTTTGATAAACCAGTAGAAATTAGGTTCGTTTGAGCAATCATAGAAATATATAAGATTATTTTAACAATCTTAAAAATAGAAATACTACGAGAATAACTGCAAATGGTTAATTTTAATGAACCAATGATTGATTTACTGCTTTCTTAATATAGGAATAACAAACATCTAACAAAATAAAATTATTACACATCGATGGCAATCTACAGAAGCTAAGTAATAATTTATTATTTTCCTCAACCCGATTTAAAATTTTTCTAATGCTTTTAGTTGTGCTAGCAGGGTCCGCTCCAGGGGCGGGCAACCCTGACATTTGTCCGGGGCGCCATCTTGGCTGTAAGTGTGAGAAAAATATTGATGTTTTACATACTTAATTAATAGAAAATTTCATACGTCGATTTTTCCGTTCGCTAAAAATTTATATGTAGTGTGTAGTGTATTTATATTATTTATGTCTAAAAGCTAAAAATATTTACACTATTATTGAAAAATGAAAAAGTTATTTGCGATTTAAACATAGTTGATGTTACCTTGTTTTATTTTGTAATACATATTTTTAATAGCATTGAAAACTGTAAAAAATGACATGGTTAACAATTTGTGGCTAGGTACTGATATTTCTTAATTAATTTCTATTGTGTTGTACTGCTTGATTATCAATGTTATGTTATATGTTTCTTTCTAAATATATGCTTTTATTAAAATTTAAATAAAATGATTTGATTTTTATTGAAAATAAAAAATATGTACCTTTATTTTAAAAAATATATATATATTTTTAAGGGGCGGCAATTTGTCTTTTTGTCCGGGGCGACGTAACCGCTAGAGCGGGCGCTGGTGCTAGCTTACGCTTCTCCTATTTATCTTGTCATGAATGCAAAGAAATCCGCAATCCGCAGTCTACTTATAACTATTCTTTGTAATAGAAGAATGTTTGGACGAAGAAGCCATTGTTGTCATCGAACAAGAACGTTGATCCTTCAAATAAGAGATAGAAATATGTTGATTACTCTACTTCCTAATTTCAGCAACCATCGAAGAGGTTACATTGATATTCAATCTTGAAGTAACGCAAATATATTGTGAGGGTAGTCAACAGAGTGTGATCTGCTTTGGGATGATTTCAAGCTCAAAGAATTTGCGCAGCGTGCCGTGCAGCCAGCTACCTAGTAGAGGGCGCAGCCATCATCTTCAATATTTGACGCCTAGAATTAGGTTTATTTAACAACGCGGAAGCGGTATTACAGAGCCGTTGATGACTCATACCCGACTAATGTAGTTTACGGTTGGCGTTTCAATTTCTCTTTGACGAGCAATTGCAAACGCCGCAAATATCTCCCCGGAACTCGATTCCGATCCCGGGCTCGGGCTTAGTTCGGGCTTGGGCTCGGGCTCAGGCTTGACAAATATCGGGATAGACTATTCGCTTTGCAGGGAACACGCGCACCCCTTAAAACACTTCCGAACCCCAGAGAAGAATCTCCTTTCGATCGATCGCATCTCTCCTTTGATCACCGCCGTGTTCTACCAGAGCAAACACTTTGCCGATCATCCGTTAAGATGAAACCAGAAGAATCTCTTGTTAGAGAGTTTCTAATCATGCTTCGAGAGTTTTGATTCATTTCGATGTACGAATCTTTGTCATTTTTTTTAGGATCACAGTGCTCTTGGACAATTAACATGTTGTTGGCGATCTTTCCAAATCTTCGATTCATTGCTGGGGCTCTTCTCGGATTTGCAGAATTCTGATATTAAAATTAGTAAGAGAAGAAGTCAATGTCTCTCTTTCCCGTTCAAATCGATTGCAATAGAAAAAAAGATCCTCAGTCTAGCGATAATGATTTCCGAAACTTCTCGATGACACCAGTGATGACCAGGATCACCCGGAGAGATCACCGGCGAAGGAAGTTGCTCGCGGTTTCGATATCTTCTTATTAATTAAACGGCAAAGCTCTTAAGAAGCTTATGTATCGCTGCAGTCTTATTGCAGGGACACGTCTGCGGTTGTCAGCAATTTTCCGGAAGACCGTTCCCGGTAATAATAACTTCAACTTTTTAATGGCTCGCCGAAGCGATGATTTATTCAGTCCGCAATACCTGCGGACTTTTCTGTTAACGGACCATTGCGAACCGCTTCGGACAAAACACCGTTGCTTCCGGTGCTCCAGCTGAAACCGGAAGCCGTCATTCGAGGACGAGCCACCGGCCATAACGGCGCCGCAGGACTAAATCCATGGGATTTCTGCAGAAAAATTGGATGTCGACAACGTAATAAAAATTGCATTTCGAAATGAAATTCAAGTTATTCTGAAATTGTCCGTCGGGATTTATTCGGACATTCTTCAATGGCTCGTTACATTACATTTTACAATTAGAGTGCGGATTCTATGCTTGTGTAGCAAACTGTAGTAGATGGAATTTAAAACTGTAGGAAAATTTAAAAATGTAAAGGTGTCTAATCACTTTTTATCTATTCACATTATTATTAAGGGAAGAAATAATATTCTATTCGCATAATATTCGCTATTATTTTGCATAAAGATTCTTCGATAGTTCGAGAATTAAATTTCTTTTATAATTTACTTGAGCATTTCTCAATGGTGCCAGAACTGTATTTCTGGATTTTATAGTCGTTCCAACCGGTAATAATTTTATTTAATAAGCACTAGTGGGAGTTGCATTAAAGCCACGGCAATTATGGTTATATATATTCAGAAACGGAATATTGGAACAGCTCGAACATTCCATCGAACCGTATAGATTACGTTTTTTCAGGCCGAGACCACAATGCTTCGGTATTATGCCGGACAAATTGCGGATCGTCTACTTTTAATAGCGCCATCGATTGCTCCTAAACGTTCGTCTGTATTTACCGGTTCGTTTCCATGCAAATCGAAGTCTCGTTGCCCCCGGAACGCAGATGAACCATCCGCATTACCCGGCCAAACGTTTTCAACCAGGCTCCGATCATTTTTTCCCCCATTGGAGATTATCGCTACGAACAAATTGATCGGATCCGCGCTCGCCAAATAGTCAGTTCAGAGAAAACAGGAAAAGAGTGAAAACTTTTCAATTCGGCTATCCGGGAAAAGAAAACGAAGCCGTAAAATCGTCGAATGGTGGAGCTGAAGCTTGAACACGTAAAAAGTTGAATTTTTACCAAAATGACCCAAAAAGAATTCCATGCAAACAATAAGTTCAATGTTTCCGCTGTACAAGAATAATTTTAATTTTTAAATCCATTGATTTTTTGATAAAAATGCTTAAAATCGCCCAAATTTGGACACGCATATCTTTCGAACGAGTGAATTTCTAACATTGAAACTTGGATTTTCCGGAATTTCTCGTAAAATTCAACAGGATTACATTCGAAAAAGTTAAAAATTTCTGGTTTCCTGCGGTGAAGTTCAACCTTTTTCTTATTATACCAAATTAAAAATTTGTATTTTTATCATTAATTTTAGATACGAGTGATCCCAGCTACATTTTCATCTTCTAATGACTGTCAAAGGGGGATAATAAATGGTTCCATTAAAATTTGTATAAAATATTCAGCAACAATGAATGTTTAAATATTCGCATCTAATCTACAAAATAATTGAGGAGAACACGTCAGGTGATACACACTGTATGTATAATTTCAAGCCAGAAATGTTTGTTTCCCCAGGCTCGTTGCACCCTCGCGGAACTATGGAGATTTCTGAAGCGTGTACCGACCGTTTCGTCTTTTTTCACGCGTCCCGTTTCTTCGCGCGTTTCCTCGTTCGCTGGCACACCACGTCCACGCGATATGCAGTTCAGAAATATCCTGAAAATCTCGCCTGTACGCGTTCTGCAGGACGGTGCAGCAGGAATATTAAAGACACGAATGTTCCCCTAAAACGTGGCGCGATTCTTTTCTCCCGTGTGTCTCGACAAGAGACGTCACTGTTTCCTCTTTCTGTTACCGAACCGAATTATTCTTTTCAGCCCATGTTGCAAAATAATTGGATAATAATTAGTGCCATTTTTATCCTAATTGAATGTATGCAAATGCAAAAACGAATATGTGCAATTCTTTTTCGTAAAAGGAATTTTTTCTTTCAATCTTATGTTTGACTGTGTCGCGGTAGAATTCTCTGTTCCAAATAAAATAGTGAAATAAATAAATAAATATTTGAAAATAATATATCGCAATCTTTAACCCTCATCCGTCCCTCCTGTCAATTTGACACAATTTTCCCAAAATAAGTTATATTGTTCTGTTGTTTGTAGGTAAAGTCTGCAACATTGTGCAAAACACATAACCGAAAAACCTAAGATATAAATGTTAACTCATCAATTTTAATTAAAAAAAACATTGAAAAATAATTGTTTGTCTTCTTATTTTATCGAATTTTGATCACTGTGTCAATTTGTCTCCGAGGGCCAGATTCAGTTCGTGAAATGAGGGGCGGATGAGGGTTATATATATATATAAAATCATTAAATCCCTCCGTAGTATCCGATTTTATGTGTCCACTAACAATAAGTAGACTACAGATCTTTATGCAAAATATAAATTGC
This sequence comes from Lasioglossum oenotherae, assembly GCA_028455765.1. NCBI lineage: Eukaryota > Metazoa > Arthropoda > Insecta > Hymenoptera > Halictidae > Lasioglossum > Lasioglossum oenotherae. The sequence goes on along the minus strand of CM052298.1, from coordinate 8,015,563 downwards.
CTGTATAAAGCGTATACAGCGTAATAAAATTTTTTTAATGTGCCAACTGAATTAAGGGTGTTCTGGAGGTACAATGGGAGACAAAAGTACAAGAAATTCGAAATCCATCGATATATTGGCAATGAAAGCCATTCACGAGTATATTTTGCATATACTTCTGTATACTTTTTTTTACACTGTTGTCGCGTTTAGTGAATTTCTGTTTAGTGAAATTTTGAACATAATTAATTCCATAATTTTTACTATATATAAAAAAACTGGAGTTTCTAGTTGCGTTTCTTTCAAGTTTTAAATAGGGTTTGAAGTGGAATTTTATGAATTCTCCATAAGAAGACGTGTTGAAATGTGCAAACTTTAAGTTGCTATAATTCTTAAACGGTGCAGTGAATCGAATCCAAACTTTGGTAATTGCATTAATTTGGTAAGAATTATATCTTGTCAAATTTTCAAAAATTTTTTTGCGTTTTTATATACCTCCAGAACATCCATAAATTGCACTTACTCATTTTCCATTATCGTAATCCGTAGTCCAATAATAACCGCTTTGATATTTCACATAAACGAAACGAACGGTACATACACAGACATAACTATACATATAATGTATACGAAATGTTCAAAATTTGATATGAGACATATAAAACACAACCATTAGCATGGAAACACGCACTACGTTCGCCAGCAGCGAGACGACAACGTCATTTCGGCGTTTACGTCGTCGCGTAAACATATTTTCATCGTTCGGCAGAAACTAGAAAACGTCGGTGGACAAGAGTAGGTTCACCATGCCGATAGAACAACACAGCAAAGTCTGGTTTCTGTATTTTCCGTCGGTTACAAGCGGAATTTGTTTATTATTACTGTACGTCGCGCCACCGCGCCGGCATCACGAGCAGAGGCCAGAGACGAAATTAATAACGTCTGTGCGCGAGCGGAGTCCGGACAAGCGAAACATTTGTCAGCCGGTAACAAATGTTTGCAGAAACGGCCGCCGCGCAGTCATTTTTCACGGTTTCGTTGGACGACACGATGTCACCCTGTCCGGGAATCGATCGGAGCGATTCTGTCATTCGTTCACTTCGATTCACACTTTCCCGAGTCGAGAAATCATCATTAGTAGACAGAGGTCTTTATGCAAAGTAAAAAATGTTCTACTTGAATTGCAACAAACCGGAGTGTAATAGGGATTTAATTTCTCTCTTAATATGTTCAATCGGTTTAAAATTAAATAACAGTGTTTTGAAATTCGTCCAATGTTTTTAATTACACCTACTCACTTTTGTCATAGATGTATAAAGATCCGCTTAATCATTAAACTCCGGCTTTTATACGAAATAAAAATTGTCTCTGACCACTGCAAGATACAAAGGACGTTACAAAGACATCGTACAACCACAGAATGTAAGAAACGGCACGGACCCGAGGGTTTTTCTTAGATCAAGGCTTTGCTGTAGTAGTTAAATACACACTTATTACTTTGCTGTCGTATGCAAAATAAAAATTGTAAGAAACCGAAATGAAATGGTGATGCGTTTCTTTTAATAATTCTAAGTCGAAAATGGCGTGATTCATTGTTATCATAACTGTATAAAATCCACAGTCCATTAACCAGAATAAATTAAAGATTAAAAATTAAAACATTGATTGTGCTCGTTGATCTGAAATCGACGGACCACCTATTTTTGTCTTGATATTATACATTAAATGGATAATGCATTATTTGCGAGAATATACCATTTTTCCAGTGTAGTTTCGTTCTCCAAGATAAACACGACTTTTGTCCGCCATTGTACGAGAGAGTATCTTGGCTGCGTAATCTCATTGATCCGCGTTACGCCGTCAATCGAGGCGGCAAAAACTCGTTCGTTATCCGCTCCAACTCTCTTGGTGGATAACAAGCTGCGATTTTTCTCGGTGGAACTATACTATTCGATGGTCCCGCGTAAGTATCATCGACCGGCGTATATCACATACTTGCCCAGATCTTATCAGATTCGTCCAGCTCCCAACAGTTATATGAAACAACATGTTTGTTGCTGCATTGTTCGGCCGTGGAGCTGTTTTATCCAGCGCTTTTCATTCCATTGTTTCCGCACAGTACAAAATCTTTTTCTTTTCAGTCGAAGCAATATGAAACCCTCGTAACTGTATCTCGCCAGGCAAATATAAAAGCGATGAGAAATTACGGTGTATTAAATTAAGTGTATTGATTCAACGTGTAGTTAGAAAGCCGTAGATACAATTCAATCAAACCACCAGTTGCAAATATTTTCACTGAATTTCCTGTTAAAACGCCAGACTTCATTTTAATCATTACATTTGCTTCATAGACATTTATACAATTTCCATTTGAAAATCGTGCAATATTCGTACCAATCAAACTCTGTGCGTTTCAAATAACGTATTCAATCGACAGACAAGAAACCATACAATGCTCATTTTAATCAAAAACAATAAACACGAGAAAATATTTACAAAGCTCTTCATAAAAGACAAGAGAATCAACCGCTACGCGTCCACAATTGCCAAAAGGAACTTGAAATTACATTATATTTCGCGCAAGCTGAGCGCAGCCTTCATTCGGGGCAGAGTTTCGAGAGCGCTCGAGGAATTTCGCGTTTTCAAAAACGGGTTAGCGCGAGAACGGATGATAAATTAGACCAGGATTTTTCTAATGCGAAAACGAAGCCCTGAGGGCCATCAGCAAAGAGAGGAGAAAGAGAGAGAGAGAGAGAGAATGGTTGTGCGGTCGCAATTAAAAAATCCTGGAGAGTCAGTTCTTTTTTCGAATAGCCCAAGTGATTTCGTGCGCGAAACACTTTGACCTCGCACGAGTGAGTCGCCGCGACCCGCGGAATTTTCGCTGATGCTGGTCTGGGCCAGGGGATAACACAAGCTGGATGGGAACCGGTTGGGAAAACGTTGAGGGAAAACGGGAAACTGCCGCGGCGAGATCTGAACGTGGAAAGTAACGATCTCTTGCCGGACGCATTCGGCTAAAAATGTAAAAACGTAAAAACACACGTTGCCATGCCGGAAACAATGATTGCCGGCTGCTTTGCAAATGTTATTGCGGACACAGACCGGCTGACATACCGACAAAACACGTCCCCGAACTAAAAATGTATAGGGTGTATAAAAAGTAATGGTCTGCATCCTACGGGTTAATTTACACCTCTGGATCGATGGACATTTGTATGAGCAACTTGCCGCAAAATTGTTTATAACAAAGAAAATTGTTGTTAAAGTTTTGTTTTACATCAATACCTTCAACTCATCGAGAAGAGAAAAAGTTCGAAAGGAGCCACAAATTTTTGTCGCAAACAAATAGTTATTGAGATACAAGTTAAAGTTCTTACAAAATTTGATTGCGTAGAATTATACGTATAGACAAAAGCCTACTACTACAGTCCACACGATCGTGTCGATGAGACAGAACATGATCGTGTGCGTGTCCTAAGCCAAACGAAGTTTGAAGGGACATTCTCGTCCTAGGCCCGTACCAAGTGATCGTCTCCTTGCCCATAAGGATCATAATAATAAATAAAATAATAATACTAAAATACTAATGTCTAGGTACTTACAAATTTTGCAGAATCTTCTGTTGCTCCGTCGGATCAGCAGGACACGGCCATTTGTGTGAATACGTCAATAAGTGTGAAGCACAAAACACAACACATATTCCAAATCGTGACAGCGAACGGGTAGAAGTTACTCCGACCACAGTAAAAATAGTACTGCGGTTGTCACCTCAGTGTTTCGTGAATAGTTAAGGGTGGATTTAGGTGGGGGAATGTTGCGTTTGTTAATTGGACGGGGGTGTATCGGAAGGACTTTAGGTTGCGAAGTGGAGAAAATGTCACAGGAATTCCTTTTGTTATTGTTTTCGGTTGTCAATGATCTGTTTATAAGGGTAGTCCGCTCGTCGATTCGATGGGTGCGTCGCTCGTGTTGCTGTCTGTTATTTTTTGCTTGCTATAATGTCCTTTACAGGTATAGCGCCTAATCCGCTGGAGGAACGGTGAGGTACGGTAACATTTTATAATACAGGATTAATATTCTGATAACAATGGATATAAGGTATTCTTTCACATATTTTGCAACTTCAAATTCATGATCCGAATGGGCTGGGAGACGATGACGTCTACGGGCCCAGCGATAAATGTCCCTTTAAATTTCGTTTGCCTCGAGGCATGCACATGATTATGTTCTGTCTCATCGACACGGTCGTGTGGACTGTCGTAGCAGGCTTTTGTCTATACGTATAACTTCACGCAAATTTTGCAAAAACTTTAACAGCTTATATCTCAAAAACTATTTGTCTGCGACATGTGGCTTTTTCCAAACTTTCTCTTTTCTGGATAAGTGAAAGGTGTTGATGTAAAAAACAATTTTAACAACAATTTTCTTTGTCACAAACATTTTTGCGGCAAGGTTCTCTTGCAAATGTCCACCGATCCAGAGGTATAGATTCACCCCTAGAACGGATGACCATTAGGAAGTCGCGCGTCTTCCACACGAGCATCGAATTGACGCTTTACCTGTCCCCGCCATTTTTCCCCTGAGCTTTTAATGACACGCTATAGCCACCATTGTTATTGTAGCATGAAACATTATGTGAACGTTCTATTATTTATTAGATATGCATTAGATTAACGAACTGCAGTAAAGTCTTGATCTAAGAAAACGGGAACTGTACGATCTAAGAAAATTGCCTATTCCCTCCACTGCGAGACATATCTCGCGAGTATGTCAATCAAGACTTTACTGTATTTCGTATTACTAGACAAAGTTCTTATTCAACGAGATTTGCAAAATTTGAAGCTACTGTTGCATTGTTTTCTACGCTAGGAAATTATTAAGGAAAGGAACGGACGTCTTTGTAGCTCCTGTACCTTGCAACTAATATAGACAGTATTTATTTTGCGTACAAATACGCGTCTATTAATTCAATACCTTACAATTAATACAGACAACTTTCATTAATTTTGATTAACTTTTATTAAAAACTTCTTATTTACTTTTTTTTACTTTTATTAACTAACTTTTTATTTACTTTTATTAACAAACACGTAGAAATTGTATACCATGCAACTAGTACAGACAATTTTTATTTTGCGCCCAAATCTGAAAATTGTATACCTTGAAATTAGTACAGACGATTTTTGAATACAAAATACGATTTTTTTCAAAATACAAAAAGATGAATTATTTCGTATCAATTAAAAATTCAAAAACACAGATACGAAGAACAGGCGGGAAAGCTAAATGAACATTTTGGCTCGCAAGAAAGGCAATGCACGTAATGGATGAAAGTCGAACAAAGTGTCCACGAACCAAAGAAACGAACGCGAGAGCAAAAGCGCCGAAAGAAAGAGTCAAAGTTCCGTATCGTCGGGAACAATTTCGGAGAATGAATTTTGCGTCGCAAGATTCAGAACTGACCTATGTACAGTTTCCGGCATACTTTGAAAGCTCGACGAGCTTCGTGCAAATCCGGCCGTTCGTCCTGAACGGTCGAGCAAACAAAAGGTTCCGCGAGAGCAACAGTTCTGAGAGATCTAGCTATAGCACTTCGAATATGCCGCTCTATAATTGCGTTTAATGTTTATTCATAAGCTACCGTGGACGCAGATTCAACGTGTCGGTGGTGTAGTCGTCGAAAGTTTGAACTTGTTTCATGCGCATCAGGAGACCGTGGTCCTCACATGCGTGTGACGTTGATTGCGAATGTGTTGAAAGAAGAAACGTATTTTCACTCGACTTTTTATAATTATCTTGAGTATTTGTTATTTTGTATAAAGATCCTTAGAGTCTACTTCTAGTAGTTTCAGTATCTCATAATATCTCTAATATCTAGAATTTTATTTTGCATAAAGAGCCGCAGTCTAAAGAGCATCAAAGGATCAAATAAATTCTGTCAAATAATTAGGGAGAACAATTATGAGCAAGGAGTAAAATGATTCTCTGAATAAAACGTCACACTGTAGAAAATTTATGAAAATAATTCCTGCATAAAATTCGTAGCCTAGTAATATCAATTTGGGGAATCAGCGGATGCAATAAATTCTTCAAATAATTAGAGAGGCGAACGCGTTACAGTAAAATTATTCTCTAAAATAAAATAAATATTCCACCGTGGGGAATTTATGAAAATAAACGTTGAACTGAACGGTTTCAAGAACCGAGGTCGAGATATTGTAAACGGTTTCGCAGGGAGCGATTTTTCGGCGAGCTGCGCGGAGCGTAAAACGCGTCGCAATTTCGGAACTTAGGCGGGGGCGACAAAGCACAAAGTTATGAAAGGAAAACACCCTGAATTATTAACGGGGCTCGCGGCGGCGGAGCGTGAATTCGCCATTTTACGGGTTCCATGGCGGAACACGGTGAAATTAAACAGCCTCCGGCCCGTAAGCTCTGCTGCCATTTGCGCCGAATGCTTCGAGCTAACGCAGTTACACGCGTCCCATCATCGTGTCATTATGTCCTATATCCCGCGCTGTTCGCCGTCAGGATAGAGCCGAGGTCTGTTCCCCAGTTCTCTCTGGTTAGAGCCGTGGCAAAACTGGATGTTGTGATATCTCGGCGCAAGGATACGCGATATGCTATATGCGATACGCGACTTTTCGATAAACGTGTTTACAGCCGAACGAACAGTTTGCTTCGGGAAACGGACAACTAACTGATTCCAGGCTCTCTATGCTTTTGCCATTGTTTAACTGCACTGTTGCACAGCGTTGCATTCGGTTGCATCGCGCGCTCGTCTGTATCATTTGTTCCCGCGGGTGCTGGGAAAGCAAAGCATGGTGTTTACAGTGATGAATGATGATTCGGTAGCTAATTAAAGCGCAATTGATATTCGAGATTGTTATAGGCTGCGGCAAAAGCGTCTTCCTCTCTTTAATCATTTCTGGAGGTAGGTATATTTAAATGTTCATAATATTATGTCTGTCGAACCACCCAACACGAAAAATATGCCAACACTTTGCAGGTGAAGAAAAGTCTCTCCAGCGATCGTGCTATTCGATTAACTTCACGATGTTATTTTAAAAAATTGTATTGTAAAAAACATATACAAGATGTCCCAAAAATGTTGTACTTTCTTTAAAGGGATTATTCTTGGGGCCATTTAAAGTAACGTTTCCTTTGCGAAAATGTTCTTCGCGGCTTTGTTAACACTAAACCTACGGAGCCTTAAAAGTAACTGGTACATGTTCCCTTATAAAAATGACAAGATTGATTTTATTTAGACTTTGTGCGGCTCCTATAATAATACGTACTCTGCTAAAGATATTTATACAATCAATTCTAATAAAATCATTTTTATTATTTCAATAATTGCAGAATAATAAATCTGGAACCGGTCATTTTTTGACCGGTGGTGGTAGGTTTAGAGTTAAGGACTTATCAACGAAAAACAAGGAACAATCGGCACGCTCAGCTGGGTGTGTCGTCACTCTGATTAGTCCATGATTTCTGTTAATAACTTCTTAACGAAACCGCGGAGAACATCTTCGCGTAAAGGAAAAAGTTATTTAAAATTACCTCAGAAATCACCACCTTCAAGGAAGAACTTTGGAACACCCTGTATAATTTGAGCATCGCTTTCGCAACAAAGAGCCTTCACACCGTTGGCCAGTTATGCGCGTGTATAGCCGCGTATTGTCGCAGGGAACGGAAAAACCGACGTTAGCGGCGTTTCTCTGTAAAACGCGATTCGAGGGGTGCATGCTCGAGCGGTCCCATCAAGCGGATTCGTCGGACCAATACGCCACGTTACCTCACAGCAGCGATCGTCGCGTCGCCGATGAAAGACAAAGCCGAACAACGAAAATCGTGTGCCGCGCATCGAAATCCGTTTTATCGACCCACTTTCCGGCTGGTTCCGCGCGCAGGATATGTTTCACTCGCGCGATTTGTTGCGATCTCCATGCCTTTGGCGAAACGGGTATATCGTTTCCCAACGACTTTCGAACCTTTGTGTTCGTCTCGCAAAGCTCCGCGCTTTTACGTAGCTTTTCATTACGACGACGCTCACAGGACATTCCGTTCGGACGCTGGACTCGTGTAATTTCTTGCTTGTTCGTCGCTTTAGACGTTTCTGACGAGAATAGAGTTAATAGGAATCTTCGGAATATTTGCAAGTACATGTACAAAGACTGAATTATTGGACGTGTAGAGACAAAATTAAATTCATGTCCCAATTTCATTGAACCACAAGTTCGATTTTATATTTTTTCATATGTGCTTTCAAAGTATTTACGAGCAATTCGTTGCTATGTAGAACAAATCCAGTGCTTGAACTGTTAAAACGAGGTTGTGGATCAGTGATGGAGACGTTTGCCACGATTAGGGCAAAACCGTCACCACTATAGCGCCCACCGTCCGCTTCCAGTAAGCGCCGTTTAAAGAAAAATTGAATCTCGCAAAAAGAATTTCATCAGGTATAGCCAGTGTTGGGCAATAAATAAATTTATTTAAATAATCATTTAAACAAAAATTTAAATAACTAGTAATTTGTTATTTTGATATTCAAATAAAAATCAAAAAAAATTATTTATTATTTCGGCAAGTCTAAATAGAATTATTTAAAATAATAAAGTTAATTGTCGTTTATAAATACAATTTCAATTATTATTTGTATTGACAAATAACCAAAAACTATTTATTTGATTTTCACCTCAATCCAAACAATAAATAATCTTTTATCTGCAAATAAGAATTAATAAATATTTTTGGAGTTATTTAAATTACTTTCATTTAAATAAAAAGTTTAGTTATTATTTGCAATTAAAATCACACGTTTATTTATTACTTAAAATAAAATTTGCCCAACACTGGGTATAGCTAAGGTCCACCCTAATATGGCTCGTCTTCCCGACGTCCGATTGATCTAAAACTTTGGATATATAATTTTTTCATGAAATGGAACAATATTGGGGGGGAGGGGGTGGTCCAAAATAAGGTCTACCCTACTGTACACCCAAATGGTTGAATAAATGTTCACTCGAACTGCAAACACGACGTTGCAGTGTTCGTCTGGTCCCGGAGCGTTTTCGCCGAGATTTTTGAAAATTCCATTAGGCGGCGTGCGACGTATGTATTCGTAATTCGCGGGGGTGTCGGGGCACAGGCGAATTACTGCGAATCGCCGACGATATTCCATTCCGCCATCCACTCTGCGAGGCATGCTCGTCTTTCCTCGTAAGGAGAATACGAGATAAGGGAGCAACATTTTTGCATCGTTCCCAGCGAGAGGAATAGCTCCTTTGCGGCCCGCTCGGAAAAACGCAGAGACGCGATCGCCCTTCTCGTTTCTTTCATCTCGCAGAGGGGAAACTTCATTTCCCCTCATCCTCCGAGGTGTTCCAACCGCTGACTCTCTATCTCGGAGACACGCGCGCGACGCTATTTCGTCATAAGCAGTTTTCCAAAATCGAAAGGGAGATCCGTCGCACGATTAAACGAAAGCTGTTTTTACCAGGATCCCTCTTCTCTTTCTCTCTTTTGACATTCCTGTTTTACGCACTTTTTCTCGCCCCGAGTACTCTGTCATGTTGAATTACAAACATCACCTGATCGATTCACTGCACTCTGTTTAATAAATTTCTGGCGTCGCGTGACGACGGTAATGTGATCGTTGTCGACGAGCGATGATAAGGCAAATAGATATATATAGAAGAAGAGTAATAGCACCATGCATACCAATTTTTCAAGAGCTTCGTGCGCTGAATATGAAACTCGTTTTTCTTTATGGCTATCAGTTTCCCGAGTTGATTTTGAAAGGAGAAAGTTCGAGAATCTCGTGTTTCAGAATTTTCACGAATTCAGAATGATTCTCTGTAGACTGTATCAAATATAACAGTGTATTTTTTAAATAAAAATGTAAATATCCGAACATGTTAGAAATTAACATTTTTCTCATTGTCAGTTAATTTCCGGATTGATTTTGAAAGACGAAGTTATAATTTAAAGTTCGAGAATGAATCTCTCGCGTTTCAGAACTTTTACAAGTTCAAAATGATTCTGTGGACTGCATCAAATATAACGTTGGATTTTTTAAATAAAATTGTAAATATCCGAACATGTTAAAAATTAACGCTCTAAAAGAACGAGACGAATTTCACTACATCAACTTCCTGGAATGTACTTTTTAACTTCCGGAGTATTTTCTGCTGTAACCGTAAAAGCCACGTGAATGTTCCTTGTGTAGGACGATTCTGTAGAACCTAAGTACAACGATATATTTTTTTATAACATTATAAATGTATAAATACGTGTAAACAATGCTTTAAGAGCGTGCGTCATCCGTACCACATCAACTTCTTGAAATGCTCTTCAACTTTGTAACAACTTTTTCAAACAATTCTGTATAATCTTCCAAATAGAGCAGTATACTTCAACGTAACATTACAAACATTTAAATATGTTCGAGATAGTGCCCTAGAAATGCAGGACACGCTGTACCACGCTAGCTTTCTAGGGTGCTTTCCAACTTTCACCATTTTTTCTACTTTAATTTTGGAAACTATGCTAAAGTGCCTAGCATACAGGGATATTATAAACTCTCTTGAACATAACAGTATATTGTTATTATAAAAATGCATAAAATCCGCAGTCTAGCTACTACACGTAGCGTAGCCACTACATTGTGATATAAGTACAAGATTCACAGTCCAGTTACAACAATAACAAATTCCGGTATTATTTCAGCAGTTATGGTAATGGTTTCACTTAGGATCAACATGTTCCGACGAATTCGTGCAACTTCTTCATTCAAACAGTGTTCAACTCAGCTACCATTCACTTGTTCAAAACTGATTGCCATAACTGGAACGGATTTGATGCACCGGATTATTGCAAACAATGCATTGATTTCAACAGTAAACGTCGAGTTTCAATTTTAATGAAAAGTTGCTACATTTAGCTGGAATTATAGGTAATATTACAAACTACGTATTGCTATGAGCATTTTAAGCATTTTTGATTCTTTTCGATTGGACGAAACACTGTCCGCCAGGAGGAATCCCATCGTCGCGTCGGCGTGGTTAACGTATCGTTGTTTATTCGGCCCGGGAAGAATCTCGGGTAAACGTAAACGTTATTTCACTCGGCAGGGTATATTTATTCGGGGTGGTTTCGACTCGAGGAAACCGCGGCAGGGAAGAGCAGGTAAAAATTGTGTGCGTTCTCCTCCGCGTTGGACGTGGATCTGGATACGTCTCGGGCGATAGAAGAAAAGCACCTTTCCTCCCCGAGGAGTGACATGTTTCGCTCGAGGAATATTTCCTTGTCGGCGAGACAGACACGCGGCCCTATATTAACTCAGCTCGCAGACAGTTTATGCGGATTTACCAGCGTTCGCGCTGGTAATATTTGCATCCTTTCTTTACCCAGAGGATAGCGATTCTTGCACCATGCAGCGTCTCTGCTACGCTCTGCAATGCTCTGCAACGCGTTGCTACGCTCCGCATCTGGTTCCCTGTCCGTATCGTTCCTCGTTTTGTTTTTTCGGGGCAGCGTCTCTGTTCGCCTGACAACGCAGCCAGGAAAAAACAGATTGGACACGATCGTTTGCTTCTTCTCGCTGCCTCCCTAACCGACTCCCGCGGAAAAATTTCGTGTGAAACAGAAAGAGAACTCGGGAGAACAAAGGACATCTTTTTCCATTTCGTTCCGCGAAATCGAGGTTCCATTTTAATAAGGAACAACGGAATAAAAGGTTTTTTCCTTCGTATAGAGAGAGAGAGAGAGAGAGAGAGAGAGAGAGAGAGAGAGAGAGAGAGCAAGAGAGAGAATTTCTTCACGGCGTAGCGCGAAAGCTTTTCACAGGAACGAGCAGTTTTAAGTAACCCACCCCCTATTATGGCCGCGGATTCAACTTCCGACGCAAATATTTGTCCTCCCCGGTTAAGAACCGGCACGAAGAATCCCGGCGAAAGTTCAACTTTGTCGAACCTAAGAACCATAAGTTCCGAGTCAGTATTTCTTTTCCCCGGCGGTAATGTACTCCGAACTCAATCGATCGGCCCAACCGCTACGCGTTCGAACCGTTTACTCTGTGATTTTGATCGAACGGGTCCGAAAATCGTGCCAAATTTTTACGGAAAAATGGGTGCTAGAAACTAATTCATTGTCAATTTTAAGGTCGTCGCAATGGCGGATTTAAAACTTTCTCTTCGACAATTCGCGAAGTTATAAAAATTGTTTAGGATACTTCTTTACTCAAGTACATGTTACTATAGAAAGGTGAAAAAAAGAGTCCACCTGAAGAACCTAGAAATTTTTAACTTTTTTAGATGTAGACTTTCACGAGGAAATGCTGAAAATCCAGTGTCAATCTTAGAAATCCACTGGTTGAAAAGTTATCCGTGTTTAATGTTGGTATGTAGTGAGCGTCGACTATCATCATCGAAAATCGCTGACCTCTAAAAACGACCTCTAAAAATAACTTTTGAACCAGTGGGTCCCTAAGATTAAAATTTGGATTTTCGGCATTTCCTCGTCAAAATCTATACTATATGAAGTTCTGCTGCTTAGAATGCTAGTCATACGCAAGAAACATTTCTGCAACTTTCACGGTTAGGGCCCAACAAAATTCTTACCGGTAAAATGTTCCCGAAATGATTGATTTTGTGAAATTGCTGAGAACCTTTTTGGCGCCAAAAAGATTGCAAACGTAAAATGAGCGTCTTCTTGTGGAAGATCGTGGAGTCGAAAGAAATCGAGTTTCCGAGTCGATCGCGCCGCGACACTTGATTCGACGAATAACGTTTAAACGCGTTGCGTCGTCGTTTCCGGGGCATCGTTTTCGATCTCGGTGAAAAAAGACTATGACACCTGACAGGGAAGGTCTGCAGGATCGCAGGAAATTCAATACGGCCGGTTGATCGGCAAAACCGCGTAGGGTTAACGCGATCGGAGTGATCCTCGACGTCGAAAAAGCGGCGCGGCGTGACGCTCGCGATCAAATTCCAACGAGATATATCGACGCGTGACCGTCGAAAAATATTTGAAGCTCGGGCAATAGCCAATATTCGAAGCATTTTTCTATTCACTTACAAAGCAGATTACAAAGCAGTTGCAGATGTAAAATATGAAATTCTAACTAATAGAATTGAGTGTTGCAACATTCCAAAAGAAAAGAATACGTGGTGCATATTAGTAGATTTTAATATACGCCACAGTAGTAGATTTGTCAGATCTTGCGAACGTTATCTTTGATTTTCCTTGATTTTTACCCATCACTCGAAACAGCGTGCATCGCTCCAAGAAAAAGTTGACGCGACTTTCGCGGAACTTTGGTTTCTTTTCACGCTTTCTCCTAGGCCACTTGCTCCTAAGTGTCTCAGCGACGGCGCTACTTCGGAATGAACTTCCGATCCGATAAGGATTCGTCGAGAGAAGAAAAGAAATTCGCGATAGAAAGGGAGAGAGAGGGAGAGAGAGAGAGAGAGAGAGAGAGAGGGGGGGGGAGAGAGAGAGAGAGAGGGAGAGAGAGAGAAAGCAGAGATCCGTCTTTTTGCGCTGCGGAATGTTAACCGATAATCCGTTAAAGTAATGATTCATTTCTTCCCGCGTGGCCGAAGCAGTCAATGATGGATCGATCCGAGGATTTCCGGGCTCGTGCTGCCCAGTCGATAGCGCCGTTACGATAGATTAATTCGAGCTTTTTGCGAGAGACCGAGGCTACAACGAATGGATCCGAAGAGCGAACGCGATGAGCCGATTCCAGAGGAAATCACGCATTTTTTCAAAGTATCGCTTCCGCTTAGCGAACTCGAGATCGTTACCGATTTTTATTCGTCCCCGTTCCTAGTTTGATAATAGCTCGTTAATGAGAAAGATGTTCTAACACTTACTAAAAATCGGATTATTTATTTTCGAGTTTGTGATTGGCATTTATCGAATTTTTTATGTTATTTTGACTTTTTTCATACGATAGTTTCGCGGCAGCTTTCATATAAGCCCACAGGAGTTCATAAATTTCTTCGGAAAATTGTAAAATCGGTTTGAGACAGTCCCTTTACGTCAATCATGGTTCTCCTAGCAATCGACTGAAATGCATTGATGTTTCCTAAATTAGCCGATCAGAGAGAGGGGGGGGGGATAACACCTGACAAATTCCGAAATTCTTCCGGGAAAATATTTGAAAATCGATTTGAACTATCCCCTTGAATTGCAATCATTTTTTTCCCGAGCCACCGATCAGGATTTATCGATTTTTCAGCATGGTCTCGATTTTTCCTACGAACCTAAATGTGTGCATCATAAAGTGTGATCTTCCAGCTTTCGCATAAACCCTGAAAAGTTTATAAATTCCCACGAGATAATATTTTAACATCGGTTTCAAGTAGCTGCTTGAAATCGAATCATTTTTCTACGAGCTATCGACTGGGATTCTCCGATTTTTCGACATGATCTCGAATTTTTCTACAAACCGAAAAGCATCTATCGCATAGAGTGGTCCTCCAGCTTCCATACGAGCCCTCAAAAGTTCATAAATTTCCCCGAAAAAGCATTTTAAAATCCATTTGCCGTAACTCCTTACAGTCCAATCATGTTTCATCGAGCTCCCGATTAGGATTTACCGATTTTCCGACATGATCTCGAGTTTCCCTACAAATATAGACGATTCTAACGTGAACTACGATCTTCCAGCTTTAATTTGCGCCCTGTAAACTTTACAACTTTCTTCGTGAATGCATTTGGGAAATATTATGCAGTGTATCGATTTTCCAATTTAACTTTGAGTTTTCCTACAATCCCAACTCTGTCATGAAGTAATACAATCATACTGCTGCAATTCAGGTCCTCAAAAGTTGATTAATTCTCTCGGGAAAGCATTTAAATATTCACATTTACAACATGAGACAAATTTCAATTATCCATGAATTATTGGCCAACTTAAAAATTCACTATTTTTCTCTCTCAATTATTACTCTCTCAATAATTCAGTCTACTCGCAATAAATGTCGCCCACTATAGCCATCTCGCGTGTCTCCCTTATAAACTCAATTAGGAACTTCTCGAGTAAAGTTAACGATGTATATCCCCCGAAATAATAACGAAATTGCGAGGCATTGCGTTGAAATTTGCCAGATCGAAGAGCAGCAGCAACTAGCAGCTAGGTATATTGATAACCGATAACGATGGGCTCTCATCGCGTTTCCCATCGACGAACTTATTTAATATCGGCCGCGATTCACGCAATTATTCGCGTCGAATCGATTAACGAACGATACCGGGCATTAGGCGAAGCCCGGCAAATAGTTTTCGCAAGACGTTTCATCCGCTTTTCATCGTCAACGCACACCGTTACTACCACTACTCTTCCCGAGAACGAGTACATATTTCAAGGGGAACAGCATAAAAGGTGGGCATTTTAATTAAACGTTTATTAGCCTGAATAATTAGACGGAACTTCTTTTGCGAATCCTTCTTTATGAGAGTATAATCTCGGCATTGTCCTTACCATGTAAACGTATTTCACCGAGGCATTAATTAAAAGCTTTGCGAGCCCATCTTCGTCCGGGGTTTTTTACGCTCGTGTAATTCGTGCCGGCCATTGTCCATCGTAATGCCGACTAATTTTTTGCAAATATGACGATCGATCCGCTGAAACCTCGATAATGTGCGGGCGAGCGAGAGACGCGTCGAGACTGCGGATTCTTGAATATGTACAGGGTCAATTTTTGGGGTCTCGAGGTCACATTCATTTTTTTAAACGGGACCACTGATTCCATTAGGAAATCAATTGGAACATGGTTCCTGTTACCAGTAGTAGACGCAGATAATTTTTACTTCACGCGAGATGGTTTACAGATGGGGCAGAATAATGTTTCGAAAAGAAGAATAGACGATTTTCGCATTTTTGTGAAAAGAGGGTGCGCGCTCGTTTGATGAGGACGAAGACAGATTATCCTTTAAGGCGACTAATTAATTGGAGGCCCGCGCTAATTGAATATAACAGGTTAGTTGCGACTCCCAGCAGGCAAATGACCCACTTGCGGGACATTTCCCCGTAGAGTCGCGAAGAGAATACTCGCCGAGGCGAGATCAATCATCCAAGAAGGTCCCTCGCGCTCCTTTCCACCTGTGAAATAATTAGATCGCGCGATTGAAATAGAACGGCGACGTCGGTAAACTCTAAACGGTTCGAGCACTTCCGGGACTTTAGCTCGATGAAAGAGCTCGCCCTCTCCCTTTCTTTTCCTCTCTCTCTCTATATATGTGTGTGTGTCTGTCGACTCGATACGATTTCAGCCGCGAAAGGGGACAGCTTTACCCGCGATAATGGAAAGACGAGCTCACCAAGCTTCTCCGCGCTTATTTTTCTACTCGATAGTTCGTTTCATCGAAACGAGAAAGAGAGCGACTCCGTAGTTTCTCCGCTCTCGCTATCTCTCTCTCTTCTCGTCCTGATTCTCTCCGGTTGCTCGATTGTAACACTCGAGGTTATCTATAAATTTCCGGTTGATTGCGTTTCGCCAGTCATCCGATAGCGCTCCGAATCTCTTCCTGCTCGAATTGACGATCCGTGAGCCCGGTCAAATGTACATTTAGGAATCGATCCTCGAGAGCAACGCTCGAGGATGATCTACGGAACGTTACTTTTTCGGATCGCATTTAGGGATCGCAGGATTGCAATTTAGGGTAGGCGCACACTAGACCGCATCGCTCCGCTCCGCGACTGCACGCCGACCGCCCGCTACCGCTGTTTTGACTTTCTTCTAT
>CM052298.1:7714442-7998726 GCA_028455765.1 Lasioglossum oenotherae | reverse complement strand
GTTTTGACTTTCTTCTATTAGTTTCAATGGGAGTGCGCACACCTAACTTCGTAGCGGTACGGAGGCGTGCTGGCGCTGTGACGTTGCTGTTAGGTGTGCGCACTCCCATTGAAACTAATAGAAGAAAGTCAAAACAGCGGTAGCGGGCGGTCGGCGTGCAGTCGCGGAGCGGACCGGTGTGGTCTAGTGTGCGCCAACCTTTATTCGACTTTTACGTGATTTTCGTTTTAATGCAGTAAAGTCTTGATCTAAGCCGGATTCTTGGGTCCGTTCTCCGTCATAGATCGTGCACAGGGCTACTATCTTTTAGATAAAAAAAACATCAAAAGAAATTTTTCAGGACGAATCTCTATTGCAGATTTTAAGATTGAAGCTTCTCTTCGCAGCGATTGTTTGAAACTTGATTCACGATTTTTTTAGCTGTGTTATAGAACAAAAATGAGGAGCAAGTATGGTCGTGCGAAGCTTTCATCGGTGCGCTAATCGTCGGTAGATAATGAGTTAAGCATTCGCGAAGATGCGACGCGAAGTTTAATGGTCTCGCGTCACATTCCGCGTCGGTCGAGAAAGGAGGCGGCCGAGGGTACGAAAAATGGCGGGCGCGTTGAACGCTTGTACTCAAAGAAACGTTAAGGCACAGGCTGCATAACGGAGCGGCAAACGACTTGAGATAGGACTGGAAACGCCATGCTTAAGACCCTCAAAGGGGCTCCGATTTAATTAGACGAAATAGCATCAGCGAACCTTCCAAAGAGCTACTGTTCTCGAAACTAGGCGAGCAGAGACGAGACGAGACCAGACGAGACGTGACGAGAGGGATCTTTTTCCTCCCACGAAATAAGCTCTATATATCCGCGTTTCTCTTTCAGCCCAGCCAATTACCTTAACCTCGCAAAGTGCTGACTGCGATTGCTCTCCGTCCAGATCGTTGTCGCGGCGGAATACTCGCGAAGAAGGGACTCAATTTTACTTTTCAGTCTCTTTGTCTCCCAAAATTATTTGCTGGACCAATTAAATCATCACCATAATAATTGATCCACCGAAACTGTCCTAACACTTGTCTCACGTTTTCGTAACTGAACACGTTCGCTACCAGCATTTATGAAAATGTTTTACTACTTTCAGTCACGGAGTCTCTGAATACTTCGCATTATGACTTCAAACAAGTGTGTAAAATCTATCTGACTCTTCTGTTGATTTGTAAAGGAGGTACGTTGCATTTCATAAAACCGGGGACCAAAAATAACAGTTATTCTAACATTTTCTACGATAAAAATCATGAATAAAAAGCTAATTATTATTGAAATTTAAGGTAATGTACACGAAATATAAAGAAAAAATTCGAAGAACAAGATGATTAACAAATATCGATTTATATACTTGTTGGTTACAAATAACAGTCACTAACATTATAATAACTGTTATCGATGAAGAAAAACTGTTACGATTGCTGAAAGCAGTTATCGATGAGAGAAGTTCATAATCCTTATTTGTAACCAATACGACTTTAGTCGGTGAAATACTTGTTGTGCTATGGTTTCTTTTTCTTTTCGGTTATAACAGTTATGGTCCCTGCATAAAACCATTGAACAAGATGAATAAGTAGTGAAGCAAATGCTGGCAGGCGAGCGTGTTAACAAAGAGGACGATGTCGTGGAATTTCCGAGTTCAGGAATCAATGACAGAACAAACGACGAGCGAACCGCCGTCGATGGTCTCGCAAGCTTCTTATTTCTTATTTCCGAAAGCGTAAAGCTCGAGCATTATCCGCGATCGACTCTCGGCAGGCTGATCCGGTTATAAATTTCCGATTTTCTCTGTTTGTTCTGTCCGCGGAAAAAAGGACGCACACCGTCCCGGTGACGTAACAACATCATAAATTGCGCATTGATATATCGGCTGGCTTGGATATTGTGGGGCTCGGTGTTATTTGTCGTCTTGATCTATGCGTATTTTCTCCGCGTCGTAAAAAACGTGGGCTTGTCCGTCCGCGGATATTTATACCTCGCGAATATTCGATTCGGCTCGATTCCGACGATGAGATCGAGACACAGCTTTCTGTTTTATCTCGGATCTGCTGAAAAACAAACGAAACGCGTTCATTCCACTCGAAAGTGTTCCGTGTTGCGCGCCGGAACGGTTCACGGAATAAAAATGTTTTTTTACAGCGACGATGGAGGACCAATACTAGAGAAAAGTTCTCCTCATCGACCTAGCCAATCGATTAACTTGGATCATTCAAAAGATGCAATCATTCAAAAGAATGTGTTGCAAAAAATATACAAGGTGTCCCAAAAATTTTGAACTTTCTTGGTAGGAGTTATTCCTGAAGTCATTTGAAGAAACTTTTTTCTTTGTTGAAAATGTTCTCCGCGGCTTTGCGAGGAGTTATTAGCGAAAAGCGGGAACCAATCAGAGCGCGGAAACAGCGGACAGGTTCCAGCTTGGCAAATGATTGGTCCGCGTTTGATCGCGGATTATTTACTTGGTTCCCATTGCTGACACAAATGACGTAAACAATTTTTATTTTACGCGAAAATAAAAGTAGTTGTTAACACGTATAAAAATGGCAACGTTAAATTTCTTGAGATTGTCTATGATTTTTCCGAAATCGATTCCATTACTCTCGATAAATGAATTTTTATAATTTCAGTGATTGTATTATATGAAACCGGTGATTTTACCATGGCATGTGTAGCGTTAATATTTAACAACATTATAAATGGCAGCAATACACATTGCTGTACACCTTTTGTGTCCAGATACTTTTTGACAATAGTGCACACATTCTCGATATGTACATAGAATCGAGTCTCTGAACAAATTGGTTTCCCCGAAAATCGGCAGGCCTCGTCCATTAACGAAATCAATTCATTAACGCGCGATGGTAGCTCGAGTAGCCATATTCCCGTCAGATGGACAGAGAAATCCATCGTGTGCCAGCCGGTCGAGAATTCCAATTAACGAATCGATACATTCAGACAATTACTTTTGCAAGAATTAACGCGATAATGGAGACTTACTGTAATGAGAGTAGCTTGTCAATAGTTGCGCGTCGATAGTTGACCGCACGGAACAGGGATTCTAATTAACGGGGGCCCGGTTTTCACCATTGGAATAAATCGCACGCGCCAACAGCCCCGATAAACAAGCCTCTGTGCCTCCCGGAATCGATGACAAAAAAGTAATTGAACCGCGCGCGCATATGTACTCGACCAGCGGATTAAACGATTCGCTGATTTTGGCGAATAGTGTTTCCCATCCCCCTCCCCAGCTCTCCGCACGATCTCGATTTCTCTCGTCGCCTTGCTGACAGATCCTAGTGCACTCGTTTGTTACACCGAGTTACTAGCCGTGTTACAAACCGAAACCTATGAATCATGCTATCGACGCTTATCCCGAAAGAGGGTTGCGTGTTCGGACAGCTTCGAAATTTTGCAGACGACAATTTTGGGAACCGATTGCGAAATCCGATTGGAGAGAAATGTTGCAAAAGAGAAAGTCGGTGATATGTTTATATTTCAATCTAATACGCAATTTAATATCAATTTCTTCATTCAAGGCCATCCGAAGGTCGTAGTATAATACATTGCTGAATTCGTCATGGAATCGCCTTCAAAACTATATGTCTGTGGTTGTCAGGAAGTTTCGAGATATTGCTGTTTAAAGTTTTGATCACGAATGCTTTGACATAGGACGTTGGTTAAATTGCATTGTTATCTGAGCCTTTCGAATGTGTTCCCATGACTTTTTTTCTGCTAAATACGTCAATCCTCTGAAGCTCAGTCAATGCATAAACTAAAATTTTTTGAAATTGTCACATGCGACGTTTTTCCTCGCAACCACAGATGTATAGTCCGATGATATACATAATGCTACATGACAGAGTCGAATGGCTCTCCATTGGAAAGAAACTTTTTTAAATTCCAAACAGTGCAATGTGCGGTCCATTGAAAACTAATTAACTTCTGTTGGAAACAGTTTTCTATCAGATTAGCGGAGTGCTTTTAAAATAGTGGAGACTAAATTGAGGTGCCGCAGATTCGGACAATCGAGGTTCTACGCTGTCGTGGATTAAACGATTCAATACGATCCCAAATGCGTCGTGTCGGGTATCATTTTAATCCGCAGAATGTGACGAACATGCCGCTGGAAGCTTTATAACAATATAATTCGCGACCTTTTGTTCCGTGATTCTTTTATTGTATCATTATAACCTCATTCAGTGACTATTCCTTTTGAACTGTATATCATTGGAGAGCTCCAGATTTTTCGATTAATTTGATATAAAATTCTCGTGCTTAAAAAATATGTACAAATGACTTTGTTTGAGAAAATGTGGAGGTCGCGAACTTAGTTGCCAACCTATAGAGGCAAAAGAGATACTATCGAATTATCTAGCCGAGTCGATGTTCTGCTTACTCTCTATCCTCTTCCATGTTTGAACAGCAAGAGATCGAAGAATAGCATCTGTACGCTATGAAAACGACACTTCGGTCTAGTTTCTACGGCTAATAGAATAGTGAATGGACATACCGTGCATCAGTATCGCGAGGAAGAAGATACAGATGATCCTGGCCGTCGTGCAGCATCCGGCCCCGCTGGCACCGCACTGTAAATCTATTCGCAGCGGCTTCACGGTCCATCGTTTCCGGTTCATTTCGCGTTCACCAGTTTCGCAGGTCGTGCCAGCCCGAGTGCAAAGCGATGCGTCTTTTCTGCGGACAACAAACAGAAGTTCTGCTTCGCACACTGAATCGATCTCGACAGGCACACGCCCGTCAAGGGTAATCTCGCATCTCCACGCTGCGCTGTTTCGTGTTACACAATGGCGCTAACTTCGTCATTCGCAAGCCACTTCGTGTACCGGAAATATCTAAATGCGTCGCTTTGCATTTGTAACGACTTCCCCGAAGAACGTCTTGCATTCTTAAATCGCTCGAGACGTTGCTGAAAGTTTCTTAACGCTGAAAACCAGTCAAATGATCGTTTTCAATTCTTTCATATTCTGATTCGACTTTTTAGATTAAATTTTTAGATTCATTAACAAAGTCATTTTTGTCATAAATGCATAAAATCCGCGATCTAATTATAATTCACAAATTGTATTAAAAATTGCACCAAATCTGAATTGCTTTATTTCTACGAAACAACACGTATCAGCTACATTTAATGTTTCGGGAGATTAGCATTCTCTTTTTGTTTTGCTAATGGTTAATCATTCTGGAGACAAGAATTTAATTTTATTCAGCTAAGCGTATTTGGATATTTGTTTGTCGTCCTGTATATTTCTTGTGGAGGAAACAATTATGTATTGCATTTATTTGAGTGAGTTGACTGTGTATACTGTAATATAAACAGCGCTGTTTTATTCACTGAATTGCTTCGAGTAAATTTAATGCGAATGGTTACAGATTTGTCAGCATGTTAATGGATGCATAAACAACGATGAACGTGTATCGCTCATGGTGAAAACAAGCTATAATCGATACCGCTGAACCGTAGATAACCCCGTAACAAACATCGACACATAAATCCACGTTTATCAGCAATGATTTCTTAAGCCTTGTCGAAAAAGTTCTAGCAATTTGCTCAGATTTACTTATCGATCACGCTAAATATAAACTAGTATCTTCGATGTAACACTGTAATCATCTTAATCGTACCATTGCTTAATTAATCGGCCGCAGAGTCGTTATCTCGTAACGAGTAGCCTTGGATCGAGTCGAAGTTGAAGTAGCTCGGAACGATTTCCAGCTTCTTTGACTTGAGACGACACCTTATGCATATTAATAGTGATAGACTATGCATGTGCATTCGTTAGATGCAGCACAACAGCGGGGAAGCATAGTGCATATCAATGGCTAATCTCGGAACTGCTGGAGAGCTTGAGGGCGGACTCGAAAATTGATTTCTTGGAGAAAAAATTATTTGTACCATCAAAACTTAATAAAGAGGCTGATTTTAAGAATTTAATACTGTCGATACAGTGTCTTCAGCTAATTAAGATTGTTAAAAAAGGAAAGAAAGTTCTATATGATAGCTTGCAATTCATGCGAACAATATTTATTTCACATAAAGAACCTCAGTGTAGTAATTAGTAAACGATAGAATTTCTCTCATCTTTTAATCATCTTGAAAAAATTGAACATATGTGGATTTTCTTATAAATTCTTTGAATCTCTTCAGTATTTCAAATAACAGCCACCCAATTTTATGATAAATGCATCAAAGCCGTAGTCTGGTGTGATCAATAATACACTTAAAAGTTGTTTGAAAAGCCGGTTTAAAAATCGAGTTGTCACAGCTAATAGGGTAAATATTTTCACTGTCGTGCGTTCGCTCCAGTCATTTTGATCGCGAGTGGATAAAATCCGCAGTCTAATTATTCCCGATAAGCGTTATTTTACGGATCAGCGTGGAGGTGAAGCTAAACAGCTTTCGCGAACGTATAAAATCGCGACTTTTTGACGAAGCTATACGCATCGTTTGATTTCAATTTGGTTGGTCGGCGAGCTTCAGCGAAATCCGCGATGCATACGGACAACAGGCTGATTGTTGCCGGCAAGCGATGGCCGATCGTTAATAAATTCCCCATTCGCCGGCAGATAATCGAAATTATAAACGCGCCGTGCAATCGGCGCTCCTCTCCTCTCTCTCCCTCACTTGTCGCATCGTGTCGCAAATACCCGTACTCGCAAATTGTTTTACAAATATTGTTATACAACATATTGATGTAATCGACGCGATGCACCTTATGCAAACGTTCGTTATTAGTTTCGATTTATACTCGTTTATTTTCAATTAATTTCGAACGAATTTAATGGCTGAACGGTTGTGCAAACTCGCCCGAAGGATCACGCCCCGGCAAATTCTAAAATAACTGCTCCGAGGCTGGCTTTCGACAATATTTCGCTTGCACGGCCGTGCAAAACGATGCGCCACACTCCCACGAGCGTCTCCTTATGATAATTGTAATTATTTGCTCGCCGGGTTTATTTGTTTGCCGTAAATATGCCGACCCGAGCGCGGGCTTCTATCAAATCCACTGAAATTTTTAGTCGTCTTTGAAATGATTACTGAAACACATATTGCGTACAGTTTATGAACCATAATTATATTTACTTACTGCGTTTAATATGATTGATTCTGGTGAATTATTATAAGTAATATAATTATGTTTTTACTGCCTATTAAAAGTGCAAATTTTACACAGTAATTAAATCATTAGAAAAAATGCAGATTTCACATGGAAGTTCTAAAGTGACCACATTTATATTTTTACAGTACCCATATATTCTTATAAGTGTTCATGAATTTTTTCAGATTTTATGGTTGGGTGTGCCGTAGTGAGAAAAAAAATAAAAACCGACATTTCCGACGTTTTTTCCGCGAAGAACTAAGCTAACCTTAAAAGTGTTACGTTTTATTTATTCTGCAAAGAAAATTAAATCTTATAATCTTATAAAATTAAATTTCATTACTTCTTTTATTAATTTCGTTAATCCTTTTTTTTAAATTTCTGACTATTATAATAATCGTTGGTGTGTTTGTAGAATTTTTGTGGAAGAAAAAAGAATTGAATAACGGCGGATGAGAGAGAAATTATCTGCAATTTCAGGGAATATCTCCGGATAAATAAACAACGAAATATTGCGGGGAGGGATGCGAGTTTGAGGTGCTTTGTCATGGTTCCGGATCAACGAACTATAGCCATAGTGAGTAGGGGGAGGCAGTCACTAGGCGATAGGCACTAGGTATACCGAGCACTAGGCATACTCCTTTCTATTCCGCGCGTTTCCATCGCGTCGCGAGAAACGGGAAACGAGGAACGAGAAACGAGAAACGTACCGTTGTCGAGGGAGCGGCTCGTGTCGAGCACCGTTGTTGACTCACTGTCACCAATAAAAGCTCCTCTATTGCGTCCGCGTCGGGGCCACGTGTTCCCGTGCTTTCCGGTGCATTTCTCTCAATATTGCTCGAATTTCCACGCAGCCGGCGGAATTGCACGCGGCATGGCACCGTGCATTGTACCATCCACTGCGCCGTGCATTCCCGTGTCGCCCGTCTCGTCTGTTCTCGCCTATACTCATCTCCCGCCGAAAAATGTTCACCGTTCCGACGTAAACGCGTCCCACTATCAGAGGCCGAAACGTCGTAGCGTTCATACAGCTTTCTTCGAGCTTTGTCAATGCTGCAGAGATGTAGCGATCAAGACGTCCCCGAGACAGCCGATGTCACGAAGAACGCGCTGCAGATGTGGATGATGCTACTTGCTGCGAGCAGTGGTACAGATCAATGGAAAGGCGACCGCTGACAATATAATTCAAAATTGTACTGTGGACTGCCACAGTAAACCAGTGATTTGCAACATGATTTATGTTCATGGCATATCTCCAGGATCAATTGTTTTGTTCCTCGTCTTTAAACAATGATTTTTTTCATAATATCGTTGCTTAAACTGTGTTAAATTGTGCCTAACCAGTTTGGCAAGCTTTATAATGTTTGTTACAGTAACTAAATTACTTTGATTGTGTGGCAATAACGAGTTAATTTATTTGGACGTCTGAGAAAGAGAAGAGAGAGGCCTTGAAACCTGATCAATATTTGTTTGGTTCAACACACACAGCACATCTTAAATAAAATAAATGCAATACAATCTTAGTATAGCTAGGCACAGGACCAAGCTAACATTACAGAACTTTTACTTAATTTATTGTCATCAATGATTAACTGTTTTACACCATTTTTACATTAAACCTGACATGTTCTTTACAAGAACAATTACGCTTGAAAGGTTTATTCAATAGTCGAGAAACGTTAAAAGGATCGAAGGTAGCGAACGAATTTAATCTCGATTCGAAAATAAAGTATTCCAACAAGAGTTTTATCCGGTCTACGGCGAGATGAATTGGATTGGTTGCGGATGCGGTGCAAATTAAAACTGCGCATAGAATACGCGTTCTTTCGAAAGAGATACATCGTCGACCACATGCATTGGAACTGCTATTGATTTTATTAAACACAGTGACGTCTAATCGACGGTACGCAGTGTTCCTTCTTTTTTTAATTTTATTAGCGAAAATATTTTGTTCGATTCATACACGTTCATGAATCGGATAAAAGCCACCTAGAAGAGACAAAAATGCATACGAACAAATTGAGATAGAATTTCGAGATACCGATGTATTATTTTCAACTTAATAAAATTATTAAAAAAGGAAAGAACATTTTACTTGGCTCCTGTGTACTGCAATTGACGCGCAAAATTTTCAATTTGCATAGAGATCCGCTGTCTAATGATGACACAGTTCTTACTATGTAAAACAATCTTGTAATCGCTTTCGTTAATATAACTTCTCTTGCTAGTCAGACTATGCCATTATACATTCGAAAATTGGACGCATGAATCATGTAAAAAGAATAAAGAAGTACATCGTAAATTAAGGCTACATTTACGCAAGGGTTCGCGAGAAGTTTGCGGAAGAACATCGTAAATTAAGGCGAAATATTCGCGAAGAATCGCGAGAAGTTTGAGAAGGAATTAGTCAAGAAACATTTAAAAAGTTCGCCAGCTGGCTACCGTAATTAACTGGAGCTCAGTTGTTGTGGAACATAATGAACGCTGGTTAAGATTGTTTAGGATGTGACGCGAAGTTAGTAGAGAATTAGCAATTGTTCTTCAATATTACAGTTTAAAAAACAAATTTTCGCAATCGATTCTCTTACCATTTTTAACTCGCAGTATTGAGGTAACGGAAAGCATGAAACATCGTTATCACTAGCACAAAACCGGGAACTCGGTACATAATTTAAACAAACAATCGCAGCAGCTTATCTATCTCAATTACCTATTAACCCCAAGAACTGTGTCATGATCCGTTCCTCCGAATCTCCACGCAAAACAAGAAATTCGCTATTTCAATAAACAACAACAAGCTCCTCGCGAAACAAATATACGAATCAGCGTGCACGCCGAACTGCAACACAATCAGAGTGCAACTCAAACATGCTACAATATTCAGAAACAGAAATCGAGCGAATTTTCACCCGAGGTTTGTACGAGGGTTAAACAAACATTTCCGAAAAATTGTCAGGTGGCCCACTTCACCCTTTTGTTCCGATACTCGTGTCGACGGGCAGGCGATAAAAATATTACTCGAAAAAAATTGGAACAAACGTTTGTTCGTCAACCGGGGTTAGCTGTGCATGCGCGCTATGCTTTTTTAACGAGTTCATCGACCCCTGCAACCTTTTAACGACTCGGGGCACGGCCGATCTCATCTCGAGGGACTCAACTTCGATTATTCTCGTTTCTTCGAAGGACCCGAGCCCAGATTCGCTGACAGTCGCGGTGGTTGTCTATTCCGATAATGTTGCCGCATTGTGGAAGAAAATGTAAGCAATGGGAATTTATTCAGATGCTAGAATGTTTAATCGTTTTTATAAAACAATCTTTATAATTTGAACAATTTCAAAATGAAAAATCTCTCTATTGTTGCGTTGAATGCTTCGAGCACAGTAAAGACCTCCATAGTAATTATATCAATTTTAGTGTGAAATTGGCTAATCACCTGCATTCGAAAGAAGCTAATTGCAGGCAATTTACCATCGATGAACAACGGCCTACAAATTGTGATACAAATTACACACACGAAAGCTAGAACAAAGCCTGAAATCAGCTGTGACGGAAATTAAATTAGAGAGGAATTGGAAAGATATGAGATTTCTGTCAAAAATCCATTAACAGCGAAGACTGCTTTTATTGTAACACCATCTCCATAAGTTTCCACTCGAAGCAATTTCAATTCCAATATCCAGATATTTGTTTCAACCCAGATTATTTTTGTTCTATGCAATCTTCTTTACATTGTGCACATCAAATTGAACCTGTTTTCTTATACAACAGTTGAGCTTTTAATAATGTTAAAACAGTTTTTATTAATGGTATGGAAATTTTTAGTGGCGCCTCAGACTCGCCATTCGAGTGCAAAGGGTTAATTTAAATGATTCATACTCGTTTGAAAGTGTCTAACTGTGAACAGCTTAATATTGATAAATGTTGGGTTAGAAATTGAAGAGAAACAAATTAAACCAGACATTGTCCCGCCTGTCACAAGTGCATTTATCGCTGCGAATCTTCATACAAAATAAAAATGGTCTACGTTGATTCTAACGAGCAGAAGCTAAACGACATTTCTTCTCCGAAGTGTGTAACATGCACTCTGTGATGAACACTCTTCAAAATTCAATAAAACAAACAATTACCTGTAGGATCAATCGAGTGAGACGACACCGGCAGTCCAAATGCTCCAGCCACTGTATTCAGGACTTCCTCTTTGCAGAAACGTCGCGATGCAACACCAGAGAAATCCAGGAAACGGAAAGCAAACGTTGTCGGGCCGAGTCACAAACATTCGATCACCTCATCGTTCGCGTTCAGTCGCTAGAATACAACGACATTGCAGTAGCGTAGGATGACCACGCGGTATCGAGACGTATCGCGAGAGCGCGTCGAGCGTTCCACGTGACACGGCCGCATCCGCGGATGCGGGTGCATCCGGAGAGCCAGACGAAACTCATCGACGGATTCATCCAACTCGCGATACCGGCCGGCTAGTTCCGTTTCCCATCTCGTGGCACTCGTGGCACTCGTTCTTCATACGCTACACACGCACACTCCACGCATGCACGCCGCTCCGATGCACCGCCGCTGGAGAACCTCGGAGGAGACTGGACTCGCCGAGACTGAGACAGAGAGAGTGCCAGAGGGAGCAACGGAAGGGGATGGAATTACAGCGAGTGGGAGGGAGAGAGAGAGGAATGGCGTCAGTCGGATAGAGAGGGAGGAACGACTACGTCAGAGAGAGAGAGAGAGAGAGAGAGAGATGGATGGAGGGAAGGGTGAGAGAATGGAACTAGAACGAAAATTTAGAGAGAAGGGCTAGAGCGAAGGGTGACAAAGAAGGTTGCCAACAAAAATTTAGAAACGGAGATTAGAAGATTAAGAGCAGAGAAAAGAGACAGAGAGCATAGGGAAGTAACAGATCGGAGGGAAGAAAGGGTGAGAATTAAAATTTAAAAAGAAGGGCTAGAGCGTAGGGTTAAAAGAGGGATGCGAACGAAGATTCGGAAACAAGGATTAGAAGATTAAGAGCAGAGAGAAGTAGTAGATCAGAGGGGAGAAAGCGTGTGCAGAGAGAGTGTAAACAGAGAGCAGACGAAGAGTAAACAGAGAGAGAACAGAAGGAAGGGAAAGCAGACAAAACAAGATCAGAGCGAAGATTAAGAATAGAGAGGAGAGGGAGAGCTTAGAGAAGAGTGAAAAATTAATGATGAGGGGGAATGATAAGAGGGGGCAGGCTTCGTCGAGGGGCAGGGGGTGCAAAGTGGTGAATAAGGTGAATAAGGGGGAAGAAAACGGAGGACCGCGTTAAGAGGGAGCGTTAAGAGAGACCGATGACAGAAATGCTGCCGTGGTGGAGACCGCGATCCAACTGCGCCCGCGCTTAGCCAGATATCAGCCCCTGACTCTTGCACCGACGTCACCCACACCATGAATGCCACGCGGCGCTACAGCGCCGGGGTTCCACCGCCCTCGCCAGTAGCTCTGCCAACCAGTGCTCAACCATAGTTACTTCAACTGATCCGAGAACGTAATGATAAAATTCAATTTAGTTTTTTGTGTTCTCGCAAAAATGTCCGACTTCGTTTCTCGACGTTTTTCGAAAATTCACCGTGCCGGGAAAACACGACTCTCGGAATCGGCGCATCGAAATGTACAGGGCGTTCCAGGAGGATTGATACAAGTTGTCACGAGGTGATTTACAAAAGTAAGTGAAAAGAAACGAGTAACGTTTTTTTCCTGTTGACGCTTCGTATGTCCTAGTAAGAAGTAGAATTGGTTGGCCATGATCAGACGCGTCAGCCTATCGTGCTCAATTTTCTCGATAACGAAGCATCAACTGAAAGACTGTTATTCGTCCTTTCTCCCCTCTTTTTGCAAATTGTAATACCTCGTGTCAACTTGTACCGACCATTCTGATACACCCTGTATAAAAATCACCGTCTGTCAAATCGAAAGCTTGCCAACCCGAATTGTTCCATAACTTTGTCCATTTAAAACGGTAGTGTCTTACAATTCTTTTCCAAGTGGAAATGTACTATTTTTTTTTTAAATTAAAAGTTTGATGTAACTCCTTTCAACTCATGTCGAAAACCAAACTTAAAAATTCACTTGGACAATAATCTTGCAATTTGGCAACAAAAATATTAAAGAACTTTTGGAAAGAGATTGAAAATTAATCATTTCCATTTTTGTAATTTCGCCGACCAGTATAAACGGCGAATGAACCTTCCGCAAATAATTGCGAACGACTGTAAAAAATATCGAATGACCGGAACAAAAGAATAACCGAGTAACGATTAACGACATATACACTGGTAATTCCCATTCAAATAAAATTATATTGGAATGCTGCTGGCAGCACTGCCGGCTGTTTTACTACTACGTACCAAGTTGCCAGTAGTACTGTCGGGGTTGAACGCCGGCGACGGCAGTCCCGCTAACGGCAGTCGATAGCGGTTGTATTATTATTGCGATGATCGACGGTTCGACCATTATAAGCGACATCGTATCCGTTGCCTGTTAAATTCGATAACGAGATTGCTGCTTGTTGCTATCACGCGTCCCCCGTACCCATACACCCGTACAACCGTGGCTGCGCTCGATATATGACATACGATCCCACTGACCAAGATTCCGAATGCTAACTGCCGTGATAACAACCACGCCGATCATCTCCCGTCGTTCAGACACATGAAACGATGTTGCAAAATTTTTTACAGATCCAGTTGTTTGCGAATGTTTTTAGACACCCAGGTGTTAGCCAATTTTTATTATCGCGAGAGTATTTTCGGCAGAGTAGCTGAGGTTTTTGTTGCTACGACCGCGATAAAACTGCTTTAACCCTTTGTCCTACGAGCTTTTTTACGGCCACGGTGATTACAACTTGTTTATCGTTTACGGTTGGCCACAAGAGAGTGAGGAAATTGTCGTTTATCGGACCTTTGTCCTTCTTTTGAGCGCTCGGATATCCGCGATGGAAAAATTTAATTTAATTTCTGCAGAGAAGAAATGAATGGGAGGCGCATATGTTCGGAACGTTCATTTGGTAAATTGTTTGGTATTAACAATATACAGCGTGTGTTTTTTGTAATTATTTTTGTTGCGAAGTCGTTACCAGAAAATCGAAAAGAATTCATTTTTACAGGTAACGCTTTTAGATGAATTTTATTCAGACTTCCATGAATGTTATTGTCGTTTGAAATTTTTTCATACGAGCGGAAACATGAACATATTGATAATAGCATTACGTGAAATTGTAAAAATCGCGATAGCAAATGGTCGCACTCTTTGTTGATGCTGGAGAAAACTGAAAAATGAATGAGGGATGTCACAATTTTGTAATTGAAAAACGTGAACGAGCAACAAATTCAATTTCTGAATATGTTGAAAACTACGATAAAACTTGATCAAAAATACATAGTGCAATTTGAAAAATCTGGTCTCGACTTTTCATTGTATTTATAAACCATTGAAAATCGATTGAGTTTCCGTTTGCCAGACTTTTGGAGGAGTCGAAAAATTGTGAGGATTACATATTAACGACAAAATTGCATTTATTTAGATTTCGTTCGAGTTTCGTTTAAATACGTGCTTCAGTAGAGAAGTTCACTAAAAAAATTTCTCAGAAAAACATATTTATAATTTTTATATTTCCAAAAGAACAAATCTGGAACCAGTCATTTTGATCCATTCGGTAGTTCTAGTGTTAAACCACCCTGTATACTAAAATCCCGACAAAAACATCCTGTAAACAGGAGCTAAGTTCCTATGGCCGTAAAAAAGTTGTGAGACCAAACAAAATACGGTCAAGTTTGTCAGCTTAGAAATACCTTTTGCAATACTGAAAAAAGCGTTTGTAAAAATTAGTTTAAAAGAACGCTATTTACTTTTTAAAGAGTTACATAGAGGGCTAAATTATTCAAACATGGCCGCTACGAGAACTAGGCTGGTGCACTACCGTGCACCTAGATTAATTTGCCCTTAAATTAGTGTCTGTAAGCAAATTAAGTTCTCAACCTTATAAAATGCTTGAAATTTTGTCGCTGTTTAACGGTAATAATTGTCGAAGCAGCAACATCCGACGATGCTTGCTGACCTGTTCCGAGCCGGAACATCCATCGTCTTCGACATCACCGTAGATTCGAGAGCAAAGGCTAGGATGGTTGCTAAAAGATCTCCGTCGTCGTTAGGGGCGTCTATTAAATCCTTTTCTCTGCTGATTTACCTCGGTTGTCGTAAGCCGTGTTATAGGCCCGGAGAACTTTCTGCCGAGCAACTTCCAAGTATAAATAAATTGGTTAAAAGCTTCTGCCGTATTAGCCGGGAGTTTATTAAGTTAATGTTATCTCTCCGGCTCTTAATATCGCGCTCCGACGAAAAGTATGACTTTATTAGCCCTGGCCGGGGCGAGATGTTCTTGTATTTATAACAGAACGCGGGGCCCGGCAGCCAGCCCTGTGGTAGTTGAATGTCATAATAATTCCTCGTGCGTTCCGTTCTACGTGCGCCGAAAGTAGGCTATCTCTTTAATAATTCCTTAAAACGGGGCTCATTACTTTGCGATGACCTCGTTTAACCGGCGAAAGATATTTCATAGGGCCCTTCCTACACGCCTGTCTCTTCTCGCATACATTTCAGAGGAATTCTACCAACCGCTGTCCTTCGCGGGCACCTGTCTTCTACAAAAATGACGTTCATTGTGCTCGTTTGATCTATTAACTCCGTACCTCGATCGTAGGAAATTACTGCATATTTCGCGGGATTCTTTCACCGGAGTTTTAACAATTTACTTTTAATATCATGTATTGCAATTTAATTCGGCTCCATTTCCACCGGGATTTATTAGGACGACGGCTCTCGAAAATTAATTTTCACCGCGTTGGTATCAGTGACGCAATTGGTACAGTTAATATACGTAATATATTTAATTAAGTACGACGGCGAACGCGCGCAGAATTCAAGTGATCAAACAACAAGATACAATCAACGATACCACGACGACAAACTTTATATTGGACGCACACATACGTTACGATATTCATTAACTCCCATCGCATACGTCGCTGGAGCTGAAATGAATTTTTACTGTGACCTATTCGGACGACTGGTTTAGAAATTAATTTGCTCTGTGACGTAGTGGGGACAGATTGGTCATTCGTGACAATGGCGGGTCTGGAGATGAATTTTTACCGCGATTTATTCATTTAAGGTTTATTCAATAGGACGATTAGTTCAGAGATCCATTTTTGACTGTAATCTATTCAAACGACTGCTTCAGAAATTAATTTTCGCTGTGATATATTAGGAACTAACAGATTGATGTAATATTTATTGTAGAATTTGTTAACATCACAGGCTTGCACATTTTTCTGTAATCTATTCGGACGACCGGAGAAGAAATGAATTTCTACCGCGATTTTTTTAGGACTCCATTTCGACCGTGATTCGAAGATTTCCAAACGGCGGACTTGTTTGCGCGAACTTCTCGCGAGTTTCGGATGCGAGTCGCGTCGAGTTCAGCTTTGTAAGTAGAACGATCGCGTAGGGTAGAACGGTTTAAACGGCGTGTCTTTGGACGAAAGTCAAAGTCGCGACCGAGAAAACTGCTCGTAGAGCCCGGGATAACGCGGCAATAAACTTTACGGGGGAACGCGTTACTAAAATCACGATGGCTGCGCATGTCTGGTGGTGTGCGCGGCTTGTTACGCCAGGAAAACGTGGCCGAACAATAACAATGGCGACGACCGACGATGTGGATCGAGCATTACCTTGTGTAATACCGCGTGACACCGAGCTTGCGGCTTCCGCGATCTTCCTCAAAGTGGCTCCGCGATAGCTGCAACGATATCAGGACCATCCGATTCTACCGGAACAGTCGATAAGTGTCTACCAAACGGCCAGGTTGTTCCATGGTACAACACCGGTCCTATTGAAAACGATAAAACGTGGTCGGGAGAGGACTTCGCGAAGCTACGTTACGTCGCATCCGCACGTGTCCTACAGATATCGTTACCGAAACTTTCCTCCCTCTTTCGTCTTTTTATTTAAGACGAACAACCGCTTCGACCCAGCTCGGTGGCTCTTCTGATACCACGTTACGATCGTTCTTGTTTTTTATCGCTCGATATTTCAGCTACCTGCGGCTACCAAGCTTTAAGGGATTTTCGTGTAATGGGTTCGAAAAATTGATTCCTCCTTTATTGTGCGAATCGAAAAAACGACACCATGTGTCCTCGGGATTTATAACAAAAATGAACAGGTGAAACTAGAAATAACAAATAGAATATAGTAAACTCAGTACCATGCTTCTCGAAAACGGGAGACGGAATTATTTATCCGGATTTATAAATTAATTTTAACGTTAACGTTGACTACACCCAATTTGGGTAGAGTCTGCAGAGTGCAAGAAGGGCGAGAGAATATTTTCGGTATTAGTTTAATCCTTTGCACTCGAATGGCGACTCTGATACGCCAGTCAAAATTGCCATATCATTAGTTTTTTGCAACAGTTTTTAAATTATTTAATTCTACTGTACTCTAGAAATTGCTAAAAATTCAAATGTCGTACGAGAGAACAGATTCAATTTCATACGAATAGCGTAAAAAAGATTATATGGAATAGAAATCTTCTAGGTTGAAAGATATGTCTTGATTTCGGAATTAAAATTGCTTCGAGTCCAAAGGTTTAACTTTTCAGCTCTGCTTTCGTCAAGTGTAAATTATTTTCATTTTATCGAATTTTTGCGGCTGTGATCGAAATTATTTAAAAAGGAAACACATTTCTATCTGGCTCACATTTAGTCACTAACTCAACCAGTGAATTGTAGTAAATAACAGTAAAAATGAATTTCTACTCCAATCATGGTAATAAACCGCAGGAAAAATGAAATCGATCTGTTGAATCCTAATAAACCACGGCTAGCATTAATCCATGAACCAATTACCCCAATAAATCACAGTAAAAAATCGTTCTGCAGCCACATCAGTTATCCTAATTAAACTATGCATTTAAAAAATGCGTGCGTTATTTAAGCGTTTAAGAGACGTATTTTTTCATACTCCAGAATAAGTTGTTCATAAAATTGTATAATATTACAATAACAATGCAAAATAAATTGTTGATCTTCAAGCAAAATAAAACTTTACCATCTAGAGCAATGAATTGTATGTTCAATAGGATGAAAATAATATGACAGCATATTCAAACTCCTCTAAATTGCAGCTACTCTGTATCGTAGAAGATGGATCACAGTTCGAACATCTGATGTAACTTGATTTACATTGTAAGAAATAATTTTTCATTAACATTACGTTTGCATAAAATTACCGAGTTTGAGGTCATTTCAAGGTCATAGTGTAATACACTGTTAAATTGTTCTCGACGTCAGAAACAATCCTATGGTGTCCAAAACATATGGTGCCATTTAAAAAAAAGTCAAGGTGACCTTACTTTTTTACGTAAATAGCATTTTTTCAGATTTAAGAATATGCGAACATGTAGCTCGCCAAGTACTGAGAACCTTTTGTCTAAAACAGTTTTTAATTACACTAACGGAAATGCCTACAAAATGGTGACATAACTTAACGGGCCCTGTATACGACTTATGCTACTTTCGTGTGTTTATCGACAGGATTCTTACGGTGTCTCGTGACTATGTAGACTGGTACAACAGTAGAGAACGTTTCAGGCAATGGTCCACGAATGAAAATCGAGGCCGAGTAATCTCTGAATGCGACAATGATCGATAACCGCGAGAAATGTGTACTCTTTCGGGCCGCTTCACGGCATTTATGAAATATTCCATCGAATGGCGCAATTACAGAGTTTAACGCTCGACGTCACCAAATTACTCGGTTCCCTAAAAACCCGGCGAAATTATTCGGCCTATAATTCACGCCGATGCTTCGGCCCCGCTGCTCTCGTCCCTTTATTTCGCGCAGCTGTTCTCCGGTATTGTTCGAACGTAACGCTTTCAAATTTGTCAAGCAACTATTAATTCATACGAACTTTGTCCGGAGAATTCGTCAAAGGTAAACAAAGCCCCCCCTGTGCGGCAGTATTTGTACTTTTGTGTTAAATATGTATCATCGCCCGGCGAATATTCGAAGCAATAATGTTGATAACGCTGATGATACCTGTTTTAATGATCGCGACGTTCCGCGGCATTTATTATTACGGGTGACTGCGGATGTTTATGCAAAACAAAAATTGGTGTTTCAACGACTTCCCTTAACGACTTTGTTGCATTAAAAGCAACATTGCATTTGTTAATTTTTGAAATCTTTTACTGTTTTATATTTCGCCCAACCAATTTCTTCACAAATGCATAAAGATCCACAGTCTAGTGATAATATAGTGATAATGAATTAAATTTACTAAGACTTAGACTACGAGTGAAATAATCCTGGATGTTTAAATTTAATTAATTTTTTTCCATAAAACGACGCATGTGTAAGAGAGAAAAAACAATTAGCACTTGGTATCGCAGTGAATAGAATAAAGGTTACGTTTTATTCGAGTAGTTATTGCATCAAAGAATTTAATTGCGAAGCTATGTAAAATTGATAAGCGTCGAGATGGAAATTGTGAGGCAAATTAAATACAAAAAAGCTGTGTAGAATGGAGAACGAACAATTTGGCGTGGTTTACCCGAACCATTTTACTAAATTGTCCCACGGTGTTCGACGTGTTAATTTCAAGCAGAGAACTGCGCCCGACTCGAATGTACACTTCGATTTGGAGCTTGCACGACGTCGACCTATCGGAAGTCCATTTGGCGGCGTCTTGCGGGGCATTCGATCGTTGGCCGACTCTCGTGTTACAAGCAAACAATATTTCCGCTATTTTTACGCATTAGCAGACACAAAGGATCGCCTTTCTGCCGGATGAATCGATCCGTGGGTGTCCGATCGATCGATAGACACTTTTTCACGATTTTCGTCGGATGCAACACTTCAGTTTATTTATTTAATTGAATAACAATTAATTTTTATGCGATTTATTCAACGTTTTCCGAGGCTTCTTTCACGAAGACTTATACTTCGTAATATGAAACACAATCAAATTGCAATTTGAAATCGAATATAAATGAGGTCGAATTCCATTTCAATTATAAGAAGAAGCTGCAATGAATTTAAATTGAAAATCAAGATTAACTGCATATTGAATTCAATCGAAATTCATACGAAATCAAAATTAATTCAAGCACACAACTAGTAAAATTGTATGGCTCCAAAAATATCATACATTTTAATCATTTTTATCGAGCCTCAAATGAAAAAATTTATTGTATATTTTCGACTTATTTTCTCATGTAGAATCGCCCCCTCCACGGTGGTCCCAATCCTGGGACACCCTGAAGACACAGTTTATGGAACTTTAAAGTAGTTTTTGAACAGAACGGTCGATTACACTTTTGTTCCTCCTGAGGAGTACTAAACGATGTGATAGAAAAACAATTTGACATCTCCACCGATCCAAAGTTGTACAATCACCTTTGTTACACCCTGTATAAAAATCTGTGAAACTTGAACAAGTATGATTGGAATCGAAGAGGTTTGGCAGCTGGTCCCAGTGATTCATCAAAGATGCCGAGTGACGTTCGGTTTAAGATAGTTTGCGAACATGATGCGACAACAATTAAGCGCATTAGCAGGTGGTGGGCCATCGTCGGAAAGAGCAGGTAGAAAGTTTTGTCGGCGACAGGGCGCGGCGCGGCGCGAAACGTTCAGAAGCGTTGCAAGACGTTGGCGGCTGACGGGGAATTAACAGCCAGTCTTCGCGAGACTAACTACCGTTGGCTTAGGTGGGCCAGCAACTTGCGCGATCGAGGATCACAACTCGGCAGCCTGTTAGCGCTCTTATCTAAGAAAGGGACACGACGTGCCCGTGTCCGTGACTCGACTATCCGAGAATTTAACCCGGCGGTTAGGGGACGAGCCGTAAAATTTCCCAGGTGCTGAGTTACCTGCTCGCAGTTTAGCGCCTCGCGCTGCTCCGCTCTGGTGGCACAGGTCGCATCGGATAGAATCGCTCTATGGCTGCACAGTCGCAGACGTTCCCGAATCCATAAGAAGCAATCTCATCTCCCTAGTCATCCAATAATTTCCATGCTTCTCGGCTGCTCGATCAACCTTCTCCTCCTTCTCCTCATTTTACCTTTTTATCATACAATCAATCTTTCTCCCGCCGCACTATTGCCAATCACTTTCCCAGCCGCTGCAATTCCGCGATCGCCTTTTGTACTTCGACATGCATAGGATTTCCAATCTCGATCTTCAACATCTTTAAGGATACCAGCATATCAGGCCAGTCAGGAAGCTGTTTTTATTTGGCTGGTTTGCACCCATCTTAATTCACATTGACATGTCAACTTTTCTTAACACTTTTGCAATTATTTTCATGCCTGATAAATTAGAATCAAGACATTAAAATCGTGCAATTTGTTTCCAGGAAGTTCGTCCCTGACGAGGATAACATACAAATAAATAAAAATCAAAATTGGAAGAACTGGAAAACGTAAGATATAAAAGAATAAATAAAATCGTCTTGAAGCGAGTGAATTTAAACGAACGTGGATGTCTAGTGCATGCGAGTAAAATTGAAAGAGCGAGCGTATATGTGATCAAAGTAAGCTGAAGAGTTGTTTATTATCCTGTATCCAGAGTAGTACAGCCGGCTCGCTGAAAAGAGCAAGGAACCATGAAACAAAGTGGGCCCTAACGAGTTGCGGTTACCGTTCGTTTCATCGGTTTACTCCGAAAATCATGCAAAACTATCGTTCATCCGAGGCTCATTAGCATTTAGAGTGGCCGGGGATTTATTCTGCGTCTGCGACTGCCGGATCACGACACGGTATGCATAGAATTATCTTCGAGCACCTGGACAATAGTGACCTAATCCATTCGCAAAGAAAACGAGCTGCTTTCCTGTCTGCTCCCCCGGATACCATCATTCCTCTTCCGACTTTTACCTCTTTCTCTCTTATCCTCTCTCTCTCTCCCTCCCTCCTTGCCGCGCAACTCCCATCTTTCATTTTCATTTTCATTTTTATGCGGCACGTTGCCAACCCGTAACGAGAAAATAAGAAATCCGAGAGCAACACCGAGCTGCCCGAACCAACGCCCTCACGGCTCGATATTTACTCCTTACTTGGAACGTGTACCTGGATTATTCTTAACGACCGTCTACCAGTCTCGATTAGTTTTCCTAAAAGTTGAACCTCGAGCAGGCGTACGTTATGCTTTGGACCTTAAATATTGGACTTCAAAGAATTGAACCTTGAGCCTTAAACCTCATCAGAATTGAACCTTAAGCCTTCAACCTCAAAGAATTGAATTTGAGCGCTAAACTTCAAACAAATGAATCTTGAGTCTTAACCTCGTAGAATTGAACATAAGTCTTAAACCTCATAGAATTGAATCTAAGCCCTAAACCTCAAACAATTGAACCTTGAGTCTTAAACCACGTAGAATTGAACCTTAAGTCCTAAACTATAGAATTGTACCTGAGCCCTACACCTCAAACAATTGAACCTTGAGTCTTAAACCTCGTAGAATTGAACCTTAAGTCTTAAACCTCATAGAATTGAATCTCGAGTCTTAAACCTCATAGAATTTAACGTTGAGTATTGAACCTCAAACAGTATAAGCTTGAGCCTTGTACCTCAACCGGTTGAAGATTGAACCATGAACGACGAGGTTACGGGTTTGCCATCCAAATTGTCAATGTACAAAAGTCGTTGCATAAAGATCTACAGTCTAGTTATGAGAGACCTTATAATACCGTTACAGGTCGAACAAAGTTCACGAGGAGTAGTAAGGAAGCCAGTTGCACCCAACTAGTTGCTCCCAATGATCCGCACTCTACAATTTCGGGTTAAGTTTGATGGTCCAGCTCAAGCTTCAGCGAATCGAATGAGCCGTGAAACCGGGAAGAATGAAAAAATACTTGGCGTTCCAAGACTTTATGAAGCTGTCAGAAACGCGCGGCGAGCACCGAGTGGCCCTGAGATATCGGCAGCTCTGAAACGGGATCGGTGTAATGGTACACGAATTTTCAAGTGGACCAATACCGGGAGCAAAAAAGGCGGTGTACCTATAGTGTTCTAGTACGTGTAGACGAGAGGAGCAGGCATCTCCGCCCGCGTGGCATTAAATTTTCCACGGGCTATGGTTCTTTTACGAAGCTCGTGCATCCGGAACGCCTTTGACGGTCCAAATCTGTTGGAAAATTGGAGCACGGCTTCCTTAAAATGCTTATCAAATTTTTAAGCCTTGACACTAAAACGCCCGGATGCCGGAAATATGCTCGTCAATCCACTCCGGGGCCTGTCGATAAGACCACCTACACGCGCCGATCATTCGTGGTGACTTTATCAATACAATACTAACTTTTCAGCAGCTGTGGCGCGATTATACAGTGTTCAACTGTTTATATTCAATTTGCCAATATACTGAATTACATCTGATGATGCAAAATAAAAACTTTCTATCCGAATTGCAACAGACTAGAATAAAAAAGTATTTCTAAATTTTTCCAATGTTTTACACCTATTCATTTTTTCCTAAATACGTAAATCCACTGTCTACTAATGTTGTACCAGAGATTGAATGAACTGCCGTTAAATTGCCCAATTTTACCATTAAAATAAGCAACTTTTAGTGTGTTCAATATCCAAAACGTCGAATTTGTTTGTAACTTAAACGAAGCGAAATTATCTCACCGGTAGAGCCATCTCACCGCAAAGAACGACTATACCGTATAAGATAGGTTATCACCGCGTGATGCGCGCTATAAATTTTACGGACGAAAGTAAATTTGGTCGATCGACTCGGCTCGGCTCGGTTCGGCTCTGCTCGACTCGAAGTAATCGAAGAGAGGGCTTCGAAAATTACTTCCGTGCAGGAAGCTCTGATACGCCATCACGCAGCGCTCTAACTACTTCCTGCTGGCCGGAGAGTTGGGAAATCGAGGAAACCCGCCCCCTTTTATTCCAGGACGTGCAACGAGAACAAGAAAAACGACCGGTCATGTAACGAGCAATAATTATCCAAGGAAAGACGCCGGTAGCGTAACAGAATCGGCCAAATCCCTTTGTTCGACGTTTCGGCTTTCCGAATTCGACTCGCCGGATATTAGGCTCGACCACTAGTACGTGTCTCTTATGCAAAATCAAAATTGTTTGCATTCGTTGCAGGTCCTAGGAAATAGAAATTTATTCGTTTATTCTGAAACGTTTTCAATCTTTCCGCTGTTTGAAATTACAGTTACCAATGTAGCACCAAGTAGACTGTGTAAACAAATGGGAAAGATGGGCTGGTGATAAAGTTGAGCCGCTGCTCCACTGACTCTTACGAAACAGCGAAGCGGAACGAAGTGTCGCCGAACAGAAGGAGTTCCAGATTTCTTTCCGAGAAGTTTCCGACCACGGGAACGCGACGCTCGACAGCCGGGAAGCAGAACGTCTTGCTGTATAGAAACGTCTGTTCGCGGATTTCGTCCTGGCACAATTATCTGCACGCTTCCCTTCGCCCGTGGCGAACAAAGGCCTGGAGTTTGCCCAGGGCTATCGTCTTCGTTCCGAAATTGTAGAAGGGTGACGCGGAATCCGGCGAACAGTAGATCGGAATCATAGGTGATCCTTCTCTTGTGGCCACCAACTCGAGTGCCGGAAAAAAAGTATCGATATCGAAGAGCAGTGGGAGAGGTTGGGAGACGGAAGAAGATGAAACGGAAGGAAGACAAGCGACGGAGAGAAGTACTCGAGAAAAGCTTTTCCCAACCCGTGGCGCTTCGTTTCTTAGCGAGTAGAAATCAAACGGTAAAAGTTCGATAGAGAAAGAAACAGAAAGGGGGGAGAGAGGGGAAGAGGAAGGAAGATATAGGGAGAGAGGCTATTGTACAGCTTTGATGCAATTTGAAAGACTCATAACTGACGTTCAAAAGAGCAGCAAACGTCTGTGTGATACCGCTTGGCCATCGTCCAGCAGTCAGTCCAGTTAAACGAAGCGAATTGTCCGGTGGTCGGAGCCACCAGGAGAGACAGCCTCTCTCTCTCTCTTTTTCTCTTCTCCGGTTCTTTCGAGCCCCTCGCTCTCTCTCTCTCTCTCTCTCTCTCTCTCTCTCTCTCTCTCTCGCAGATGAGATCCTCTTTCTATCTAGGAAGGTTCGCACGACCAAACACGAGTTCGCTTGCTTTTCTCTCGATTCAGTTGGTCGCGAAGCTAGCTCGTCTCTCGTCTCGACTTACGGACAAACGTGGACGCTCTATTGGCCGAAAGCGACCGAAAGCAAATTGTCTAACAACCTAGCAAAGGTTGCGCCAACCCTTATCCCCTTTACACCACTTCGCTCATTCGACGCTTTCTTTCTGCGCTTCGCCCTCCCTCTCTCTTTCTCTCTCTCTTTCTCCTGCAGCGGACGCTCTCGCCGTCCTTCGATTGTTTCTCCCTGAAACTCGTTCAACCCGCTTTCCCTTTCTTTCAATTTGCTCGGACGCCTTCGAGCCAACACTTTTTCCTGATCTATTCCTCTCCACCTCTCCTGTTCTTCTTTAATCTTTGTCTCTCCGGTTGGAGGAACGTTTTTTTTTGTAAAACGTGTTGTTGAAGTCCAAAGTACTTGTAGATTTAACTACAGTAGATTTATCTTCAATTCATAGTCAGCTAGTACTATTGATAACATTGTTAATATTTTGTGTGTTCAAGTTACGATGAGAGATTTGTATAATTGATCTTTAACACTTTTGAATGCCCAACTATCAGCCTTAAAAATTTTATAAAATCAAAGTATTATAATTTATTTCTTACGCGCTAAAACTACGGAACCCCTGCACCAAGACTGCCAAGAGCGAGCAAAAATAAAGAAGCCGCCAGTTTCTTGGTACAATCAGCTTTATTTGTCCTTTATCTGTTCTCTGCTTCGATGCACTTGATTCAACCATTTTCTACGCTCTTGATCCCGTTCATCTTGTGCGATTTATCTGAGCCTGCAAAATCTTCTTCGGTGCACCTCGTGCAGCTATAATCAATCGTTTCCACTGTTCCTTGATTTCAGGCTGGTAATAGAACAGTGCCGAGTACAAGTGTGATATAACTTCCTTTCTGGGCTCATTTATCGTCGAAGTTAGCTGCTAATAAGCCATTATTTCAATCCTCATCCACCCTCCATTTTCCCAATGTAATCTCCCCTTGATGTTAAATTGACACAACCCTAAAAAGATCAATATGCTGGAAGGATGAATAATCTGTTCGATTAATTCTTTCTTTGACAATAAAACGATTGTGTATCAATACGTTTAAACTAAGATTATTCACGTCGTGTTCGTAGTGCGAACGATAAAAATGAATCGATCAAACACAACATTTTAAAGACCTCGCAACGAAAATGCCCTTTCATTTCACTCAAAGCAAACAATAGATGGATGTGGCTTGAACCAAGGTCCCTTAAGTTTAATTGAAAGATGATGGAAAATGATTATTTTGTTCTCGAGAAGATGAAGAAACTGATTAAATTTTTAGTTTCCTGCAGGCTGATCGACAATTCGAAGCACAATGCGCGGTCCGCATTATCTCGTCGCGTCTAGTCGGTTCGCGTCTGGTTGCAATTTAAGCGTGTAAACGCAGCTGCTTTGTATTTGCGGCCTGACCTCGTCGAGGCGGCCGATTATATCACGGCTCGTGGAAATCCCAACATTCTTGGTGAACGCCATCTGTCGCCAACCTTCTGCCAAGCTTCTCGCCTCCGTTCTCTCCGTTCTTCGTGCTCCGCAGGGCGCGAGAACTTACAGCTTTCGTTCAAAATGAATTGTCGTCGGGAACTACTACTTTCCTGCCGTTCGCGTTCCCGTCACTTAAGTATCTGTACCTTAGAACTCTCTTATTCTGCCCGGCACAATCCTCCGCATACTAGTGTCGTAGTGCGATTCAGTTTCGATTTTACTTCCCGGTAAAATTGCACCATTTCACTGCGTTTTATTGTATAAATACATCCGAACCTCTTCTGAGTAACTAATTTCTACAGCGATAAGAATTAAGACGATCTGTGTTGATAAGTTTTATTTTGTAC
This sequence comes from Lasioglossum oenotherae, assembly GCA_028455765.1. Taxonomy (NCBI): domain Eukaryota; kingdom Metazoa; phylum Arthropoda; class Insecta; order Hymenoptera; family Halictidae; genus Lasioglossum; species Lasioglossum oenotherae. Next base: position 7,971,529 of record CM052298.1, on the reverse strand, counting down.
AATGAAATCCCGTATTAAGCCCTACGCGAATTTTTCACTGCCTCGTACAATTACAAATTGATTTACAATCGAGCTACAAAATTATGCGCCGAGACCATAAAGTCTAACGACTACAATGTTGCATCGAGAGCGGTCGTAGGAACTTTTAAGCACCGACATAAGGGTTAAGGAATGAAACAGGTTATGCGGGTCTTGGTTTTTGATAAAATTTATGTCTCAGTTTCTTCTGCGTGTTTACGACTCGGGAACGGCCCGTGGGTAACTCCTGGTCGGTCGATCGCTCGCGGAAACTCCGAGGATTAAGTTTGAAACGATACTACTCTCGGGCTGGGCGGGACTGTTCCCGTCAGCCAGCCCTCGAGGAAATTAAGGAGAAGTTAAGAAAATCGGAAACCTGTAGAAAAGCGGCCGGAAGGCAGCCGCAGTTTTCTTCTGTCCGCTTCGCGAGTCACAGAGAGACCAGCCGCGCGGCTTGTTCGAAACGAAACTTGCGACTTCGCGACTCTCTCTTCTCTCCGCCTCCTCTCCCGCCATTCAAACTCCGAACACTATGTAGAGTTACTTTCACCCGCATGGAGAGATCTCTAAATATTATATATAATTCAGTCGCGGGACTTTGCATTGTCGTTTATCGAATTAAAGCCGAATCGTTTTCTTTCCAGTTCGGTGCAGCATAACGAGTTTCGCTCGTCGCACGCGGCGCCATTATTTATTTAATGAGGTGAACGAAACGCTCAATTAAAAGCTGTTTAATTATTCGACGGGGCAAACGAGCGATACCGTCGCGAAACGTTTTTTTAAATGTCGAAGCTACGAGACCATAATCCCCAGCATTCTTTCCCAACTCGTTTTCGTATTCTGTGCACGTTTGTGCAAATACGGGTCCTTTTAAATGGCCTCCTCATGGAATCCCAGTTTCTTCGACTCCCACCACATCCTTGGAATCGTGGGTCTTTCTATTCCCATTGAAATCCTTGGAGTGACTCCTGTCACTGTCTATACCTTTGAAAGACCATGTATGATCTTATGAGAGACAGAGTGCCCTTAGAAGATTAGAGATCCGTCAATTTTCTTAAAAATGTCTTGTTACTGTGGCTTAGGAGAGCTTTGGAATCGCAGCCCTTTGCAATTGCACAGTGAATTGTAGACTTGTGACCCTTTGCGACTACACGATGAAAGCCTTGGAATTGTTGCCCTCTCGCAACAATGTTCTACGAGGTTATAGCCCTTTGCAATCTTGCGAAGGAGCACTTAGAAGATTAAAATTCTAAGAAGCGCTCTAATCCATGGAAGCGTGGGCCTTTACATTTTTAAAACCTTTGAGAGAATATCGTAGGTCGTTTGCATTTTCATAACCCTTAGAGGATTTAATGACCCTTCGACAGCCCCATAAAACCTTGAAAGGATTGGATATGGAAGGGATGATCACCTCTTCACGGAGACCCTTTGTATTCTTAAAGACCTTGGAGATACTATCCTTAAGGGACGTTCAAAGTAAATTAACCTTAAACACTCTCTCGGATGTCCAATAATCCACTGACTACGGTGATTACGCCGCTGAGACGTCGTTTAGTTTGAAATTAATTCATGAGAAAAATCTGCGGTCACTCCCCATCCTACTGGGCACCGGGCACGTCAGCTGTTTGATCTGAACATCGGATGACTAATCACAGCGCGAGATACCCATTGACTATTCTACTGTAGGGTCACTTTTGATGTACCTAGAACAACTTTTATGGTGTGTACGTTTATCAGAAATAGTACGAATACAGGACAATCCTTCAATGTAATTACTAGACCGCGGATCTTCATTTGTGCAAAATAAAAATTGTTTACATCAACTGCAACGTACAAGAACTGAATCAAAATTTCGTTCATGCTTTAATGACGTTCATAAAAAACGGTAACTAATAGATCGATGGTCTTAAAATTTTTAAATCTGTCTATTGCTTAAAATTGCATCTGCTCATTTTTTTCATAAATGCATAAATTCCGCAGTCTTGCAAATGACTATGCAACTTAACAAATTATATTACATTTATAAGCGCCGACCTTTCATTTTGTCTCAGCTGAAGGAGAGAGAGGTCACTTAAACATCTACTTTATTTTTAATGGCACGAAAACAATATTTTTGTGGCATAATTTAAGTGGTATCGAAGGAGGAATATCATAGAAGAACAATTTCTTTTGTCCGGTTATTTTTTCATAGTTTCTTCAAGGTCATCGTTATTTTTTATCGGGACACAACTTATTTTTACTTATTCCATCTTGTTAATGACTTAAGCATATTCAAATGTATTTTTTCAGCCGCTATAAAATGGAATAAAAAAAATAAGTTCTCCCGATAAAAAAATAACGATGACCTTGAAAAAAACTACGAAAAAACAACCGGACAAAAGAAATTGTTCTTCTATGATATTCCTCCTTCGACACCGTTTAAATTATGCCATAAATATTTGTTGTGCCATTAGAAATAAAGGAGATATTTACGTGGCCTCTCCTTCAGCTGAGACACCCTGTATAATCCCACTTTATTTTTCATAAAGCGATTTCCATACAACACGATCCGAATTAATCGCGTTATCGGAGGATTGACTCCATTCAAAACCAGGACTCGTTTTCAGCACCAAGTCGGTCTCGCGTATCGAAGAAATAGAATTTTCCAACGTGTAAAAGCAGAGAATGAATGAATCTTCGCCGGGAGAAGCGTGGGAGAGGGTTAAACCATTTGTTTTCCCTAAATATTTGAAATTCAGCAGGTGTACTTAAACTGCAAACGTTGCCAGTTGACGGGAACACAAACGCGCGCGCAGCCGGGAAAACTCGGGAGAAAACGGGCTGAACCTGTCCCAAGTTTACCGACGAATTCGAAAGTGTGTTAGTTAGCGCTGGCGAGCAGTCGGAACTTGCTGTTTGTCCGCCCGCACGCGCGCGCGCCCTTGCGCTTACGCTCGCGTATATTGTACTGGGAGAGAACGGGTTACAGGCACAGGAACGGGAAGTATGTTAACCTTATTACGATCCGAAGCGGCGTAAACGGTAAGTGCGTTGCTACGGGAGTCGTTCGCGTGTTACGTAATATAGTAAATTGTTTGGGAACTCGTGTAGCGTAACATTTGCATAACAACGTTAAGCTTATTAAGCCGCGCCGGTATCATCGGTCCATCGGAATCGAACACTTAACGAGGCTTCAACTTTGTCCCCGTCGCGTCGCGTCGTTCAACTCTAGCATCGACGCGATGGAACACCGCATCGCACCGGTGCAACGCGATGCAACTCGGCGCAGCACAGCGCCTGCACAATGCTTCCGGTTTACAAGGGAATTTGCGTGATCGTAATTTATAGTTGGCCAATCGATCCGGGGCCCTCCATCAGGATAAACGGTTTAGCCGAATAAATGGCTCATCATAAACAATCACGAATTCGTTCGCTACGCAATCTGTTCCCCGAGGATTTATGAATTCCTACGCCCGACACCACTCGACTCGATTCCCACAGTTCATCGACGGACACGCATTACTTTCACGCTAAACCTATCAAACCCGAAAAGTGATTGATATAGGTATATACCCCTGTAAAAGGGAGAAGCTTCGATTTATCACGAATTAGCACAGTTTTCGTTATAACGTGTGCTTCGCTAATGATGTTTATCCAAAAGCGACATTACTCAAGTGTAACACGCCGATTTTATACAGAATATAATTTGTTAAAAAACATTTTACACGTACTTTTTCTTAGCTGCTGTCAGGCGGTGAAAATATCCCTCAAAGATGAAGGTGAAAAGCCTACTTTCGTGTGTTTTCACATATTTAAAAAATTCATATTATACGTTTAATAATTATTGTTTGACGACAAAACCATAGAAATTCCAAAAGCAGGTATCCCTTATTTTGGTTCACAGATTACGTACAAAAAGTCACATAAATGTCGATAAACAATTAATATGAAATATATTTAAAAAATAATTCTTTCTGATATGTTTTATACGACTACATTTCTTCATCGAAAACACAAACTTCAAAGAAAAATCATTGTCCTAGACCCTCTAGTTCCCCAGATATTCGCAAAAAAATATATGGAAAAGAACTTTTTAAGAACCACGCTTATATTAGAATGCACTAAAAAGGAGAAAATAATTTTTTTAGGCATTAGTGACTCTAAATAAAAGCGTGGAGCGTCCACGAAGATTACGCCAATATAGTTTAGCGCTCCACGCTTTTATTTATAGTCACTAATGCCTAAACAAATTATTTTCTTCTTTTTAGAGCATTTTAATATAAGCGTGGTTTTAAAAAAGTTATTTTTATATATTTTTTTATTTTATTATTTTTAGTCTTTTTTAAATGGAACGCAAGATATAATAATGCTGATATGAAATAGCAAGATATAGAAATAAATGTGGGGATGTCTCCGAGAAACGACGTCTCTTGAAGGAGTCCGAAATTGTACGAGATGAAACTGCGTGAACGGAACACCACACCGAGCTCCTTGGGTGTCAAGTGGATCAGTGGAGTGGGGATGAGTCGAAGTGGGAACGCGGAGTGGAGTAGGGAGCGCTGGCGTGCGGAGTGGGGATTGCTGAACGTGATGACGTACTGCCGAGCGTCGCGCGGCGAGGTGTAACGGTTAATATAATTTTTTTTCTCCTAGATGTACAGATATTTCTAAAATTTGTTTTTTAATATTGCATCGTCATCCAGTTCTAAGCTAAGTTTAAAGTTTCAAGTCTCTAGCTCATCCGGAATTGATTTAAAATTCGATTACAAGATTTTACGCATACAATAACGACAACATCGACAACTCGGCAAGCTAATATAAGCGTGGTAAAATAGGCTTTCCACCCCAACTATGAGGGCTACTTTCACCCCCTAGATTAGGATCATTGCAGATAAAACAAAATACGTGTAAAATATTTTTCCTGAACTACATCCTGTATAAATGTCAGACATATTTAACACGTCGACTGCCATTGCAAGTCTTCGGAATTGTAACCTATTGCGATTCCACTGTGACTCCTAGAATTGTCGCTTCCTGCAGCTTTCCATAGATCGTAGAAATTGTAGTTGCTTGCAATTTCGCCTTTGTTAGATCGGAGTCCGGGTTAATTAAAAGCGTTTTCGGTTGACAGAAGGTTGAAAACGGCGGTGGTAATAACCACCATGTCGCGAGTCGCTTTCAACGTTCGAGCCTGTTATCCAGGAACAAGCGCTCGTGCGCTCTCGCGGGTAGCCGTAGCCTGTCGTTCGAGCGTGGCGCGCACAATGCCGTTCCGCCTTTCGGAATCAATCCAATAAATTCGTCGCTCCGGACAATACGTAAATATTTTCTGTGCCGCCGGTGGAAAAATATCAAGTGCCTCGGAAAAAGTTGGTGCATTTTTCAAAAAATCCCTCGGCGACTGAATTTATCGCGGTCCATAAACCGTGGCGTGGCGTGTCCCGGGCGCTCGCGATAACATCGGTAACGACAATCTTCCGCGTTTCATTTCTGGCTGGGAAACTTTTTGACAGGCCTGATTTAAAACCGATTAGCCAGCCAGCTCGCTGAAAATGTTTTACGCGACGCAGGCAATAAATCGTAATTTCCTCCTGCGATCTCGAAGCGTCTCGTTAGCGTAACGCGACAGGCTCAAAGGCTCCGAATCGATACCAATTCCGCCATTAGCGAATTACCTTTCCATGCGCGTCAAAAGTTTCGCGTAAAGGCTCGAGTGCACCGGCAAGTATTTCACTTGCGGAAGCGTGTGCACACTCTGAAAATATTATAAACACTTCCGAAATAGATAGCATAATTATCTCTGAAATGATTGATGTTACCGGAAACTGTTTCAAACAAAAGTTGAAAAGTACATAATTTGTCGTCGATAGCTTTTGTAGCTTGAAGCGTAGAGGAAACAATCCATTTTTTCAAATAGAACCGTATTCTTTTAATGCATCAGTCGGTCCAGCTCGTCCAAAAAATGATTGACCTATTTTGACCGAAAAACCGTGAGTTCGGGCGATATTTTAATTTTTATTAAAAGAGAGAACTGAATTCCAATTACTTACGCAATTGAACGCTCCGTGCATTCCTTGATTGTTTGCGAACAGTAGGTCGTTCAAATATATACAATACATAGAAAAGAATGTTTATATATAGGTGTTGAATAAGGGCGATTTCGTTTTCGCAGCAGGGATTCGCATGATTTTATGTAGTGTCTCGCGGCTGTGTCGCACAGAGCGCAGACAACGGGGAGAAATGGGCACAAACATTTTGCATAGCCCGTGGATACGTTTTCAGAGGCGTGTTTGGTCCATAATTCATAGCCGAGCGAGGATCGAGCCACTCGACTCGAGGCACCCGCGAATTCTTGAGCTTTCCTCGGTTGGAACTCGCGGCTCGCGTTATCGGGTTATCTATATTCGAGCGTCCGGAATCCGGAGCGACCAGCTCCTCCGTCATCAATTCCGCCGTGTGACAGTCGATCCTGACGTTATCGAACGCGTCGCGTCGGAGCCACGCTCCAGCTACTCTATTTATCCACTCATTGTTGTTTGATCTGTGGCCGGCACTGCGTCTCTTGTACCTACTGGCCACCGCTGCGTTGGGAATCTCCATTGCCTTCCACATCGTTTCTTCTCATTCTACATCAAAGCTGGTCCGTTCAGTTAGCCGCCGTTTTCATCGATTCCCATGTTCCATTGTACTTTCCAAAGAAACGCGTGCAAAATAAGTGGAAATAATAACTGAAACCGAATAATAACTCTTAGAGGGATGGACTGGCAATTAATAGTAATAAATTGGCCTGGGACCAACTTGGGAGTTTTGCGTAACATGTTCTCGCAAAGAAAATTCAAGTACTCCACAGGAATTCAAAAGTTAAACCAGCGCGCGCCGGCACGGACAGCACTCGATGGACTGGTTCCGGACACTATTGATCAACGACCTTGTCGGCGAGCAGATGCTCGACGCATTCGTCAACAACGATGGTTATCGCGAGGCGAGATTTTTACAGAGAAGAGTTTGCTAGATGCGAGCAGTCCACGGATCGGTTTCGCTTTAAATTGCAGCAGCCGGTACGGAGAAACGATCAAGAATCCGCGGCGCTCGTTTACTTCGTTTATTTGTCCTCTGCTTTACCTTCGGATTGTTCGCAGCAGTATCGTCGTTTTCATGGCCCAGTTGCGAGTTCTAACGATCCCGCTGCTTTGGCAGCGTTCTTTCATCTTTGCAAGAGGACTTCGTCCGCTCACAGCGCGCAAACGCATGTTCGTCCCAAATCGGAATCCAGCAGTCCAGCATCGATGTAATTTTATCGAAAGTTTAAAACAAATATTTACACAGTTCAAACGAAGGTAAACTTGAAGTACTCTGCAGTAGAGGTTGGCTCTTTACTATTAGGTTGTTCCGAAAGTTCTTTTTAAGACTGCCTAATAGCAGGTACCTCTATTTTTCAATGTAACGAAGTAGAGTAAGGTTGCTCATGTCGTACCCTTTAAGAAAAAAACCGTATAAAACTTAGGATTTATCAAATAAATAGCAATTACATGTGTTATTCAAAACTTGCGTTAATATTGTTGTTATTTATTATAACGAAATTAGAAAATCTATATGCTTTCACGTAAAATAAACTAAATCTGCAAAAACCTACATCGGTACGACTAAAGTAACCGGTTTCCTAAGTCGCACCACCTATAGCCTAAAACGTATTTTCATTAATCTGTTTACATAACACATAGGTATTCAGTTAGTACAAACATCACATACAAAATTTGTTGTTCTTTTGTCGACTCCAGCGCATACATCGTGCACCCATGATTTGCATTTCAAGCATTGAATCACGTTTTCTTCCCGATCTTCTCCACAAATAAAACAAAACCAATCGCTTCTCTTCTTTTTGATTTTTAATGCCAATTCCTTTTTATTAATTACTGTGTTTCTTTTATTTGCCGCATTTTTTGTTTTCTTTAGTCTGCGTTGACGTTATTTCGACTGACGAGGTAGTACGACTTAGGAATCTAATATGGGTACGACTTAAGACACGGCACAAGTTAAATTTAAAAAGTAAACATAACCTAACAGTGAATAAAATTCATACGATTTCGTTTCGACCAAACGATTATGTAAATTTTACTGAATTTATATTTAATAAGGAACATCATTTTATCAATAATTTACTTGCAAGATTAACTACCAAACATACGCAGAAAATTATAAGAAAATTGATGACAGGATTTATAATGAGGCTGGTTTATAGTAGACAATAATACGTAAAGCAACTTGACTCAAATATACCTACATATATTTGGTTGCCGTTGTATGTGCTGTTGTCGCCGTAGTTCGTTCAAAATTCAAGTGGTACGACTCAAGCACTGGCACGACTTGAGCAACCTTACCCTACCACCTTCTTATCATTACGAATAACAAAGTTACGAAAGACATAATCTTTACTTTATTCCTTCTTTAATTATAAAATGGCCCAGTTGAACATATATTGCAGAAATACTTAGTTTAGTTTCGTCCTGCAGAAGAAAACATCCTAGAGTCAGTGTTTGGAGAACATTACTAAAGATTGATAAACCCATTCGCCCGGAAATTAGTGTTGCGCGATTTATTATTGTGTACAAATGGAACTTTCCGACCGCGAAAGTGACGTTGTTGAACTGTCGTGAAATTTGCATGAGTGTGAAACGCTGGGAATTTTGTGCGCGTTCGTGCGAACGAACGACACCATGAGATAATGCGGTAAGCGGTGACGATTTGCGATCGCGAGAATGCTAGCGCCGAGCAAGAAAGATAAATCTGCAGTTTCAATCTGTCTGGAGAGCGACGGGAGGAAAAACCGGGACGAACTCCTCGATCCCTGTTAGCTTTTTATCTGGTTTCCGGCCGAGTCCACGTTTCTGCTTTTTGAACACGATACAAATCGCGGTTCCGCTGATTTATCACCGAAATCCTGACTCCGGTCGAACGTGCGAGCTCGCGCCCCGTTGCTAAATTAACCATTTCCACGAGGCGCCAACCGAAAATCGTCGACACTACGCTTCCTCCGAAAGAACGCGTTTCACAACCCTCTCCGCTATCCGCCGACCAAAACCAACAAATATATCGTATTATTATACATTCAGCGTTGTGTTTCGCATGAAAAAATTAGACCAAACGAACGAGAGCTCGTTCGTACCTCCACATCGACAAAAATCAAGCCCGAACGACCATACTCGATGAACGGTAAATTATTCGTCGCAGCTCGCTCGATTTTATAAACAAACGCCGAATGTCCGGCGAACGTTCCGCTCATATTTGTTACACGAACATTTCGCGTAATCGAATTCTCAAATATTGTCCTGCACGTGTGCATTTGAATCCAATGTCAATAAAAGTCCATTTCACGAATTCACGAATGTCGCCCTTTTTTTCGAACACACAGTTATTGCTAGCTTTTAACTGCCGAAATTCTTTGATGGCTGAAGACGGCTGGATGCAGTTTAAAAGATTAAAAATCTGTACATTGCATCGACTATCAAATTGGCATTCTGATAGGCGTGCAACTCCATCACGAAACGTTAGCATTGCAGGTTACGATGCCCACCAGAGATTTCAGAATTGCGAACATTTACATTTGCATGTAAATGTTTGTACGCATCACCAACAATTCCACCATGGAACTTTGTCTTTTTCCATCTCAATATAAACTTTAGAACCGTGATTGCCCGCAATTCCACGATGACTCCTGGAATTGTCTTTAGCAATTCCATCTTGAAATATTGAAATTGTAGTTGTTTGCAATATCATCGTAAAGTACAGACTTGTTTGCAATTCCATCGTGAACCTTAAAAAGTGGCTCTTTGCAATTGCAAATAGTACAATCGCGATAGTTGCAGTTCCATGGTGAGTACCAGAAGAATTGCCCTTTGCAACTCCATCAAGATACATTGAGTTACTGCATCATCAAATTCGGAGAGAGAGAGAGAGAGAGAGAGAGAGAGAGAGAGAGACTAATACTAATATTTGGACACTCTTAAAAATACCATTTTTTAATATTGGAATATACGATTTGAAATTTTTGGAGAAGTTAGAACAATTGGTTTGCTACACAACGTGACAACAATTGTTAAAGGAACTGCAAGTTGTCGGAATTGCAGAGAAAATACTTTTATGTAGGCTTATACGGAAAATTTTGAAAACATGTGTTATAGATCTGTATCAATTAAACATGTGTGTTCTGAAAATTTCATCAAAATCGGTCGACGTTGTAATGAGCTACAAATGTTTAAAGATGGTAAAAATTGCAGTTTTTTCACGATTTTCGGCCTCCAACTGCAGTAATTCTAAGGATTTAGCATTGATTCTGTCGTCTTTTCCCGCATCAACCGATTTCAACGGTGCATATAATTGACACAGATTTACAAAACTTGTTTTTGAAAATTACAATATAGGTCCGCATAAAAAAATTGTAAAATGCAACTATTAGTATTTTCTCTACAATTCCGACCAAATGCAATTATTGAAAAAATTTCTTTTCACATCCTGTAGTAACCTAATAGCTCTAGCTTCCCAAAAAAGTTCAAATCGCATAGTCCAATATTAACAAAGTTATCGTTTTTTTTTAGAGCGTCCGAATATTAATGGGAGTCACTGTATCTTATCGCAAATCCATCGTAAACTATGTAACGGAGCTTCCTGTACAAAAGGGTCGTTTTGCGTGACAATAAGGAGAGAGCTAAATTGCAGAGAGCACGCGTCGATCGTTCGTCACGATGTGATTTTTTAAGAGTCCGTAAGTCGGTCAGCGTTCCGATTTCGCTGGGCGGTGTGGCTCGGCGCGGGGCAATAGCGTAAAAGCCAGAGTAGATCGGATCGAAACGTATTTCCGGGCGTTTGCGAATGCTCGCGATGAATAAAACCACGATGTTCGTAGCTCGCGAAGGAGTCGTTGGAAATGGTATTATATCGTATCGACGCACCCACGGGTTGGAACGTTCAATCGAAACAGCGTGGCGCGTCGGCTCGAGTTCTTTCCTCCTTTTACGATACTTCCCGGCAGAATCCCATTTAGGTTCGTCGATATATCGGGCGTGTGTCGCTCGCGTGTGCAACCAACGCAACGTAGCGAAACAAAAAGGCAGCGCGCTGTCACGCTGTCAGGTTCGACGCAGCCGAGGAACGAGGACACACGAAAACTGAATTTTTCAGCTGGTACACGACGCAGCGGCAGATAGACGCAAAGAAAAAAGAGGGAAATGCGCGGCGGAACGCGGGGAGACTCAGCCAGTGTTTTCTTACCGACTTCCTTCTCTTTCTCTCTCTCTTCCTCTTGAACAAATATATCGCGTTTCAGTTGAAATCTGCGCAAGATTGAAGCACACGTTATGCAAAGTCACCCGCCTGCGCGCTTCCAACGAAATTTTCTTTCTTCCGCGTGGGACACGGTCGATCAAATTTGTCTTTGACCGATCAGGCATACCGCGACATTCTTTCTGAGCTACCGAAGGAGAAAGTAAATACTCCGAACGTGTCACGCGCCGTTGCATCCGTTTCTTCCGACAATGAAACTCAAAACGAGCAACTCTTCTCCTTTCTCTTGAATCCGATGTTATTTGGGTAACGAAGCATGCCTCCGCGGAAGAACGTTGACAGAACGCTCTCTCTGTGGGTCAAGTTTCCAGCCAAAGTCTTTCGGTCGAAGGATTTTCCCGCTCGTAGACGCTATTGTAGATTTCCGGAAACAAAGCTGACTTTTTCCCAGTTACTAAGCACAATCGCAAAAATCGTTTTCACGCAGAACTCTCCCACTATGAAAATACGCCATTAACACTTTTATCGCTCAAGTTTACTGTAGACGACGTTGCACAGCGACTGCTCTTCCAAGCTCTTTCAATTTTGTTTCTCACGTATTTTCACGAAATTGTAAAGGAAAACGACTACAGTTCTAGCTACAACAAACGAACCCAAAAAAGAAGCGAAACTATTATTCTGTTCAGTATTGTACGACTGAAAAATTCGGTTAGATCTACCGTGCCAGATCTCTGCTGTTACAAATGTCCGTAGTGTAACAGCTTATTGGCTTCCAAAATTGGCTACGTGGTTCTCTGAATGCGTACTGTGATATTCCATACGTCCGCGTTGGATTCGTAACCATTTTACAAACACGGAGTGTGTCATTTATTTTGAGTTTGGAATTTTTGTATGTTTGCCGTCGCGTCTGTTATCTGCTTCGCTATGTCACGCCGTGTTTTGTGATTATATTGATGACTCCTTTGAAAAACTAAAATAGTCGAACAATGGTAGACACTTTTATAGTTGATTCAACGAAACGGTCATTTCTGTTGCATATCTAGTGAATAAGCAGCTGGATGAGTTTGTTGTTTCTGTACCACCGACTTGAGTTCTGCATCGAGTAAATGAGTTGTTAGATAAATAATTTATTTCAAGTGTAAATCTAGCAAATAAATAGGTGGATAAATTTTCTGCTTTTACGGGAACCTCAACCCTGTATCGCGCAAATAAATAGGTGAATAAATTTCTCGTTTTTGCAGCACAGACTTCAATGGTGTATCGAGCAAATAAATACACAGATAAATAATTCATTTCAATTGTAAATCTAGCGAATAAATAGGTGGATAAATTTCCTGTTTTTACGGGGACTTTAATTCCGCATTGAGCAAATAAATAGATGAATCAATTTCCTGTTTTTGCAGCACAGACTTAAATTGCGTATTTAGCAAATAGATATAAATAGTTTATATCAATTGTATATCTAGCGAATAAATCAGTGGATAAATTTCCTGTTTTTACGGAGACTTTAATTCTGCATTGAGCAAATAAATAGATGAATCAATTTCCTGTTTTGCAGGACAGACTTCAATGGTGTATCGAGCAAATAAATAGACAGATAAATAATTCATTTCAATTGTAAATCCAGCGAATAAATAGGTGGATAAATTTCCTGTTTTTACGGTGACGTTAATTCTGCATCGAGCGAATAAATAGATGAATCAATTTTCTGTTTTTGCAGCACAGATTTAAATTGCATATTTCGCAAATAGGTATAAATAGTTTATTTCAATTGTAAATCTAGCGAATAAATAGGTGGATAAATTTCCAGTTCCAGCAGCACCGAGTTCAATTCCATATCGAGCAAATAAATGGATAGATTTCATATTTTCGCGGCGCAAGCTCGGATTCGATGGAGCATCCGCGAACACGGTTTTCCAGCGGCGAAATTGAACTTAATAACCCAATATTGCGATCGAGCGAAAAATACGAGAGTTCCGGGAAAGATTCAGATCCGACGGGGTTAATAAAAGTCATTACAAAATCTCGTTACCGTTACGGTGGCTCACATCGCGCGCCGTGCGCTCGCCTCTTGGTAAATAGACATAACTTTGGATCTACGGAGCATACAGTTTACAAAGAACTCGCGCAACAATCCGAGTTTTCTCATAGTATATGCTAATTTATCCGTCGACTCGTTTAATCGCCTCGAAAACTTCAAGTGATTTTCAATCAACCCTTGCCCGAGCCTGATCGTAATTGTTAATTATAGCGAACCAGCGATAAACTCTCACAACTTGCAGCGCGCGCGAGTTCGCCGACAAGGAATAATGGAAAAACTTTGCGGCCTTAAATTGCAATGTTATCGCGGGGAGCGGATGTGTTTCCGACAAACATATCGTTAACAACAAGCAGGCCGATTTATCCGGACGAAGTTTCCATTCTGCGAAATGCTCGGCCGAAACCATGGAAATGAAATACATACATACTAGCCTGCGGAGAGGCTGGTGGAGAACGCAAATGTAATCAGATTGCGCCCCGACGAGTGAAACGTAACTGTCAATTCCGAATTGCTCTATTTCCTAGGATCGTTGATTACAGTTTATCAGGCTGACCTAAAGCACGATCACGGCTCGATGCTTAACGATGATTAACCAAATTACGGGAACGGAACCTGTAATTGGATCGACTATTACATTTTAATCGCCGTCGAACGTCACTTTGCCCGACTCGGCTCGCTGTCTCTGCCAATCATCCTTTGATCAAATCCTCAAAATGTCTGTTGAAATTATTGCTCACGTGTGAAGATTACTGCAACGTTATTTTGGATTTTTAAATAATTCCTGCGGCAATTACACTCACGATTAAACAGCGGATATTACGTGTTTATGACAAAAATTCGTACGTGTGAATTGGAAACTGTAAAAACGTTAGTTTTTAACCTATCAGACACGTATTAAGAGAGGAAATTAATTTCTTTAGTTCGTTGCAATTCGGCTAGAGAAATTTGTATTTTCCGTGAAGACCTGCTAAAGATAGCAGTTGAAATTTTAGTAATAGCATGGAAGAAAGAATTCTTTTCGGCTGAAAGCAATTTACATCGGTCCGCATTATTTCTCTCTGTTGTTATTCCGTTTAAAATAATGACGACAAGGCGCGAACCAGCCGGCACAGAATCGGACAGAATTTCCGGTGGCATCGGAAAACGGCGCGACGCCACGCCGCGATAGAACTGGTTCCGGTCCGTTGTATCGAGGTTTCCGACGCCCACCATTACAGATAAAACTAGCTGCTGGTAAGTTGTTGTTTCAATTGTCCTGCGAACGTCTCGCCATTATTTCCCAAATCTGCTATTTAGGCAACAGTACCTCATAAAGTGCGGAATTTCATGGAGAATAGAAATTGTCTATTTCAAATGCACCCATATTCATTTTTAAATCGCAGTCTAATATAGTTCAGTTATCAAGGATTAAAAACGTAAATTCTGCAATTAATTGTGTAAATCGAGTGCGTATTTTTATGCAGAATAGAAATTGTCTATTTGAAATTGCGCCTATTCATTTTTACATCGCAGCCTAATACAGTTCAGTTATCTAGGATTAAAAACGTAAATTCTGCAATCAATCATGTCAATCGCGTGCGGATTTTTATACTGAATAAAAATTGTCTATTTGAAATTGCACCTATTTACTTTTAAATCCGCAGTCTAATATGGTTCAGTTATCAAGGATTAAAAACGTAAATTCTGCAATTAATTGTGTAAATCGAGTGCGGATTTTTATGCAGAATAGAAATTGTATATTTGAAATTGCACCTATTTATGTACTTTCAAATCCGCAATCTAATATAGTTCAATGTGTATCCTAAGACCACAATTAGACAAAGTGGTTCCGCAATGAAAACATTTCTGATTCCTTAGAAAAACGAAGTGGATCGGACAACGAAAGGTCATGAAGGGATAAAAAAAGGGTTCATTGAACAAGAACCGGGCGTGTCCTCTCCGCTGAAATCAATCTATCCCATCCAGCGGGTGCAACGTACGGCTGGCACGTACCATACACACAGTCATTACACTTAGTGTTTTCGCGGACAGCCGAGCTGCTGGAAAGTTGAACAGGACAGGAGAGAGCGTGCAGGATGGACACGCGATTGTCCGTAAAATTTTTGCACGCGATAGTCTCTAGCCGTGGACTTGGTCCCGAAGACCCACCCGAAAACCCCTCGGGACTCCAGGCGAACATAATCAGCGACTGTCACGAAGAAAACCGCGCTACCGAGTGGAAGAACCGGAAACGAATCGGCCGCGATTAAGTTGCGCCTATACAGGATTTAATCTCTCATTCCGTGGACGAGTTCAATGCGAATTAATACTGATCACTATACTGCGAATTTTATGCATTTATGACAAAAATGGGCACGTTCAATTTAAAGCAGTGGACATGTCGAAAATATTTAAGAACATCAATGCATTAGTTTCAGCTTAACCTACTCCCTGTGTACGGGGTGCAAATGTACCCCAGGCTGACAAAAACGGAAATTAAAAGTTGGCGAATGGAAAATTTCCAATAATTTTCTAGGAATGCTACCTGGTATGGTACACTTATCTTTTAAAAATCATTCTTTGTGTTCCCAGAATGTATGGAGCCCAATTACCCCCTTGTAATAGGATAATTATAATTAAAAGAAGAATATACAATTTTTATTTGGCTCCTGTATCCCGTAATCAATGCGAACATTTTTTATTTTGCATGAAGATCTACTGATCACGTTCTTGGAAACTTGATACTGACACATACTGGTCGTCCGACTTTTTTCAATGGGTGACGTTAGCCAATTTTCTTGGATCCTACAGTTCCCGTTTTCTGAGATCAAGACTTTACTGTGTACTTACTTCTCATACAGGGTGAGTCACCTAACGTTGCCATCTCAAATATCTCTGTTGTTTTTAAAGCCTAAGGTATGAAGTCTACAAAATAAGGGGCGTCGAAAATTAGTGAATGATTAACGAGTAGACTACGAATTTTTAATGGTTAATGCAAAATAATGCTCTGTGTCTGTTATATGGACTAAGAGCTATTTAGAAAGTTTATACGTGCATGGGTAATTATAGTCACTGAATTCCTAATGACAGGGACTATCATTGTAGGTGTTTAAAAAATGGTGCTTCCATTTTAAAAAATGAAGGTGACTTTTAAGATGATTTTTAGTATCATGTGTGCCCCACTGAACCATTACAACTTTGTCCTTCAGACATTTGACATATCTTCAAAAACAACGAAGATATTTGTGGTGGCAACGTTAGGTGACTCACCCTGTATACTGATGTTTGAAAACAATTTAAGCACATTATTTTCTAGATATTACTGCATCCACTTGAACACGATGTGTCTGAAGTAGTTGGCTCTTCCAGTGGACTTGCATTAAACCGCAGTGAATTCATCAAAAATCGCGCCGAGTGGAACCACACCCTTATCCTGCACCGAAATAGCAGGACGAAACGCAGGAGTGGCTGCTCGCCGACAACCGACAACCAACAACCGACAAGCAACGCCGAGCTTCTGACGTCTCGGTGGAAGAAGCCCGACACCTGCTGCCGCGCCGGTGACAAATTGCCCGAATATATACCGGCAAATACACTCGGTGTCTTACAGCGGACGTCCCCAACGAGAGAGAGAGAGAGAGAGAGAGAGAGAGAGAGAGAGAGAGAGAGAGAGAAAGCGAGATAGCCAGCACCAAGAGCACCCCCGGCAAAAAGAAATCGAGCTTGTTGAATAACGGTTTCTTTTCCTCCGCTGAGAAATTCCGTACCGGGTCTCTCGCTCTGTCGGAACCATTCCGCGTCAGATCGCATAGAATTATAGTCATCAAGTTTCTTCGGGCACGACGGCGTTCTGGACTTGTCGTTTGTCCTGAGAAATTTCGCCAATTTCGAGGCATCATTGTTCGGTTGAAATGGTTCGCGAATTATTGATCATCGAAGTTTTCGGCCAGAATTGGTTGAATTGATTAAACCTTTCATTGGTGATTTTTCAGCTTTGGGCTTGTTAAATGACTTGTACCCGTCTTTGAAGTATCATTTTCGAAATTTTAAATAATGGATCCTGTTCGCGGGAACGATTAAGGAAACAGGTCCCGAGGAAAAATGGGTTTTAGGGGAAGAACCTCGCGGCAGGGCCACGGTTTCTTCTTTTCTCATTTCCAGATGCTCGGCGTTCACGGCCCGTGAAAAATGCCCGGCAAAAGTTGCGGGAAACTAATTCGAAACAATGATTATTAGGGTGTAGGCGGAACGGTTTCGGTGCTACATAACTTCTGCGCGTTGAATTATGTTAAGGAAGGCTGGCAATGTTTACGGAACCCGCGAAATTCTGTTGCAAGCTCCCTCGCAGCAGCCGGCTTCCTCCGGGAATAAAGTTTTATTTAATTAAAACGAACCGATTTTAGTTTCGAGTAGATTAATTTCCGCGCAGCTGATAACGGAGTTTCAACGCCGAACGCCAGACGCTTCGAACGTCGATAAATGAAACTGAGTTCAGCGATTTGCTACGGTTTTACTCTGGATCACTATCTTCGAGAGGAAAGCTGATCCATCGATTGATTCGACTCTGCGGAACTCCCAAAGGCTCGGAGACATGAAAAGAGCTGCTACTTTATGCGAAATCGATAATCTTTTAACACGTACGCGTCGAGGATTTATGTTCAAAAAGAAGTGTGACGAAGGTTATGTGGGTTTTCGATATGTTTATAAATTATTCAAGTTTGAATTTTTAATGTTTTCAGTTAGTCTGTATAAAAGCAGGATGTATGGGTTCATGAATTTTTATTTTTAAAGCTACCTGTCGGATCGAGTTGATTCCATTTTATTTTGATCTGGAATGTGTGGCCTGTTGAATAATATATTTTTCTGTGGTTTTCAATTTGATTATAAATTATTCACGCTGGAATTGTGAAAGTTTTCAGCTAGTTTGTATAAAACCAGTATGTATGCATTTATGAATTTTAATATTGGAAGCTACCTATCGCATCGAGTTGATTTCTTTTCTATTTTCATCTGGAATCGCTCGTTGAACAAATCGTTTCCTGACTGAAAATGCTGATCTACCGAGTTCTGCAATTTTAGTTTTCATTTACGAACACAAGGAGTATTAACGAATTCTTTATTTAATATCTATTTCTTTTCTATAATATAATCGATTCTTTATTACCTCCGTCAGGAAGATTCGACCCACTTAAAAATATTTCGTCCACCTAAAGAATTAATCATCTTTTCAACTAAAATGCTTTTGGGTATAGTTAATAGTTACAAGCGACTAATGAGAGGAATTGTATTTTGACCGCAGATAATAGTTATCGTCGGAAATTGCTTTCGGTTGCGTTCGAACAAGCATATTTACGGCTTCGTAATTCATGTACATCACTAACAAATAAGCTGTTGAGGTGGGCATGCGAAGCATTGTTTCGGTCGACAACAAAACAGTATTTGCACTGTTATGGACAAGTGGGATACAAATTCTGCAAACAATAATTGTTATTAGCAATCGAAAGGGATTACCGGCAACTATTGTGAACGATCCGATTAGAACTCTCTCATCCATACCGAATATCAATACGAAAATTTTTGGTAAAATATAATTGCTATTTGTATCCGAACCGTTGAACAATCGAGATTGTCCAGCCGCGTTATTTTCCGACGAATTCTCTATTATATTTTCTATTATTGGTTTCGCTTCATAACACAGTAGTGTTGGATCCTAAAATCCGTGATACGGTGAAGGTCTGTGACCAGCTGAAGATCCGTACCGAATATCAATAAGAACATTTTTGGTAAAAAATAATTGCTATTTGTATCCGAATCGTTAAAAAATTGAGATTATCCAGTCGCGTTATTTTGTGACGAATTTTCTATTATACTTTCTTTTACTGGTTTCGCTTCATAAAACAGTAGACAACAACTCTTATTTTTAGAGCCTAAAATCTGTGACTCGCTGTAGATCTGTAACTAGTTGAATATCTAACCAAAGAAGAAGAACCAGAGAAAACTTTCGAGAACAATCTGTAGAAAGCGAGGGCACGAGCCGAGCAATAACATCGGACGTTAGAAATTAGATCTGACCGCTGAAAGGGATGATAAGCGAAATATCAGTGGGTAAAATGTAGAGAGAGAGAGAGAGAGAGAGGGGGGGGAGGAAGGCGAAAGGTGTAACGGCGTCTCGAAAACGGTGAAACTGCAGAAAGCAGTCGGGAAAGTCGTCGGTAACCTTTGAATTGCTCAAGATTACGTTTTGCAGGGCGCGCAGTTTCTCCGGTTCCGTGGGCTTGATAAATGCTCCGTGGAAAAAAACGAAGCCAGGACCTTTAATTTTTCACTGGCGCGGAAAAGAACGAGGTTTCTCCGAATAACGCCGGTATACGACTCCTGAGAGTAGTCGTGTGCGATGCCCGAACCTCGAACCTCGAACCTCGAATAAGAAACCGCCACGGATGAGAAAAATTTTCACGATTCTTATAAATCCCGCTAACGACCGAGCATCGATTTTACCCTCGTCTCCCATACGGGGACCCGCTTCCCAAAGAACATGCTGATTTTTCATCGAACAAAGCATCATCTGCTAAATCGTAACCCATCACGCAATAACGCACCGACCACACTCTCGATCTCATCCCCGGCCACTTTTTCCACTTTATTCTTCATTGAATCGGCGGATTCATTGATCACCGTACACTTTGCCGGGAGAATCATTTTTATGCACCACAGTCCAGGCGCCCCTGGGTCCATTTCGACCTAGAGTATTAAAATCGTACAATCTTTCGTGACTAAATTGAATTATTTGATTGACAACGATAGAAAGACAATTTTTTAAGAAAGAAAGAAGAAAGAAAGTTTTACAAAGAAAGTTTTACAATAATTGTCTTAAATAATATGTTGAAAAAAGTTGATAAACAATATCAATTTTACAGTTACGAAAAAGCCGATCGTCTGTGAGTCGAGATCAATAAAGAAGAAGATATTTTAATTTGGATTCTATTTCCTGCATTGATAGAGAAAATTTATATTTCGCATAAAGATCCGCAGTCTTGTGATGGTGTCCGTGTCCGATCGAATCGCGCCCTCGCAGTTTTGAAGTGGGGCATGAAGCGTCCCGGTAAGGAGACGGGATCGATCGATTTAATTGAACGTCGAACCGAACGAAATTTGTTCCGGCGAGCGTCAGGATACGACTCGGAAGTCGCATAATCGGGGCCCGTCTCTCCATGGTTCGTGCTGGCGCGGCGCCGCCGAAGGAAATACGGAAATTCGGAAATTCGGCAATTCGGAAGGTCTTTGATTAACGGCCGGGAAATAGGAGAGAACGCGTGCACGATCAGTCGTTGCGCACGCGATTCTAGATTCGCCTGTAATCGGACGCAGGTGTAGGACAAACAGCTTCTGATCGAGCGTCATTAGCGAAATTATTGGTTCATTGGAGATTCGATGACGCGGAGTCACCCGTACCGAGATTCCACTCGAAAACGATTCCGAGGTGGAACTGTGATGCACAGAATTTCGCTCTTGAATCCTGGACGTCGCGCACTACTTCCAAACGTGGTCCCGCCTCATCAAAAATTAAACGATTTTTTAGCTTGTGTCACACAAGTAAAGATAATTTAATTGTAAAAGTAATCTATAATTAGAAATGCATGAAAATCAGATTTTGTTAAGATGTTCTGTGATGTATTCATTTTTGTTGTAAATGCATAAGTCTACTTCTAAATATGGAAAAATATCATTGTACATTTCTTTCACAACTATAATACCGTAACAAAACTCGTGGATTATAATGGCGTAAATACAATGATAGGATCATAACAAGATTAAATAATGGATAGACTATTATATCACCACCCTGGTTCATTATAAATTAAAAAATACCATCCAGCATGCTATACCATTACGTGACTTTGATCCTACGCTGCGATCATTGCGTTTTTCATTCCGACAATTTTCTATAGGATTTTTATCGGCCATGTCATAACCTAAACTTTATTTACCCGAGACCCCGTTCCATTGTTCAACAACTTGTTTGAATGACAGCATTATCCTGCTGAATCGTTCGCTGGAATTGCGATTTTGAAGAGCATCTTGCTGTCGCACAAAGGCGGGTAAGAAACAAGCATAAATAGTTGGAAGTAAAAATAATTGTGTACACGGATAGAATGGCATATGGAATGGCAGTGTGTCTGTGTGACATGAAGGCGGATGCTCTCGGTCGGTTTCGCGTCCATCTGCCAGATTTACGACGTTATTATGAGCAATAACCGTTGACCCGTATCTGGCGGTACTCCAGGCCGCATTATGTTTGCCGTTGTATCAATATCTTCGCGCGATAGTCGGCCCTACACGCTCGTTAGAAACAGACCACCGTTTTGGTGTCTAGATTGCAGCACGCGACTCGGTATCACCATCTGCCATATCTCCGTTCGATCGAAGACGCCACCGCGACGCCCGGCGTCGTCTTACTATCGGCTCGGCCTACTAATTAATTATGTACACTCTGCAATTAGTCGCGGAGCGGGCTCCCTCTCTCCCCTCTCCCTCCTCCCTCGGCAATCAAGTTTGCCTTTCGTAATTTCAGCCCTCGTCGTGATTGAAGGGGATATTCGTCGAATGTCTCGGCGCACCTGGACGTCCCGGTCCATCGGACGCCAATTACCGCTGACATAACCTCGTGGCCACTGATTGCAACCTACCAATTCGCCGATCCGTTTCAATTCTGCGCAAGCCGCCGCGAACGCGAATTTTTTCCGATCGGTCCGTATCGAAAAGCTGTCCGTCGGAAATTATTAAAGCGTTTCAGGAATTATGTTCGGGATAATTATGCCGATTAACGATGTAGATAATGATTAATAATGAAGATCCGCAATCTAGTAATCGAGTTTCAGTTGCCGATACTTTTTAATAAAAGTTGTTTGGTTCGTTTTTAATCGGATAGAGTGTCGATGTTTTTGTAATACTCGGTCTAATTCCCGGCAGTCAGTTCTCGTTCGACTTTTGATGGACCGTTTCGCGAGGCCGTTTAATATACGAGGAGAAAACATACGTTATACGGGGCGAGTTTCGAGCGTCAGAAAGTCAGGGCAAAGTTCAAAACAGAATCAGTGGAACAATCCAGCAGACAGGCACGAAACTAGTTTCACCCACTTCGTCTGGGAAAATTTTGCAAGAACCAACTTCGAATACGTGCTACGGTAAGAACCTTTTAGAAGACTTGCCGAGCCGAATACCTTCGCCGAAAATACCTGCTCGAGCAAACACTTTCCGCGTTAAACTTCCAGTCGTCGATTCTTAGGATCTTATTACACCCTTACCGAGCAATATCGAATCAGGACTTAGCGTTTAAACATTCCTTTTATCTACGAAATTTCTGGTTAGAATAGAAAGATTGAGCATTCTAATTAACGAACACACTTTCTTATTGTCGAAATACTTGCAGAAATTATCAAATATCTCCCCACTGTATTGGTAAAATTGTTCGGTAAAAATTCTTAACTTCTTTCGTACTTGTATATCTTTGCGAACTTAATACGACAATTTTCTTTCAATTCCTACGTGTAAATTGCCATTATGAAAACAAAAAAAAATCGTACACTGTAACATTCTCATAATTCTCCTTAAAATTCTAATTACTACGCATCTTTGCAAGTGTTAATTTCATACAGATTGTAGTAAAAAGTATACCTAATATGTACGTGATAAATATAAAGAAAGAACAAGTGAACACACACCTATTTAAACACATATACACATGTATTATAAATATATATAAATATACATATAATATATATATACAAAAATATCAAATTTTTATTCATATCGAGCGTGTAGTTTCCGAGAAAATCGAGTTTGAAAAAGAAAACGAAAATTTTCAACTTTGGACGCGTATATTTTCACACTAATAATAATGCATTATATAAACTCTGCTGAATAAGATGAAATAATTAAATATTGTATTGTCCATGGGAAAACATTTAAACAGTAATTCGACAAAAAGAGAACACTCATGTTCGCCAAATAATTTCAAAAGCTGAATTAGGAAGAAGGAATCCGATTATTTCGAACGAAAAATAATATAATAAAGTTTTTCAAGTAGACAAAAGTATCAAAATCAGCGATATATCTCGACTCCCACTTTCTGCTACAGTAAATAAATTAGCTGAACGTAGCGGTATTTTCGTGCAGGATCACCGGACGGCGAGTCAAAGAAACAAAAGAGCGACGGATTCGAAAACCACCAGAAGAACGCAGCTTCTCGGAATGTGTCTCGCGACCGAGAGTTCGCAATAAATGGCCCGCGAGTTTCTCTGTATCGTGGATATTGCATCGGCGACGCTGTATCCGAAGCAAAATACCCGGACAGAAGATTTTTGGCTCCGGATAGGGAGCTTTCTTTGGGAAAGAGAAGCATGATACATCGAGTGCTTTCGATCTCTGCACCGTCGCGCCGCTCCAATGGAATTAGATGGGATCTTTCCGGGCCCTGGCGTAAATAGATCTAAGGGTCTCGAGTCTCGCAGAGAAAAACCGGCTTTGCTTTGACGATTCGTTTGCTCTTTCATAGAAAATGGAAGCGACCGGCTCCTGCAGTCGATCCTGTGATTTATCGCGAGTGAACGAACGACAAGCGATGCTCGATCGATGCTGGATAAGGGCTGGGTTGTGCTCGAGAAACGGAAGAAACAGTTATCTTGCCTTTTTCGAAAAAATTCTGCTCAGTTTAACCCTTTGATCGATCTGCTGCAATTGGAGATGTAGAAGTTTTGAATGGGCATTGAAAGACTCATGTTTGTGTCAAAGGTTGCCAGTATAATATTGCAGCGAACGCGGGGACTCGTATGCTAAAAGTAATCAATCTTAATGAGTAGACTGCGAATTTTAATACAAAATAAAAATGCTCTAATTCGCTCGCAAAATATGGAAGTTAGATGAAAATGTATCTCTATTTCCAATAAGTTAAATAAGTCAAAAATAATGTAATAATTACAATTTCTCTAATGACTTCTAACGTCTTTTACTCATACAGTTTTACCACACATGCATAAAATCTGGACTCTATTCAGAAATCTATGTAGAGGCTAGGCAAATACTGACGTTACATTTTTCACATATTTCGTCTCTGTTCATCTATACGAAAGGAAAAATTTTCGAGATTGAGATAGCAATTCTACAAACCTTCAAAGAAGGCTAATTAAAAGGGTCAGTGAAGGTGGAAGGTTGAAACAACAAAGATATTTTGGGTGAAAATATTGCCCGCTTCATCCCGAGTGGATGTTCGTGCGGAATAAATCATCTGTCGCGAAGATAACGTTGTGTTTTTGGGCAGAGTTTCAGGACAGCGACGTAAGCGCATTATTTCAACGAATGCGGGGCTTGATTCGAGCCGAACCATCTTCCATAGGGAGAACGCTATCTTCCATAGGGTGCACGATATCCGACTGATACCGTGAATACGGTCCTTGCCTCGCGATATTCTCCGGCTCCGCGTAAACAAGATGGCTAGGTATTTACATAGGAAAGACGGGCTCAAGGATGGTCGAGCCAGCGCATAAATCTGCGGCCATCCCGAACATCCTCTCGCCATGGGATCGCGTCGCAAAGAACTCCTTCAGAAACTTGTAAACAGTAACTTCACATCCGTCATTGGCGTCGCTTGAAACTTTCGAAATATTTCCTTCCAATGAAACAATACAGACGTCGTATAATATTAGCCCAATCAGTCAACGTGTCTTCCTAGTTTCTATCGCGAGGTTCTGGAGATCCATTATTAACCGCGGATTTCTGAAATTGCAATTTTTCTTTAATCATTCTATGTAGTAGTCTTCTATATAGGGACGTTTCGGACATGTCTGGCAAACGTAATGAAAATTCACTTAAGGATGAATGTAAAAAATTCATAAATTTCCTCATGTTGAAAAATCAATAAAACCCGACCATCAGGTAAAACTTGATGAAGAGATTGTACGAATTCATTCTAGAATGTATACCAGCAGGACTTTCCGGACGTTTGAAGGCTTAAATTAATCGCAGAAGATTACACTCTACGATAGTTGCATTTAGTGCAAAATGGGAATTAATTATCTGTGCTGCGGTCTTATATAGTTCCCTAGCTCACTGTTCTATTTGGGTAGAGGGCGCGAGGAAGCCACTGTTTTTTAGCAATGTCGGTATTTCAGATCGTGCGCCTCGGAACTCCGTATGGCGATTAGTAGATTGCGGATGTCATGTACAGATACTCGAATTAATATTCGAACGCTCTAAAGAAGACGATAACTTTTTAAATATTGTACTACACGATTTGAAATTTTTTGTTTGTAGGTCCACATGGAAAAGTTGTAAAATGCAACTTTTAGTATTTTTTCTACAATTCCGACAAAAAACAATTTTTGAAAAAATTTCTTTTCACAACCTGTAGTAAATTAATTTAAAAAGTTATTGTCTTTTTTCGAGCGTCAGAATATTAGTTCGAGTAACTGTATTTCTGAGAAAAATGAATAGGTCGAACACAAACATGAAAAGATAGAAGAATTTAAAGATATCCCTATATTACATTTTACTTAACTTCTCCTTCGTATAACTGACTTGGTCAAATTCTAATTGCATAATCATCCGGAGTCTAGTGATTAGTCTACGTTATACTTCGTCTATGTTCGGCCACGACACTATAATTGTTATCACGTGCAAGAGCAAGTGGCGAGAACTGTCAATAGAGAACGATTTATTCAATACTACTAAAAATTGGAAATTAACACGAGGAACAGATGATGGTTAAAAATGATAATCCGCGCAGTGCCAGTCGATCGAACGGCAGGCTTCAGTCGAATTAATCAGTAATTAGCTCTCCGCGTCTGTTATGGGAGCAAGATTAATTACAGGACGCCGAAAAGCGAGTTCCCTCTGGTGCTGGTACAGAAGCACGGAGCAGACCACGTAATATCTATCGAGTATCTATCGAGTTAGAAACTCGCCTGGATGTATTTTCTCGAATAGTTGGGCAAAATTCAATTTTCGAAGTATATCAAATCTATCTATTGCTATAGCAGATTCATTGTATGGTTTACAATATAGTCTTATCTGATTTACAGCAATCTTTTAAACACAACTGTAGACAAAGTACTAGCGATTTCAGAATGCAGCAGGGTCAGTTTAAAGGCAAGGAATACTTTCAGTATTATATTAGAGACAGGGTTGCACCATAGTTCTCGGGCAGAGAGGTTTATCACGATAATTTATTGTAACTCAATTTATTGTAATTCAATCGTTGTAGAGCAGATCATTATTATCTTGCAACATCTCTTTCACGACTACATACAATAAGCGATTCCAAATGTAACTGCGGCAATGTACCTTGTTGGAATCACAAAGAGTTGATCTTATGAAAAAATTAAGAAAGCTCAATTTGTTCCCACCCTTAAATATCAGATCGTTACTTTCTGAACCAAATATTCAGGCTGTCATCTTCTTTTCAATTTTTTTGAGAAATGTAATTTAAAGATTTAAAGTTATGTACTTAATGTGTTATATACTTAACGTGTTCTGCTGTTCCTACATTACTAATGTTTAACTATAAGATGTATATATACTACTAATGTACAGCTTTATAATCTCCTATGGGGATTTCCAATTAAGATCTCAATAGAAAAAGAAAAAAAAAATATTGTTATCAAAATAAATAATGTTTTAAGAAAGAAAGTCACGAGTGAAATTTGGCTCCGGATGTAAACAAGCAAGATCGTCCACGGAGGGTTAAATTCTTCGGAACGTTGCACTTTTAACGAGCTACTCGAATGCAGCAACCTCAAGGGCGTAAGAGTAGCAGTGTCGATGAAGCTCGTCCGTACGAAATGACGAATTTTGGCCAGGTTTTCGCGAAAATGCGGCACGGTGGTCGAAGGTGAGTCTTCGCCTCGGCAACGGTAGATACTCGCCGCGTTGAGCACGGAACGCTCCAGGAAATTGTAACACTTAAGTGGTGTTGCGAGAGTTCTGCCGCGCAAACGGCACACGCGAAAAGGAGAGTCTTAATGCGAAGAACGAGAGAGCGGATCGTCTACCCGGCAGTTGGACCGTGCTCGGAGGGGATCGTTCAAGATGCACGAGTATTTTAGCGTCGCTAATGGCGAACAGAGTATATCCGTGGACGGATGCGGTCGGCCTCGGTTCACCAATTTCGATTTCTGCTACTGCTCCTGCGAAGTCGAGTCGCGTCGCAACCAGCCGCCTGCTTGGTACGCGTTCAAATATTTACCGTGCCCGCCTTAGACACCGAAACCGAAATTACGGCGTTCGGCCGGTGGGCCGGCCGGCTACGGCGTTATTAATGGGCTGCCTGCAAGTGCCTGTAAATTACTAGGAAATTTCACGAAGCATTATACATATGTATAGTTGCACCGGCACCGCGACTTTGTTTGTTCCAAGTCTGTTGCTATGTTCATGGCAAGATGCACCGATTAATGGCCAAACAGAATTTACGGCTTACCGATGTCTCCTCGTACTCGGCGATCGTCGCCCTTCCCTCCTTTCTACCGTACTTCGTTCCATATAATTAACCTTTTGTTAAAAATACTACGGCAAAACTGGACAAGGGTAACTGCACCAGTGAATAAACGGGCACCAGTAAATGAACGCTTTCGTATATTTCAACAAATTTTAAGCCGCACGGCATACTAGCGATAATGACTCTTGGGCCAATTGAATATATGACCCTTATTCGTAGCTGTATTCCTATTGGTACAATAGAAAGAATATAGTAAGAATATATTGGTACTAGAATGTAGTGTTCATTGACTGGTATTTTCTATATTTTTTATTTAACGTTTAATAAAGAAAAATAATAATAATTTCATTTTAGTTGTGTTCATTTATTTTTGACAAATGAAGTATAGGGAGCCATTTGGCATATATGAGATTCCTTTAATTCACATATTTTTTTTAAATAAAATATCTTCCTGAACAATTCTCTAAATGTTCATCCACTGGTGCAGTTACCCTACTAAAAATCGATTTCATTAATTACAATGACACGCGAATAAATTAGTGGTTTTATTAAGCTGTAAGAAATGTATCGTTACTCTTAAAATCTTGTAATGAAAATAAAATTATTGTATGGAATTATGACCACTCATTTTTGTCATAAATGTGTGAAATCCGCAGTCTAATGATCACACTATGTATACAGAATTCTCCAACGTCAAAATGATTGGACAATGTAATAATTTCTGAAAGCAACGTCGGTCTCAGACAGGGTCCCGTTAATATGTACACTGTGCAAAATGGTAAGTAGAAATGCGCGAGAATACTTGCACGTGAATAGCTGAATCGGTTGAGTGAAGTTAATCGGAAAGAACTCGTTTCCTCAGCTAGTAAGTAAGTACTTCGAGAGAATTCTTCTGGAGCAGGCAGCCAGTCGCGGGTAAAAGTGAGAATTTCAACGAAAAAATGTGGCTTGAATGCGACCAAGAAAATAGCCGTCCCTTTGTTAACGGGGTCGGAGTGTACAGAACGGTAAACTCTTAATGGATTTCCGCGGCAGCCACCCGGTAACAGGGTAAACTTCGATTGCGTAACTTTTAGATATCGTTCTGCAAGAAAGAACGCTGGCTCTTCGAAACTCCTTCACGTAAACGTTTCGGCTGCTGCCGCGAATCGACGGTGTCCGCGTTTAAACCGCCACGCGCCATCTTGGCTTCACATTTTAGGGGTTATTTTTGAATATTGTGATTTGAATTAATATGTCGCCGCTGTACATTGAATTTCACCATTGTCGTACGAACGCGAATGTGTTAATCATTAACCAAAAGACAAAGAACATTTATGTATTGTAACCCTGCATTTACTCCATTCGATGAATATTCATAACAGGAAAATAGAATTTTATATCGACATAATTAGCTGATTCTGTTTAAAACGTCCATCGCAAGTGCCAGTCGATATTATCCAGCAGCTAGTTAATTAATCGTGCTGGGCTCATTACTCGCCATATCTATTGATCACTTTCAGACCTGGATATATCCGATACATTTTGCTGGTTTCGAATTAGTTCATAAAATGCGGATTCTTAATTTTCAAAATTAATTATTCTTTAAATTCTTTCTAATGAAAATTTGTGCCAGAGACAGCACTATACATTCATCATCTACGCTTTTGTGAAGAGACTTATCACACAATACGAATTTCTTTCAGACATTTTGAGCATGATCAAATCCGGTAGCAGATCTATTTTAAAAATATTCACGGACTGCGAACCGAACGATTAGTTTCTAGCGCGGAAACAGAAATAATTAAATCAAAGAAAAATAACTAATCTCGTGAAACTCCTTATGAAAAATTGTGTATTTTATCGCGGAAGATTCAATTACTCGAATCTCACGAAATCGCTTTAAAACGATTTATCTGAATTCCCCGGGAAATAAAGTTTCCGTATTAATTCATTGAAATTCATGATTGGAAACTGTTATTTTTCATTTCGTTCGGAACGAAACGTGCCGCGGACTGTTATATCGTATTATAAAATGCAACGGAAATGCATCGAATCGCAGCGTGGCAAACTGCATATGTATCTCATCTCGCGACGAAACGCGAACGGAACGCTACTTAATTACATTTTCATTCGAATAGCTGAAAGTCTATCTTGTAGGCGACAAGCTACCGGCGAATATACAACGTATACATAGACGCGGGTGCATCTCAGGCAAGTGTTCTCGTGTGAGAGAGATGTTATGCATATAGCGGGGCTAACGGACGCGCGGCTGGATGCATCCGATTTCATCTTCTTCTCGTTTCTGCTCGGATAGACGCTTCCGTAAATTCATGCCCCATTCGCTCCATTTCGTTATCTTTTCAAGCTTACTCTCTTCCCTCCGGCATTCTTCGTGCATCTTTCGCCTTCCGTTGGAAAAGAATCCGCGCACGGAAACCCGAGCTCCGAGACCGCAATCTCCAAAAACTAATTAATCTCGCAGCGAGCCGCGGCGGCTGTGTTGAGTCACGAGAGATGCGTTTCGAATGCATCAAAAAGATTCTCGTGCAAGTGATTTTTAGGAATTTTTCCTCGGAAAGCCGTGAACATTATAGAAATTAACTTTCGTGGGGTGCATAGGCACAGTGAAGCCTTGATCTAAAGCCGTGCTGCTGCTTCTTAGATCGTATAGTTCTAGTATTTCTTTGCAACCTTGCCGACCGCGCAAAACCTGCTTGGGCTAACTATAGTGCCCCTTATTTTAGTGTAAGTTAGTGTAAGTTATATAAAATGCAAATTATGTTACATGTTACATCAATTTTCATAAACAAAAAACATGAAGTCTAAATAGAAATGAAGAAATGAAGAATGGAACGACTTCCATTGATAACGGTTTAGTTAAATGATCAGCAATTTTCATCAAAGATCCGGTTAAGTAGCGATAATTTGGCAATATCTGGAACGCATGACGAGGGCCGACGTAAATGGCGGAATGTCGAGTCGATTATCGCGTTTGCTATTACACTAGCGATAACCCTCACGTGCAAGAACTTCCATGGAGCAGATGGCAGCTCAATGTATATGTAGACATACATCGAACGTGGAAGTTTAATTACTGTATTAAAATTCATCGAACTTGGAACTTTTGCATCTAATTAACGCTCCTTTATTGGCTACCGTGCTAATACGTATCGTTATATCGATCGATTACACGGTAAACCGCTAAATCCTAACAATGGCAATCTAATATTGCTAATAAACTGGAAACGTTTGTGGTAATTCTGGTACCAGCTTATTTGTCAGAAATTGAACTTGAAGCTGACGAAAAAGCTTTCTTTCTTTTCAGAAACTTTGGTGACATAATGTCGGCGATAAAGCGGACAACTTAAACGAAGTGATTTTGAAATGAAATAAACATATCCTGCATGGAAATTAATTAGAAAGGGTGTCCATCGTCCAGAAATTATTTGCTAGCAGTTACATAACAGGTTAATCCAGGGTGGACGCAGTTTTGTCAGAGAGATTGGGAGATTTTTCAGCGATAAACAATGCCGGATAAAGGAGAAATAACGCACGGAAACGTGTTAACAATTTATGTATATGTTCATCGGATAATCCCCGATCGGAATATTTCCACGGGTCCATTAATCTTTGCGGGGGATCTCGTTTCTCCGCTCTTGTTTGTAGGCTCAGCGAGCACATAGAGGGAACGGGGAACGAAAGGATAATAGAAATATTTGTCAGCGTGTCGCTTCAAGTATCCCAGGAATATTCGCGAAGAAAATGTTACGGCTAATGGATTACAGCGTGAACCGTATTACACAGGCTGTTTAACTTGCGCCAGTTATAAATGAAGCAACTTCTCAGGAGTCAGTTTAGGGGTGAGGGAGAGAGAGAGAGAGGGAGGGAGAGGGGGGATCCGACGGAGAAGGCCGCGCGGAGCTAACTTCTTCTAAACGCCACTTTGAAAAGCAAACGAACAGTGAAAGATGAGACTCCCGTTAATTCTAACGGCGAACAGATTTCGCCCGACTGCGACGACACCGGCAAGAAAGTAACTTCGTTGCGCTTTCTTGCAAGAGTGCCGGCCATTATTTCGAACTTTTAATTTCGAGCTGCCGAGTCGCGACTGTCCGGATTGCGAGAGATTCAGTCATCAGTTACACCGTGCTCTGCCAAGATGTGTATCTGTAGGTATAATGCATCAGGCCTTCGGCGAAATACTGGAAACATCTCGAGCACTCAGGAAATTCTTTATCAACATTGCTCATGCGAGAGATATTTAAGATAGTACCCGCGCGGAGTTCCATGCTGCTCATTTCGTTAAATACTCCAACTTTCTGTCAGACATATTTCACGTAGTCTACATTGTATATAGGGTCAATAGTACTGCAAAGACTTTTCTTCTCCAAGATACATGACTGGTACATATGTATGTCCTAGTAGTTCTACGTGGAGTGAAGCACACTGTTACACGTAGTATGCCGAACTGACTGAACACGTTAAGGGAACAAGCTCGTTTCCATTCGATTCCTGTCTGTCGCGACAAACTGCGGGTCAGTATGCAAAACAAAATTTTATTTGTGGTTTCAAATGTTCTGAAAAAAGGTGGCTCTCAGCCTGTTAACACCTCCAGCAATTGTGATTGACGTAGGAAACTTTTATTATTCATAATTATCTTTCGCTTATCTATTATCTACGAGGACGTGCCTGATTTGTGTCCGATATCGTCGCGAGATTGTCAATGGTTCCAGTAATTTCCACGGATAGAAGCCGATAATTCGAACAAAATACGAAGATTGGGAAACGGTGTCGGCTATTAAAAAAATTCACTTTGATCCGGTTAGATCGTTGGAATAACGACGCGGGACGAGTTCGCGTTAAGAACGATCCCGCACAGAGGAAAAACGGGGGGTAGGAATGGACAGGTATGGACACGGATAAAATGGCCGCGCCGATGAAGCGTTAATAGCAGCATTGATACTAGGGGACGAATTAAACGACGTCGCCTGTTTCATCTCCGAGCGGAAATTAATTTCGCCCGTCTCGCTGGCTGGCAGTCTCGGCTACGGATTGAACGTATTTTAACGAGAACGCTTCGTTTTACGTTCCTCCGCGACAGATTAACGGTAACGAAGGACACGCCGCGCCGGCCGACCTGCCGTTCTCGTATTTGGTTTTCCATCCTCTGACCGGATACGGTCCAGAAAGTCACGTATACGGTAGTGCACGATTAAACTTACAGATTTAGCAACGGTATACCCGGATGAGGTGGTCAAATGTGCCCCCAAGCCAAATTGATCTCTCTCCATACCATTCGACAGAACCCCCAAAGAAATCTCTCTGTGGCAAACTTCAAATCGGTAGTTATACGATGTAATGAATTATCCTCTATTTTTTCTGTTCAGCTAGTCACACAATTACGAAAAAATTTATAAACATTTTTACCTAAAGACACGCACGATTGTGAAATTTTTCCGAATTTTTCACTGCAAAGTCGATTTTCCACGGATCATTGAATTATGCTCTACTTCTTCCATTCTGCTCGACAAAAAATTACGAAAAAATTCGTGAACATTCTACCGGATAGCAGACACGACTGTGAATTTTTCTCGAATTTTGTGACAGCAAACCTAGAATCGCCGTGTCGCAGACTGCACGGATCGTTTGATAATAAATCGAAGATAAATTGGACGTCCGGCGTCAATTACCGAAAAATAAAACGAGCCGGACCGGCTCCGTAAATATCGATAATTTCATCCCCGATAGGTCAGGCACTCGTTCGACCCGTGATACGTTGCGCCGTTCGCGACAGATGTTCGGTTATCTATCGGTGCACGCGTGCCCCGTCGACACAATGAATACCGACGAGCGATAATTAAACGCTAATTAACACCGAAAGTAATGACTCCATTGAAACGGAATGCCCGATGAAAAATCGGGCTCCGATGGAATTGCAGATCCCCGGATCCGTGACCGAGATTCGAGTTCTTCTGGGGCGCGTCATTTACATAGCAGGCTTTGTTTGGATATCTATCTCAAAGAATTTCATTAACGCAATTATATATACAGTTTTGTTCATTTCCAGACGTGTATCACAGAATTTTTTAAACTGTTACTAAAGTACATTCTGTTCAGACTTGTAAGACTTTGATTATAGAGGCTCAACGAAACTCGTTGACCATGTGTTGTGAATCAAGTTCAATTTAGGCTGCAGTCCAAATTAGGCTATTCTCTTCTATTTTAGTCAGTTTACGGGTTATTCAACCGCGTGCACTTGCAGCACACAGCCAATGCACTGTGTCTAGTATAATAAGTCGGTCACATCAAAGCAGGAATGTCAGCTTACTCTGAAAATTCCGTTCCTGGCGCGATATTAACACTTTATCTACCGCAAGTCTATTAATAGGCTGTTCGGTGACTGAGCTGTGTGTAACAGAAGCTGGAGAATTCTCTTTTAAGTAATAATTTTAGAAGATGGTGGTACACTATGTATATTAATTCCAAAACTGTATTGATTTACGAGTGGAATTGATCTTCGATTTTGAAAAGATCGTTAAAATATCGCAAATAAAGTATGAGGCGTCGTAGGAAGAAGAAATGAGGAAATATTTCGAAAACCCGTGCAAACTCGGCCACGAACAAATGGAACATTCAATTCCGAAGCAATTTCGGTGGGGACGAACGGTTAAACGCGGCTAACTCGATGATTTATCCTCGACACATCGCACTGTCGCGAAATCTATGATTCTATTAGTAGATTATTTCCTGATCTCGATGGAAATCGAGAAGTCGCCGGTTCCGATCGCGTCCCTTTAATTACCAACTTTTGGAAATGGGACAAACTGCCCAAGAATCCTCCGACATCGCCTACGTTTTTAATAATTTAATGCGGCTGCGACCCGCTTCGAAAGTTTCGCGGCGGACGAGCGTTTTTCGAACGAATCGGAGAGAAGAATCGTCGTCCCCGGGAAATCGACGCAATTTGTGTGCCTCTGCCCCTATCACCTTGCATTATTAAGCAGTTCTTTAACGAGGTTCATTCAGCGGACGGGCCATCGGCGAATCAAAATTCAAGGCATGCCGCGACATCGACCCCTTCCGCGAAAAAATGGCAAAGGATGCTTGTCGGATAATAATACGCTGGTACGAGGAACAGAGGAACGGAAATCTCTTCATTGGAGAAATGTCGAGTGGGTATTCTAGCGCGATTTAATTTCTAAACCACGGTACGTACAACGTTATTATTTCTCTCGTAATTTGCTCAGACGTTTTACGGCCATACACACCTAACAATTTTTTTAAGTCTTCATTAACCCTACCGTTTCCATTTAAAGTCCCTTATGTACTCGGTGACATTTTTACGCAGCATGAAATACTATTGCATAAATATTTTTATTCTAGAGAATTATAATCGTAAAATCATCAACGTTTGACTTGCCGTCATTTTTCATCGAAATGGAGCGTCCAAAGTAATCAAAATACGCGGAAACAAATTAATTTTTGTAAAAATATTTTTCTCAATTCAAACAAAAATTTAAAAATATCTTTTCCTACATACATGAGGATCGAATATCGCACCTGTATTTTTCACAGTGATGCTTTCAGTTCGGTGACGTTTAAAAAAATCCATAAAAATATTTAACTCCTCAGTGTTTTCAAAAGCATCGTTTTCTAGTGAACAAGTTACACGTGCACACCTTATATGTATGTACATAGAATACAAATTCTACAATATTTTTTAGCCATCCAGCTCTTCATTTTTTCGCATAAAAATATTTGTCTCAAATTGAATGAAGATTTAAAAGTATTCCTGTATTTTTCCGATATTTTTTACTTCTCACTTTTTTGAATACCACGAGTTTCTGGTGATCTTATACATGAAATATTCAAGTTTGATAGAGCTATGTTCACTGTCACGCATTCGGCAATTCGTCACTGGATTAACAATCGTTTCCACTAAATTTTTATTCAATTGCTCCCCGTAGAGAATGCTTGCGGTCGCGAGTGCAGTTTTCGGGACAATAGAGCCGCGTTCCTGGGGTGTTTATGTCCGTTAAATTAGGTTTAACGAAGACCGGATGCGTGTCAGTTCGGATCCGCGTTGGCCAACCGTGAACCAACCAGCCGACGAGTTAACGATTACCTTTCGGAACACATGCTCTCTCTCCGATATTTAAATGAGAACTCCATGCGCGTGACCACACGTCCCCGGGAAACGTATCTATGTATACCGTTTTCCCAGCGGGTTTCGCAAAAATAGGGACGCCGGGACACGCGGCCGGAATATCGCTGTACCCAGTTGCGAAAACATGGCCGCGTGTTTGAAGAATGTGTCGCATCCAGAAACGATACAGTAACGCCGAGCAGAAAAGATCCGGAGAAAAACCAAATATTTGCCGCCGTGCTCTGGGATTTTGTTTAAAGGTGGCTCGAATATCCGAAAACGGAGAGACTCTACAGATAAAAACTGTGCGACAAAAACTATGCAGTAAATGAACACCTCCCAATCAACGATCATATTTCGTATTAAACGAAAATTTAATAATTATTTCAAGTTTAATGATATCTCACTAATGAGGTCTTTCTTGTTGTAACTAGACTACGGATTTTGTGCATGTAAAATGGTTGAATGAAATATCGGATAGTGAAAACTTTCATCATGAAAACTACATCTGAAGAAATACGTTTTACGTTTCCTAAAATCGATGTAGAACATTTTTATTTTGAATAAAAATTCTCAGTTTAGTTATAACTTATACGGTGATATGTACAAATGTTTTCCCTCCTTTAAAAATCTTGTACAGTTGAAAACAATACATCGACATCCTTAAATTTTTGTCATCTTTTCTAATCTTGTCTGCAACTTGTTCCAATAATGTAGGTATAAAAGTATTTTCGTAGACGTTTACCTCGCGAAATTTCATTGTGCATCGCGATCGAACGAAAGACACCGATCGTTCGAGCCGTGATTTGATCGATCCGAATATCCCTCGTTAATTGACCGTTTAATCGAATTAATTTGACCGGATACCTCTCCACATATTTGCTCAGGATCGAATCGATTATACCCGATGCGCCGACAGTTCCATTATTTCGACTTTAATTATCGAAATTCCGCGGAACAGTGTCCCCCACCCCTCTCTATCCTCGAGTCCGATAGTTGCCGGTATCCCGCGTTCGTTCTATTCCAATTTTCCTAACTAGCTGTGGCGATCCACATTCGACACGTTACCCCAGCTCTCGACTGCATTCCGTTGCGCTCGGTTTACGAGCATCCCGCATTAAAACCACCGAGAAATTGTCTTTTTTTCTACGCTCTTTGTCTACCAAGCGCCGCGAAATTGAAAGAGTATTGCTGCCGGGGCCGCATTATGCATTTCTCGGAGCCCGAAGCAAGATCAAATGTTTTATATTTCTGGAATCGAGCAA
Source organism: Lasioglossum oenotherae (assembly GCA_028455765.1). Classification (NCBI taxonomy): domain Eukaryota; kingdom Metazoa; phylum Arthropoda; class Insecta; order Hymenoptera; family Halictidae; genus Lasioglossum; species Lasioglossum oenotherae. Next base: position 7,934,354 of record CM052298.1, on the reverse strand, counting down.
CCGGAAATTCAGGATGTACCGTTTCAAGTTTTACGCGTAATTTCATACACACATGTTTCCTAAATGATAATGATGTACCTTTCCAATTTAACAATGATGTTATGTACTTATGAGGACTCATATGATAGTTTCTTGAAGTTTACTGTGCTGAAGAATCACGATGAACGAAATGCCAAGCATAAATCTTTAAAATGCAGGAAACCTATTTCCTTCTTTCACTTTTGGCGAGGATTTCGGAGAGACTTGCCACCGTGCGACGGCAACTGGTTGAACAATAGAAAAGAGAATTAGCCACTCGGGGACACAATTAGAGCAATAACGGAGAACTATCTGGGAGCGAAATTATGCGCTCGATACAAGGAAGACGGTAACAATTCATAAGGTACAAAGACATCGCGTAGGAAATATATCCCGTAAGATGAGACATAAAGATAACACGACGACTGTAACTATCCACCTGGAGCCGGGCAAGTTTCGCTGCATAATGCAACGGGCCGCCGGAATCTCGTTTTATGAGCGCCACGCACGGGACGCGATACCGGCCCGAATAATTCTTATCGAAATAATGGAAATGCACACGTGCAATTCTTACGACGCGATGCACGCCGGTGCGTCCTTTTCATGGGCTCGCCAAAATTCAATTTACATGTACACGACGACTCATTCCTGGCTATGGCTATTTCTTTGTGTATGTATACATGCATCGAATCGCGGTCGTTGTCTACGCTACTGCGCATATGCATTAGTTGGATCGGACCAGCTGATCGATGATGTTCTGGCCTGTACTAGAGCCAACAGTGATTTGAATGCAGCTTGAATTCTTGTATTATGCGTATTGATTGGTTAACGAGATACAGGCCATCATAGTTAACGATAACGATAACAAGCGCATCTTAAATATCTCGTTTACCTTGGACAACCTAGTCTCGTACGTGGGGTACAATTTATGCCTACAATTTTCCACAAACGGTTTCGAAGCCCCGGGTTTAAGCGTCGACGAGGAGAACAGTTTCATCAACCTTGGAACTTTGACTAATGCAAGGTTTGAGGACGCGCGGAGGATTCCGAGCACACAGGAAGGAAGAAGACCGACACGGCGGCTCTTGGATCCCGCTGCTCTAAAGCAAACAATTCGTTATAGGAGGTTACTTACCGTTGTGTTTGCTGGAAAGTCAGTGTCCCGTGGATATCGTTTCGGCCGTAACGAGCGTACGATTGCCGTGAATTATCTCCTTACCAGCCGTGAACCGCTTATCGCTGCACACCTGCTTTCGGGTCCGGTGCTCCAACCTTCGTGAGCTTTCCGTTTTCACTTTCCTCTTCCATCCACCGATCATCGTCGACCACGAACCAGCCACCAACGTAGTAACTCCTGAAAACAGTACAACAATGTCAGAAAAACAATTTAAGTGTCGTATATTTGTAATCTAATAGAATTAACAAAGGAGAGAATACATTTTCATTTACGTTCTTTATAATTAACTTGGGAAATGTATTGTCAGCACTTTGAGGACGAATGCCGTATCATATGAAATCCATATACAGTAAGGCATTGATCTAATTGTAAGAAAAAAACCTCGGGTCAGTGCTGCTTCTTACTTAGATAAAACAGTTCTATTATTGTACGCGCGGGAAGTCAACCGAACAGAATAAACGACTAACAGCACAAATAACCGACACGAGGATACCCGACAAAGGGACGCGAGAGCCCGTGGATCCGGAGTGCTTGCGGGAGTAGGATATTTCGCGGAAGCGGAATCGAGAAACGACGCGACGTTTCGATCGATGGGCCCAAGAGCTCGCGTTGCAGCTCAATTTCCTCGGCGGATCGCCGGCTTTCTCGATTCATAATTCGTTCTGGAGCAACGACGTCTTATCCGGTTTCTGTTTTCTCCGCGCGACACATCGATTTCCGCGTAATCGAGGAACACGCAGCGGGCGGCCAGCCAGCTATTCGATAGAATAAAGCTCGGGGACGGGGAGGAGAGAATCCTCTCCTGCCAGGGAAATTTCTTTTATCCTGACTAGAGTCGATTTTCTGGAATCTTCTAACCCTTCGCACTCGAATGCCACTAAAAATTGCTACACCGTCATCCAAAATATTGTTTACATTATTAAGCCTTTGCGGAACGAGTGTCGCCACTCGTGCCAGTAACTGCGAATTTGCGAGACACGGGAATCATACAAAAATTTCTTTAATAATGTTCTCGAGTTGAAAATAACATGTTAAATTCCTGTAACCTTTCTGAAATTTCATCCACCGATGTTTTTTATAAAATTCGTGGTTGTAAAAATATTTCGTTCGAGAAGAATTGCAGAAGGTCGATATTTTTCACTAGAAACGGAGTTGTTCGGTCAAATTGTGTAGAAATGGAGGGAGAGCAGAGAGGCATCGATATCAGGCAGGATTTCCGAGACGGTTGTCAAGAGGAAGGTTTAGATGATAATTCAAACGTTATCTGAAGGGGACACGCGCACTCTGCTCGCGTCTCCGCACGAAAAGACGGCTTTTCCACGGCCGGTGCACCGCATAAATGATACATAAACACTGCCTGTAAGTGTGTACACAACCGCGAAAAGCGCGAACTCAAGCGCCCCACAACGCGTAACGAGACGCTCGCGGAGTTGGGCAAACACATATAGAAATTCGAGCCTACCCTCTTCCATCCTCACTACAACCCCTCCACCCTCCGTTGAATTAATACCCGCGTCTTCCGTATGCTCCCTTCTTAAAGCTTTTCTTGTTCTCTTCGTTAATCCCTGTTCCGAAACAGGCCCCAAAAGTCTCACTTGTCGAATCGACATTCAGTTACTGGCAATAATAAATACAGAATTTATTTGATCTGAATCCTGTTCAACAACTCTGACGTGTTCCAAATTAATTAAATGCTCGTAAATACACGACTTGTGACGACATTTATGTATATTAATTTTTGGACGTACATATTTATAAAGAATGGCGAGTTGCATCGGATATAGTGTACAGAAGATTATATATTTCTATTTAAAAAATGAAGGTGACCTTACTGCCATATTGTAGTCCTCGTTATACTAAAAATCTTTGGTTAATGATGATTTTTCATATTTTTAAAATCAGCGGAGATAACGAAGTGTTATATCTACCGAATCAATGTTTTTAACGATCTCCAATGTGCAACGTTGAAACAACCAGTTCAAAGGAATCTTTCGATCGACCGACGATTAACGAGCAGCGACCGCGTTCACATTGAAAAAAAACCGAATGTTCGCAAGTAAATAGTCGGGCGACTGTAAACATCCGCGGAATATTTTTTTCGCGCGTTCTTATTTCCCTGTGGCACGGTTCGCGGTTCTTTCTACGCGCGACCGTCGAAGCGGCAAACTTTCAGACGTCGATACGTCCTTTACACGACCGCGTGTTTCATTTCTTTCGCATATCGCGCTGGTGGAAGGTGTAAAATCGCGTACTTCGCCAAGCGCATCGGAATAAGAGAATACATATCCTTTCCATCGTCGCGACGAGAAAACGCGCGTGTGTATATCTGATGCTGCGACCGACTTCGACTCGATACTCTTAGGAAACAAAGAAGAAACCGTCATTTCCCCGGTTAGAACGTTCCCAAACTCGACGTGCTTCGCGCTTTTGCAGAAATGTATGCGGAAAAATAATTGCGGAGTATACCTTCACATTTCTTTAAATCTTTCCGCATGAATGCGTTTTTCAATTGTTCATGCATAATGATCTATACTCTTTGAATATAGGACTCCTTTTTGTTTTCAAGGGGCTGCGAAGGCTAGAATAAAATGTCTATTTTAGAGCGATTGTACGCTGAAGACTAGATCTCGAATCTTTATGGAAAATGTGAATTCTCCGCCTGAATTGCAATAAATTGAAGCAGGATAGATATTTATCTTTTTTCTTAATATGTTTAATAGGCTGAAAATAATGTAACAGAATTTTTAAATTCTAATATTTCTACTATCTTAAATTCCACTTACTCATTTTTGTCATAATTTGAAAAAACATGTTTGATAAAAACGCTGTAGTTTATAGCGGAAACGAGTGGATTTTCGGGGCCTGTTACGCGGAAAAGCGGCGTTGATAGTCGTGTTGCAAAACCAGGAGAGGGACGAGGGTGAACAAAATTGGACGATCGCTATTCTGAAGGATTCGCAGGCAGCAGTGCACGTCAGCCAGGTCATTCCTCCGTTGCCGGGTTCCTCGAGGGGGTATAAAAAGCACATCTAATTGCACGAGTAAAGGAGACATTTAAATACGTCCGCGTGATCCGGGAGAAGGCGACTCCATTAGCGAAGCAGCTTACCGTAGTAACGTGGAGAGGCAACGTAGGCAACGTATTCAACGCAGGCGACGCGACGGGGCGCGCAGGGAACGGAGGCAACGGCCGTTACAAGCTGGGTTACGTTAGCCAGCTTCTCGACGACCCGTAAGGATAATGCGGCAGACAATAATAATAATTATTCGCCTCGCGGTGCTCGTAGTTGCCGAGTGTAACTCGTGATTCCACGATGTCCGCCGCATGTACGAAGTTTCTACCGCGCCGCGCCGCGAGCATGCTAACTTCCTTCGTAACGCGGTTATCCCCGGCGCGTGCGTACCCTTCCTCCCTTCCTAGTCCTCGAAGGACCCGCGAATAAATTCGTTTCTGTCTAACGAGCCTGTCCTTGCAGCCCTGTCGATTCATCGACGTCTCTGTTCTAGGGAGTTAATCTAGCAGGTTCGACAGGACCTAATAACTTTGTTATTTACACAGACACAAAATCATTACTGTTAACATCTCGGAAAATATGACCGTGAGATGACCTTCATCCACATAGACTTATACCCCCCTCCAATTACGATAACATTCTCCCCAAACATTTTTTTGTATAAATAGTAGAGTTATTAGAGCTGCCAGATCTGAATCGTCATATTGTAGGCCACGTTTAAAAATTTTTGGCAAGAAATTGGACGACTGTTTTGTCTCGAGATTTTGCATACATATTGTCTAACATTTGGACTATACAATAGAATTTTTTTAAGCCAAAATATTTGCAATTTTAAGAGTTGTAATTCCTTGAGGAAGGGCATCCAAAAAACCTTTCGCCTGACGCGATTTCAGTCGTTCCCTGGGTCCGAAATACAAAAGTGAAGTGATCCATAATTTAGAAATTTAATTCACTACTTTCGCAGGCGTATTTTTAAAGGCACGCGGTTTTTCGCTGAGATTACCGGGGCGAAACGCTCGCGTGAATCTTGGAGCTCGGCAAAACCTAGTGAAGCCATGGGTAATAATTCGCTCGGTTCGCTAAACTTTCTTACACCGCGACTGCGAGTTCGGGTGTGCTCAGCGTTAGGCAGACGATCTTGGCCGAATAAACAGAACTCGGCTACGGTTCAACTTGCGAAGTAGCGGTTGGGCGTGCTGCTGCTCAGATTTCGGATAATCTCCGAGCGCAATGCTGCCGACGCGACGCGATGTGACCTGCACACCTGCATTTCGTAACGTTTGTTGCATAATTAATACAATTAAATAAACTTTGATTCCGCGGGTATAATTAACGACTCTCCGCCACCAAATATTTTCGGTACGGCACGACTGCAAACGCAACCGAAACTTTACGCCGCGGTTCTAAGCTGTTCAACCAGTATAATGTACACACGTTTTGCGTGGCGGGAACTTGTTGACGACGCGAAACCGAATTTTCGGGAAATTGCACGGGAATTACGTAGTACCTACTCGGAAGAAGAAATAATTAACGTATTAACAATTTCGGGGGACCATTAGCCCGTATGTCAATCACGGGGTAAATACCCACTTTCAATTTCTTTTTAAAACTCCTTATTATGTTCTCATCTAAAAAGAACGAATGTTAAATAAGCACCGTTGTACACACTTCATTTTCGGAGATGTTCAAGATACACTATTCATCCCCAACTGTGAACTGATCTTACCGACCACAATGAAACAGGGAACAAATATTTTTCCAGACCTATCAGCTAGCATAAACTTCGTCAAGATCGATGTGCCTAGGTTTGTTATGTTCCTTCGTCAGTTTACTCGCCGTAAAACTGCTGTTTCTCCAACGCAGCGATGGACACAAGCAGCGCTCGATGAGGACGTCTTATCGAAGGCAGGAGAGGATCGTCCGACGGTTGAATCTCCTCGCAGGGTTGTCGGCGACCGCGGCGAGTACCTCGTTACAGTTTAGCGTCCGCAAACTTTCCACGTAACTGTAAAACGAGCGCGAATACAAGTCCGTCCCTAATCGTCTGAACGATAATCCTGGTGTTATCGTGCGAGACGTTGCGAGGCAAACTACTCACCCGGAGACGAAGGAAGCGGCACAGTGCTCGACTAACAGTACTTCAAGGACCTTTCATATCGTATATTATCTCCAGAGCGAACTCAAAAAATCCCGGATCTTCGCGGTGTCCTGTAACAAAGTTGTACGAAATTAATCATTTTAATCTACTAAATAGCTATGGGGGGTGAATTAAAACATCAGACAGTAGTACAAAGCTGAACTAGTGTTTGCTTATTTGTCATTCATTTTAAGGATACACAATGTAAAATATTGTATCGGTCTCGGAGGTTCTTTGCCGTCGAGTTAATTTTTTAATTCGATCAGAAGTTTACATTTGCTTCTAACGTGGTTCAGCTGGACAATCTTGAAGGAGAGAACGAATACTGTTTTGATTGTTCTGATGCATAATCAGAAATCCGCCGGAACTCGCTAATGTTCTCGACGTTGAAAGATGAAACGGTAGAGACGAGCAAAAAAAGCTTAACGCAAGGAGGGTGTAAATTAACTGACGCGTCCGCACCCACGCCTCTACCCAGACCCTATGGGAAACGATGCTTAGCTCCGCTCGAGGAGTCTGCAGCCTAGCGTCTAGTGCTTGGTGCCTACATACACACCACTCTCTCCTCGGATTCGTGCAACTTTGCCCGAGGGTCTTTCACAATGCCAACTATAAGTTATGCGCCACCCTCACGCTCCTTTAGTCGAGAGTGGTGGTTGCATTACGCTGTCATTCGTTTGAACCTTCAGCTGGTTTAGTGCCTTCGCATGCACGTTGCCCCTCCCTTGCTCTCGTCGCGACAATGCATGTCCCGGTCCGCTTTCTCATCACGACCACCTTGCCCAGGGACCATAACCACGACCACAAAGTTCCCTGTCAAATCATCTGCTACTCCGCGAATCCACATGTAAGTGTCTTCAGTTGTTTTACGAATCCTTTGTGGAATCATGAAAAAAATTCATCAGGAATTTTTCATTCGTGAAGAAAATTTAATTTCGGCGTTGAAGTCCGTCGCAAGCACATAAACGTTTTTTTAATTATTTTGACGAGAATATTGGTATCAGCGGCATTCAAAGCTGACGTCTAATTAATGTTGGAGCCAGGCCACTGGAAGTTCATTCATTACTGCACGTTTTCGGCAAACACGTGCGCATCTGGGCTTCTGGCTCCCAGCCAATAGCAATCGACGTGTCATAAACCTCGAGATGCGACGCGACTGTCAATGAGTCTGCTGAACGACGGTGCAGACACGTGATACATACATTTTTCCGGTATTTTCCGTCGTGATCGAGTGTATGATAATTCTCGTTTCATTGAAGAAATAAACAACAAGAATATACAGAAATAAATCATTACAGACATTCCCAAGTATTTCTAAGCGAGGGATTTTACATAAATTGCGTGGCAAGAGAAGTTGAGGAAGTCTAAATCTCGTTTCGTTAATGCAGGCACAAATAAAAGGAGCATATGATCGGAGAGACTAGAATGTAACACTAAGTGGAGAGTTCCGACAATAGAGACACAACTACAGATAAATTGTGTGGAAGAAGAAGTATAGGAACTTGTGTTGGAGTACCCTGAGGAAACGTCAAGAAACATACTGCAAATAGAATACTAGATAAATGGTAACAAGGATGGCTACAGACCAAACATACCAAAGTATACAATGTACCTACACGAAATGAGGAATGTCTTCTCTGCAGATCTAGCCGTCTTATTGTCTGGAAGAGTCTAAATTCTGTTAAACAGATTAAGAACAAGTTCTACATTAACTCATATCATAAGGATCTTACGCATAAAAATTCGTAAATTAATTGAATGATTCAAACTGCGGAATATACATATCTCCACGGAAGAATGTATGTATCTTCAGAAATTGTTAAATCTGCTATGGTTGAAGTTAGCAAGTTGGAAAAATATGGGAGCAAAAGCGTGCCGATCGACGACAGCTCGGCTTGGTAGCGAAAGCAAGGCATGCGCGGCCGCGAAAGCTCATTGGTTTTTCGTTGCACTCCGTCGCGTAGTGTCGCGTCGGCTGCCCCATTCGTATTCATGCGCCCTTTTCGTCCGCTTTGTCTTCTTCCCCTTCCGCACGGGGAATCATGTTCTGTTTTCTTGCTTCTTCCTTTTTGCGCCGCATTTCTTCATTACGTCCATCTTCGTTTCCCGGGTAGCTATACTATACAGAGTACACCGCGAAGATTACGTGAAATGAAGCGAGCGGGGGAATTTTTCACTTGCTCTTCATTCTGAATAGTAATCGGATAAAAACGTGACGAATCGTAGTCAACAACAATTAAGTGAGAGAGAGAGAGAGAGAGAGAGAGAGAGAGAGAGAGAGAGAGAGAGAGGAGGGAGGGAGAGAGGGAGAGCTTAGTACGTTAATTGTATATGCTCGTACTGCCTAATAAATTTAAATGAAATATTATGGAATATATTATAAAATGATCCGTATTAATTTCAGCAGATTAATGCCACAGGTGACTAATGAATCGAATAACAAATTTAAATTTAAAATAATCCTACAAGCGGGTCCACACGAGGACGACGAATTAATGTATACCGCTAATAAATTCTCACCTGCATAATGACACAAATAAATACTGAGACAACTAGAGCGTTAAAAAATTGTTGGTGAGAGTAGACACTCGAGTTTCGATGAATAGGGTAACTGTAATTTTACGGGGCCCCGTCAAAGCGCGTTTCCGGATACGGCCGAGTGTTTGCGCGTTTCATTTCCACTGGCTAATTCGCGCGGAATATCGTAACGCGCATTAGTACCGGCAATATTCTCTCTTGCAGCATCCTTCACAGACCGGTGCGGCGGAGGTTAATTAAACGAAATCACGGAACTCTCCGACTCTCTCTCTCTTTCTCTCTCTACCTTGCTTCTGCCTTGGGATCTTGGGACTCGGCGAACGTATCGGGGATCTCGGGGCGATTTCGCGAACCGTGAGCCAAACAGAAACAAGAGTACCACGGTGAACACATTAACGGGCTCTTTGATGTTACTTCCGATAAGATCCACGCTATTAATCCCTTAGATTAATCGGTAAGATTACGCGGTGTGGCGGCGCAGACGTCGCCGTTCTTAAGGAACCCGTCGCGGCCTGCTGCACTCGTACCGTAGGATAACACCGGTTTTCTTCGCGACGCGAAAAACATTAGATTCGCGAAAGAGATAGACTGCCAGTACACGGGTTTCTAAATGAATTTTGCTGGGCCCGAAGACTCGAGATATACATATAGGGCGCCTCTCTTAAGTGTGACCCCCAAAATAGTTTCTTCAATTTATCAGTATTAAGTGACCAGTATCTCCCAGGGGTTGTTTTTTTAAATATTCCTTTTTCATGTAGTTTTCAAGGTGATCGATACATTTGTTAACTCGAGTCTAAAGTGGTAGTCATGTAGTAGGGTCTATTCAAATCTAAGCTGAAACGGTATCTGGGTTCTTGGAGATAGTCGGAACAAATGATTTTTTTCTGAATGCGTATCCCAATACTAAAATCCAAATTCAAGGGGAATCCCGATACATACTTGCGTCTAGATTGAGAATCTGAGTATGCACTCAGATCAGAATTTACCGAATGTAGCCGAATGGACTACGCGAATATTTAAACATATTTTTGTATTCGAATCTGACTTGTGAGTACCTACCTAAATACTCGGATACCATCAGATTTAAATGAAGTGGTCATTCAAGTACCTCGAGTACGTTGGTCGATTAGGAAATTCGCTGAAGTCGACGCGAGAGAGTCGAAATAATACATACATACATATATGCACATCTGAATACATACATATGTATTCGGGTTTTGCTACATTTTGCTGAGTCTACAAAGTAGCCAGATGCGTTTATCGTCGATTCACGTTGGATCAACGTTTGTCGGCCGTCGGCGCCCGTTTACCTTTATAGATTACATGCTCCGGGCATGAGAGCCACGCTCGAAAGATCTCACCGAGCGAGCAAGGGCCTGTGTTATTCGCCGACCGTTCAGAATCGCAATGGAGAAGTCCTGTAGATCAGGATTGCCAAGAGTCGAGGCGGTCTCCTTGAGTAAGAACTCGGCCTTTTTGTCGCTGCCTCGCCGACAAGCCTTTTGCATTGGCTGGTTCGTTTTGTTTCCGTATCTCGGCCGAGAACAATCCAGTCCGCTTTGGACGGGCTGCTCTGTTACCATTACTACCACTAGAGTTACTATTGCTACTCGCGTTGCTATTGCTGCGACTGCTACCGTAGAGCGCCGCTATTAATTGCATGGAAGAAAAGCTACGTGTCTCTATTATTTGCGATCTTCATTCCACGCGATCCCCCGACACGCTGAACCACTTTGTTTCCTTTTCCGCTGCTCCCGGAGAAATAGAATCGTCACTGACACTATTAATCTACCAATTACAATGGAACACCCAACCAATTCGGTGTTTGGTAATCGTTCCCCTTTTCTACCGAGCAAGAAAATGGATTCGGAACGAATCGGGAGAACAATCGCGTCGCCAATAATTCACCCGGCACTCGGGGACTCCCCGAAGTTTGTATCGAGGTTTCTCTTCGCTACCAAGAACGCTTTCTTTGCATTCAAATTCACCCTTTACACAGAACACGCTTCTTTTGCCAGCCGATAACTGTATTTAACGTTTTGAGCTTCTTAAATCTCGATCTTCTTACGGATTTATCCCAAACGATATTGGATTCTGGAAACACCTTAAGTCCCCAGTGTATTATACTTCGTAGACAACATAGTGCACAGGGTGAGCCAGTTGCGTGCACCACTTGGAAGCTTTCAAATGGAAGTTGTAAGAAACATTTTTTTATACAACAGATTTATTTATACTGAACTCAGTTTTATCTATACTGGCTTACTATGTACTTTATTTGACAAAAATGTGAGTAAATCCTCCATGGCGAACGTAGAGTAACAACAGGATCAATCTTCGTTAACATGCAGGTATCCTTGCATTTTACAAATGTGCACTGAATCGGGGACAAAATCGATGCATAAAATAGCAAAACTGCGAACGTTGGAGAAAACCGTTTCTTATTTTAGCTCGACGCAACCGTGCTTTCAATCCCTGATCGTTGTTGTGTACGTTCACGTTTGAAATCACAAAGCAAGTGCGTGGAAGGGTAAGCATATTTACAGAAGTTAATTAGAGAGCGATGAAATTATTCCCGACCGAGCCTTCGCGAACGACGGAAACCGCAACTCTCTGGAATAATTCCGAATACTACGTCAAGCTCTCATTATTCCTACAAGAAATGAAGTTTTACCATAAATGTGTACAATGGACAATGGACTGTGGAGGTTCATGAGAAATAGAAATTTTCCGAGTTACTGGGAAACAGTATGTAGTTAAATAAAATTGCACGAAATGTATTTAATACGAAATGCATTCCAAATCATTTGCAATTCCAATAGACTATTCAAAGTATTTCAAAGAGACAGTGAATAAATTATTCGAAATGACTACCCAAATAAATTATGAATCAATTATTCAAATAGCTAGGCAAATGTGCTACGATTAATAAATAAATTCTTTGAATAAAATGTTCGATTCAAAAGAATTTATTCTACTCATGACTGTAGACTAGTACATATTCAAAATTTTTGGAACGATAATGTCTGGACAGCGGCGGATCTTTGTAAGTGAAATAGAAATTTATTTTCTTTCCCAATATGTTTAGTAGGTTGAAAATGACATAACAGTACTATCAAATTCTTGTACATAATATGTATATGTACTATTTTAAATCATGACTACTTATTTTTGTCATAAATGCATAAAATCCGATCTAATAATGTCCAACTTCGATTTTGAAAGGAACGGGCTAGGCGGCTTCAAAGATTTCTGAGCCTCGGGATTAAATCACTGTGATGGCGCTATCAGATACTGTCGATCGAACCGCCGTGAACTTTGTCAGCGAACAGCATTCCCGCGAAAGTGAATTCGCGCGTGACAAGAGAGCGCGGACGCGTCGAGGGAGAACGCGAAATTCCTGTCGCGGCGCGGCAAAGTGTGTCGAAGGATTCAATCTTCGTAAACAAATAAAAAGCTGGGAACGTACGGCGAACGACAGCCAGCTTATATCGAAGTTCGCTTCCGGGGGAGACAGACGCCTCCGCAGAGCTGGTGAAATCGGCTTGGCAAGCACGCTGTGACAAAACTGTCTCGCTCTGATCAGAAATGTGTTGTAAGTTGTAACCAGGGACTGAAACGGTTCTGAAAATAACTGTTTCAAACTGTTATACATACCGGTTCTGATTGAAACAGTTATTAAGAATCCAAATGATGTTATAACTGTTACGAGAATGTCAGAACCGAAAAATAACAATTACAGAACGGAAATACATAATATCGGTTCTCCAGAACCGTAACCGTAACCGATATAAGCCAGAGCCGATATTTTCGTAACAATCATAACATCATTTCGGTTCTTCATAACTGTTTCAAGAAACGGAACCGATATCATAACAGTTTTCAATCCCTGGTTGTAACGCAGTGTCGTGTCCCGTGGGTTGCATAGACGTTAATAAAAAAGACACTCTGTGAACACTGTGGACGCCACGTCTGCCAGAAAGCAAAATTACCAACTACTTGTCCGGTTTCAAAAGTGAAGTATTGCGCTAATATATTCAGTGCGTGATTATTTAATGATCTACCACCAGAGGTTAAGATTTGAAAATTGTAAGAGGATTGAAAAAGTATCATATATCAGGATCGTACATTTTAACATACATACATAGTCACTGTTCTAAATATGCATCATATGCGATTCACTGCAACAGTCCGAATTGAATAATATGACAAGCAAAATAAAATATATTAATCGAGGAAAGAAGGTAAAACGGCATATGTAATGACGACTCGTAATTAATAATAGAAAAAGTAGATATTTTATGCATGTCACTAGTCACTAACTGAATTCACTTGCGTTGACCAAGATGGCGGATACATTGCACTGCTTCGCCTTGATGGTTTGGTAGGGACAATGATTAATTTGTTCGACCAGTTGCGGAGACGCAATGGCAATAAGTAAATCAACGGTTTTCAACGGTCATGGGAATGGACGTGATTCAAGAAACGTACGTGCATACTTAACGTTAGCTAAAATATTTCTATGGAAATAAAGCGGGCTGAATGGATTTACGAAAGCCCCTTTGACGTTCCTTTGCCGGAACGTGGCGTTCCATCGTGCCGGGCCGAGCCAACGTAAGCCACTTTCCCGAAGAGGCAATTCGTATACGTAAATATATACATCTCATTCATTTCCATTGCAATGAAATTGAATACGTACTTTCCCCGCGTCTCTTTCATGCCGTCTCCTCGTTTCCTTCCCTCTCCCGGTTGATCTCGTGTCTTTTTCTTCTCGTTTCTTCTGTTCGCTTTCGCCCTCATCATTTTCCTCTTGTTCCTGGTAGGTTGGCATTTCAACCACACACGACACGTACCGCTTCACGGACTTGTCTCGAACACAATAGGGATAACAGAACAAACCCGAAAAGTCAAAACATTCATTACCGTGTCGTGGCACGGTTACAATTTCGTTACAATATCCGAAGACGCGTGCAAGTCAAGTTGGAACGCGTTTGACGACTTCGGTTCTCGTCGTACACGATCGGCATGTTCCGCTAATCGGCTCGACCCAACCGTTGCATCATACGCGCCTTATTTGAATCGCCACGTTACGATTAAACTGCCTTCTTCACTCAGATTCTTATAACTTCGTACAAAATGACCGTATGATAATGAACCTGGACTCATTTTAAAGCCCGAAGTCTCTATTTTCGAAATCTATCGTTCATTCTCCTCCAAGATCTCTTTGCACGATATACCGGGTGGAAAACTGAAGACCTGCTTTTCCTCGAATGTGGTCTGAATTGAAATGTTTCTGAAAAGTCTTGAAAATCTTCTTCGTGACTCAATCTACCATGAATTTGAAGATTGAAGCTTACATTTTACAACGATAAAATTTACATACATAAAAATGAGGAACAGTTTCTATTATTGTAAGGTCATATTTGTAAGCAGCCTTTATGTTTGCGTACGAATCATGCCGCTTGAGGCGCTGCGAGAGAGTGTCGTGCGTGGTCGTGCGTGGAGGGTGTGTGCAGGTTATGGTTGTGCGTGACTTGCGAGATTAGTCTTACAGTTAGTTGTTAGTCAGTCCTTAATTAGTCTTTAGTCAGTATGTATGTAGTTAACCGTTGTGTCGCGGGGGATATATATTTACATAATATTACACAATAAACCTCTTGCATATTATTTAATAAATGTTAATTTTGGTGGGATTTTATGCACCAGCCGAAAATAGTGTCGCGAGTGATCAAAAATCGGTCGAAGTATAACCGCAGCCTTAGGTCGGCAGGCAACGAGCCAGTCAGTTCTCGCAAAGCGAAGTTCCTCGGAACAGACGTTCCCCAATTATTATTACGGAGGCACAGTTCCAGCCAGCACCTCCAATTATATCTCGCGAAACTAATCCGTAAGTTTCTTTGTTAAATTTCGCGCTCGCAACCGGTAACAGGATTTTAAAAGCATAACTTGGATCCGCGGCTACCGTGCTGCCGTGCAGTCACGCGAACCAACTTTTCGATGAGAGGAAAACCGGGCCAGGCGAAATGGCCGAGCTATTGTTTCTTCGTTACCTTGACGAGAATATTAACGACTGTCGTCTTCCGCGATTAATGCACACCGTTTACCCTCTCTGTGTTATTATTAACCGACGGGAGCAACCTTTGCCACTCGATCCTTGCTGAGAACGTCTCGCGCCAGCCAGAACCAATTAGCGCTTCAGCTGTCGGAGTCCTGGAAACCCGTCGTACGCAGAGATACAAGATTCGGTAAGAATATCTGACTGTTTTTCAAAGAAAAATATTCCGTTGTTTTAGCTAATATTTCAAGTTTGCTGTAAACCTATAAAAATAGCAAGATTGAGTTTATCTAGAATTTTGCTATTTTTAATATAGTATTTGATTTAAGAAATTTTCTAATTTCAACAATTGTAAAAGAAATGATCTGGGACCGGTAAATTCGGTCGGCCCTGGTAATTACTTCAAAAGTTCGTTGTTTCTATTATTAGACAACTTAACTTCTTACAACTTTATTTTTACTCGCATTTTGTCGAGTAATCATTCTTTTTCTCCTTACACCGCGTTTGCCTTAATCGATTAATATTCCACGTTCCCACGGCTACAAGACAAAACGTTAGCGAGATTTTCGAATTTGCGATGTAAATTGCGAAGGCGCTGTTTACTTTCTCGACGGTAGCCGCCCCGGCGATTAGCATAGCAAATTAGCGGGTCCTTATCATTTTTCTGAGCTTTATAATCGCTCCATTCTGCTTGGGCATATTTCAAAACACGCGTACCTTTATCGCGGTTGTTCTAAAAGTACACGCGTTCTGTTTACTCGCGACAAATTTTTCCTCAGCCACGCGATTTACTCGAATCTTTGTGGACTTTGATACAGTCGCTCGAAACTTGAACGTTTGTTCCGAGTTTACGTCGCGATTGGATCATTGCAAGGTGGCTTAACGTCAAGGAGAAATTTTGAAATATTTCACTTGGTAATTGAATCTTATAGCGAGTATTGACACACCCGTGATTTAGACATAAATATATATATTGATTGACTTATTCGATTCCAATTAATTTGCCACGAATTCGCAAAGTTTAGCATTACGAGAGCATCAGTGAAAGGGACGCCAGAGAGTCACGCGGGAAATTGCGTCAGATTTCACGTCTATTCGATGCACCTCGGCTCGAGCGGTGCTAAAAAGGTTAATCTCGTAAGACGGTGAATTTCACAGAAATTTGGAGAGGTTTCGCGAAACCGTCGATATTTCCGTCAGAAGGACCCTGCAGTCATTTACGAAGTTACGACGCTGGGCGAGGCAAGGTTTGGCGAAGGGAAGCTGAGGGGGGGGGGGGGTGTTCGTTTGGTATTTTTGCTCACTGCGCCGGTGGATCGGTAAGCTTGATAAGCGCGGCTCGGTGCAGCGCGTTACATAAACGGGGAAACATGCGAGAGATATGTGTTCGTTGGCTCGACGCGCGAAGGCAAGTAGATGCTCTTCGGGAAAACTTTCACCGGAATACCATTCTGCCCCCGTGTATAGGCGCCTTGCCCGATTCTCACGAATATTTGCTACACACTCCGCCCCGGCTGCAGCCATATTTACACATTCGATAGAATGCCGGCAGATTTGTTAAGCATTTTGCGCGACCCATCAATGTCAACTTTACAATCTGCGGACAGTTCTACGTTCGCTTCATGTCGCTTGCAGGATGTCTTACCCTAATTATCTTTATCCATATAGGTAAATTTTTATTTTTACATTTCTATTGTTATGTGAAAACAATATCCCCATGTGGGAATGGCGGTGCTTAGGATGTATTTGGTTCTTTCCATGCCGTTCCTTAGTGGAAGGATATTGTTTTAATTAGTAGTGAATTCAGATTTGTATTTTATCTTTAACCCTTTCAAAATTTTACTATGCATATATTGATGGCGCCTAGAGGCCCTTAATTTAGTTCGTTCCGCTGACACAACAGGCGCTTATAGGCGCTCACTTCACATTGTCGAACGGAACCGAAGGAGTCCGGTCAAACTTTCCTTGATATTTGCAAGAAATTTGACTTATTTAGTGTGAAAAATATGCGATGACTGCCACGTTGACTGCCGTACGCATCGCGTGGTAGTGAAAAGGTTGAGAGTTATGATTTCCTTTTTTCCATCGACTACGTCGTGACGCAGCGATTTGATCGCAAGGTGCTCGTGCTCGGAAACATTTCGAGCGGTAATAACCGGAGCTTTCTCCGTAGAAACGTAGCGTTGTCTCCGGGTTTGTGTTTGGCAACAGCGCGAATTACGAAGGCAATTTACGTCCGCGAGTTTTACGAGCGTGTATCGGTTGGCCTGCTTTATTGGTTGACTCTCTCGGGCCAGGCCGGGAAAACGGAATTTCGAATTTGCCCTCCGTCGACCGGGGACTGAAAACGATGAATAACATTAAAACCAGGAGGAGGACGAGGGGGTGGGGAAAAAAACGGACGTCGTCGTAAACGGAGATTAAACTGGCCCCGGCCACTCGCGCCGACACGGATGGACACTTGAAATTAAAACAAGCCGCGCGCGTCCTCCACTTCTATGAACGCTGAGACGGAAATGCTTCTCCTCGACGAGGAACGAGGAACGCGGCCAGAGATTCTTTTGCAATTTTACGTCTCCCGTAAACATCCGTCCGCTCGTTACGGCAAACCGTTCCCGAGTCCTTAATAACGCAGTTCCGCCGTTTCGAAATGTCGCGAGAGCTGCTCCTTCTCGACGAATACCGAACCGGAAGCATTAAGCCCAGCTTCCGGGCCAGCAGCCTAGAAAATTGTTATTTTAGAAAAGTCTGTTTTCACTGAGACATGAACGAGAGTCGAGCGTGCAGCGTAGCGACTGCGAAAACATTTCTGAACGATAAGGCTGTCTAGCCGGCCCTACCTTCAGACGCAGAGCTATTTAACCCATTAAGGCTCAACTTAGGTTTGCGATCTGAAGAATCAGTGTACCAACATTCTGTGTTTGTCTGCAAAGATACTCCATAAAAGTCATCCCGATTTTCTGCTTGAATCAGCGCTCGAATATCCGTATTAACATGCATAATTGATAGCGGGTAAAATGGGGAGGTTCTTTTTCCCTCGATGGAAAAGCTTTCCTCTAATTATTCGGCGAACAATTCGGGAAATACCGTTGACCCGTTCACCGAGGGCAGCATTCAAATTAACTCGTTCGAACCGATCCGACCCGACTCTGCTCGGCGCGGCGCGGCTTGGCGTTATTGTACGGTTAGATTCGTGCCCGCGAAGAGGGGCACAAGGGAAAGAACAAAGATCGGATTTCCGTTCGTAAATGATGTCTCCTTTTTACAAGAGCCGAACTTCCTTCGAGGGAAATTACTTCGCGTTTTAGTGAGTTAAGTCGCGTCCGGAGAGAGAGCTTTTTTATCGCCTCGGATTCGCTGGAAGGACGCTTTCTGAATCCGAACGGAGTCGTTCGGGGATTCTCTGTTTTATCGACCGTGCGTACACAAAAGCGTCCTTCGACTTTTCCGAGTTTTCTTTTGCCTTTGAAAATAGTTGCATCAAATATCCTACATTTTATACTGCGTCTGTTCGTGTCTTACAATTAGTCTTCGACCCCCGCGCTACTGCACGGGTCAGACCTTTGCTCTTAATTGTAACTTTAATTGGCCACTCTACCGTTTAATTGTCCCGGGGACAGTGCTACAACCGTCAGGGGGTGATTGCCCGTGAAAAGATAAGTTGAAAATGTACTTCTTGTAGTATTTAATGGGCCACCGTAAAACAAATCGAGAAAAGCTGCGGAAGCGTTGTAGAATTTTTATCAAGAGTGCTCTCTTTGCTATCACTCTTAATTGACTGGATGTTATTGCTTGCAGAAATTACTATGTATTCTTAAAACTTGTGTGAATGAGCTCGCAAAGTTTTGGAATGATGCGTGCAACAGTTCTTTTTTTTTTGTTTAATTATTGAACGATCGCATTAGGGGGACTTTAGGTATTGATGCGCGTGTACTTTCATTTACGAGCTAAACGATTACTCTAGAATACGCTCCAGCAGACGTTGTAAACGACATATGAAAACGTTTGAAGAAGCGAGCCACACATTTCATGCAGACATTTACGACGAGGCAGAAAATATTGACCACTCAAGCTCGCGACCCCATCGTTCTCGCTCGCACCAGGTTAGATCGCATACTTCAGCAGCCTGAAGATAACTGTTGCGCAATCTTGACGTGCCTTCCGCCTCCGCCTCGAGCGTGGCCTCTTCTCTCCTGTGTCGCGTCAGTCTTTCAGTCTGCAACTCCTAACTTTCCCTTGGCGAAGTCACCAAAAGGCCAACGACTTGAACTTCTGCGCTCCGTGAATATTTCTAACGGGTTGTGTAACATATAGACTGCACATCTGAATTAGTATCGACTTGATTGTCAAAGTTTTGAACGATTTTCTATTACAAGAATATTACAGGGCTCGAAATATACGAATATTATTTAGAACAATATCTAACAATACTGTTAGTCGTATCCTCGAAAATGTATGCATCGTGCGTACGTAATGGCACAATTACCATAATCAGCATCGCAAATGATTCTTCTCACTTCTTCGACATGTTTCTTTTCCTGGGACTAAAAACTATTAAATGTCAAATATAATTACTTGTTTACTTCATCTTAAAAAACCTGATCGATTCTAGATCTTTCCTTAGCTTGTTACATTTGTTTGCCTCGGATGCATTCGCAACAATTTCATATAATACTTCTCAGATACGATCGCTTGGGATGATCGGAATTCGTGGAGAAATGAATGTTGTACGAATAAATCAGCGAAGTTCTCTAAAAATGATGTGTGAATCGCTGCTGATGTGGAGAAAAATTGGAGCTAGAAGATAAATTTTTGATATGACTGTTTTTGTCTCAACTGTACGTTTTTAACACGTTCGCTACCAGTCTTACAGATATGTGATGTCCATAATTTCGTAATTATCTCAATGATAGTCAATTTTATTTGATCCCCTTTGTTGTAGGAAGTCCTAGTGTATAGCATAATATTCAGAGATTCCGTGACTATGTCCTAATAAATTGTTTCAATATTTCACAAAGGAGGAACATTCAATCAAATATTTGAACAACGAAGCTGAGGAACGAAGATAATTATGGAAGCGAACTTGTTCCTCGCGATTCACCGTGAAATTACGGACGATGATATGTCCGGAATGTCGAAGGGCGTGGAAAATTCGTCAAACTTTGTAGTCCTTGACGGACGAGTGGTGTCTGTAGCAGAAGAAGAGCGAATAGAGGAGTACAGCCGAGGTCACGAGCAGGAAGAGCAGTCGAAAGATTTTCACGAGCCAGATATTGGTCTCGTCGACGCAATGCTTCTTCGCGGCGGCGGCGGTGCAGAGAACGTAACTCTCGATGTCGATTTCCGAGGCAACCGGAAATGCATCTTGGTCTTCCTGGGCGAGACGTTGCTGCAGCAGGTACACGCGATTCCTCTCTGCTGACCACGGCCTCGACGAAATTGACTCAAGGGATCGAAGTGCATTACGAACTCTCTCGTGTTCCCGTAGGATCCTGCGGAGAGAAGCAAAGGTTTTTACCTCGAAACGTCTGATCTTTCAAGCACCGACACACCCCCACACCGTCACACAGCCACCGCGTCACCACCTTGTTGCGCCCTATTCTTCGATCCGCATCTATTTATTCCCTTCTGCCGCGATACAACGCGTTAGCGTCGCATGTTGCACTTTTTACTGCGTCAACGCGACTATAAATGCCTAAATCCTCTACGATACCATCCATCTCGACAGAGTTTACCCTGCCCGCAATTTATGTGCAAGATAGTTCCTCGAAAACTGCTTCCTTCAACCTTTCTCCATCGTTTCAGACTATTCCATTCGGAAAAAAGGAGACTGCTCTTTGTCTTAGATTGCAATTTTTGTTTATGATATTCTTCATAGTGTTATCTGAAGCTGTCGATGTTTAAAATAACTCTGACTCGTCATTATTACGTCAGCGAAATTATTATGCTAATTTTTAAGTCTAGCTTGCTGAGCTCGGCGAAAATCAAGATCTACATGGGCAGCATTTTTATCAATAAATCGCTTGATTTATTTCCGGTGCCCTCTAGCCCCCACAGTGGTCTACAGTATTTAAAGTCAGAATGTGTAATTTAATTCTCAATTTCGAGTAGAGATGTTTAACGAGATAAAAGACACCAGTAAAGTGAACGTTTACGAAAGTTTCAGTCTTTAGTCCAAATAAAAAAAGTGCTTGGAAACTACGCTCTCGAGAAATAACTGACTAATTAAATTTCGTACAGTCTCTCGAACAAGTTGTTCCCTGGAAACTTTGCTGATTCCTATGCGACTCTTCGAATTTTACGCAATACGAGCAAGCTTTGCGTTACGATGATGGTCGTTGACGTAACTCTGACGAGCGCAGGAGACTCTTTCGAGCACCGTACTCGGATAAAGTGCACGAGAACTTTACAAGGGAATCACTTCTATCGATTCGTTCGATCAATCTCGTAAAAAGTTTCGAGCTGTTGCTGCTGCTGTCACGCAACACGTAACTATGGTCTGCTAGCCAATTAATTATGAGTATTGTTCCGCTAGCCAATCGATTAATATAATTGCACGCGAAAACGAGCGACGGAACTTCTCTCGACCAATATACCCTGAATGGTGCAACAAATAATAGCCGGACCGCACAGCAATCGATACAGTATTGGTCAGGTTTCGTTGTAACATAGTTTTACTCTTTTTCTAGTAAAGAATATGCATATACAGGATGTCCCAGCTATCTTGACCACCTTGAATATCTCGCTTAGTTTTAGTAATAGAACAAAAACGTTATAGGACAATATTAACTTAACCGAAGGGGCAATATAATGATTGGGAAAAAACTTTTTTCAAGGTAATTTTTTCTAGATATCAACGTCATCAATTTTTTATAAAATGGAACTATATCTCTTCGATGACATATTATACAATGACCTTCGTGTGACCTTGCACATGCAAAAACCAAAAAGCATTGCAGGTATTATCAATGATTAATTTACTACACTGATTGGTTTGGTTGAACTACTTTATTTCAATAAATGTTCGAAATGATGTGAAAATAAATGATTCTCACTGATAATACTTGCAAGGCTTTTTGGATTTTTCATACCCAGGGCCGCACGAAGGTCATTTTATAATATGTCATTGAAGAGGTCTTAAAAAAAATAATTGATGACGTTGATATCTAGAAAAAATGATCTTGAGAGAAAAAAGTTTTTTCCCAATCGGGGATATATCGCCCCTTCGGTTATGTTATTATTGTCCTACAAAGTTTTTTCTATTACTAAAACTAAGCGAGATATTCAAGGTGGTCAAGTTAGCTGGGACACCCTGTATATGAATATATATAAGCGTAGTAATAAAAATTTCAAGTACATATTCATATAATTAAATATTCAAAATTTCAAGAAATCAAATTTTCTTATTTTTCCATGTAGATTCAATGTTTTCTACGCTCAGCAAAATCGTACTTTTAAACAGTGCTGAAATATGTCTTCCGTTCGATATGCAGTGTTCTCACAATCAAATGGTTCAAAAATGTTTGCGTGCCCCGTTCCCAACAGTTTGACAGAAGCAGCAAGACTTAATTCGCGAAGAAAAGCCCATTGCTGAATCGCACGCCACCGCAAAGTTTGCACACACACACACACATACCCAGAAGCCCGATGAAGTGTGCAGCCCGTTTGAGAATCGTGGTGAAGTTAAAGTTAAAAGCGGACCAGTTTTCTGTCCGGCACGGCATTTCGCAACGCGGGCGTGGTGGCGAATCGCGTACTTCAATGAGGGAACTGTCAAGATTTTTCGGGAAGTTTCGGCAGCCGGTGAACCGAACTCGCGATTTTTAAAAGCAATCAGAGAACGAATCCACAAGTTCCCGTCCCTCCTCCTGGGGGAGGAAACGAGTTTCCTTTCGACTGTTTGTCTTTTTGCCTCCCTTCCGTGCCACTCTCCCTCTTACTACGGCTGTCTAGCCAGATACCGCGGACGAACTTGTTTACTTTGGTATTCGGCTAAATCGTAGTTCGAGATAACTTTTATTTTTTTACGATTGCATCGCACTTGAAATCTCTTGCGCCTCACTAGGAAATCAAACTTTTTCGAAAATATCTCTCGATGCTTCTTTCCACAGCTAGTTCACCGAATTTCGCACATTCTGTCACAAACTGTGACAGTGGTACAAATGATTGGGCAAGGGCATTTCGCCCTGACACCTGAAGTCGAGGTAAAAAGTTTCAATTTCTCGATAAGTTTAACATTTAGTTCGATTTTCAACGCCACGAAATTAATTTGTCAGCCAATAAAAACATTCTGGCAGTAAGCTAATCCCGTCTGACTAAAATAAAAAAAAAGAATCAACTGAATCCGTACAGCAGTTTCCGAAACAAAAATTTCTAAGCACTTCTTTTCTTCGTAAAGATCAACAAAAATGAAAAATTCAACCGTGCATTTTCTGTAGAAATCCAATGAATTAAACGTTGCAGATATTGCACGATATTAAGTTTTGGAAAGAGTTGACCCAAAAAGAAGGAGGCTCTTTCTTCGAAATCGTCGCTGGTGAAAGGTTTTCGTGGTGTTCGGCGAAGCGTTTTCGCGTGTCAACAGAATCCTTTTGAAAGAAGCGAGTGAGGGAAATCTAGGATATCGTAAATTTCCAGTTCGTTATACCTTTTCTTGGCTCCGAAGAGGCCGAGAATCGTGTCGCTAAGCAAGGATGGCAGCCACTCGAATAGCATCACCAGAATCCAGTAGAAGATCGCCGAAGATGTCATTCCACGGAATCCGAATGTCGGGTATGTAAACTTTCGGTTGCCTCGGTCGCCTTTCTTAATCAGCTCGTGCCACGTACAGCCGATCGAAATCGCATTGTATACCACCGGACCTTGCACGTTCTTTCTGCAAAAAGATTGCAAAAGTGTGATCACACAAGTCTACACACAGCCATACTTCTTCAGCTCGAATTACAACCCTTCATACTTCGCTCTTTTTCTCTTTTATCATTACAGGACTAGCTCTAAAGTTGATTAGGAGACTGGTTGATTAGGAGTCTTTATGCAAAATATACAAAGTACAGACACGCATTATGTTTCGATTTCCGTGTACATATTAGTTTCTCTAAATATATCTATATACTTGTTATATGCATATTTTTCGATTCGTCCTTAAATGTTTTTCCATTACGATTCCTGACATACGCAAAACGTTCCCATAAAAGACCGTTGCAAATAAAAATTTTCTAAGCTCACTGTGGAACATAGAAATTAGACAAAAGTGAAATTTCTCTTTTAATCATTTTAATAAGTTTGAAACCGTGTAATAATGTTCTGAGATTTTTATGTCTGTACTTTTTTGTATTACATCTATATCTAAAAATCAGTAAACAAAAGATTGGGGCCGAACATGTGCTAATGAATAACTAAATAACCACATTTGATTTGACCAAGTTTAAAGTTTATTTTGCATCCGGTGCAGTTTCTATCTTCCGAACGAGATATAATAGTTGGTGCACTTTCTGTAGGAACTCGACCGCAGCGAAACAGCGAGCCGGCGTTATCTGCATTTTCATTATTATGTATTTCCAATGGTGTACCGTTCCTTCTCCCATGGAAACAAATCGTTCCCTCGATTAAATTTCCTTTTCCGCGTCATCTTATTAACTGGCAAGCATTTAAACGCAACAGGTATTTCCTGCCAGGTAAAGGGAACGTTTCATTAAAAAATGTCTACACTCAAAGCCGCAGCACTGACAGGATCCATTCGAAAGGGAAGATCTTGCAATTTTGAGAAAGACATTAATGCTTGCACTTTTATTGCTGCCTTGAAATGTTACACTGGGCCTAATAATATCTTGCTTCCAAAATGTATTTTGCATTTTACATCTTGTATTATTTTTTAACATTTCGAAAGAAGCTCAATAATTTGCTTTCAAATAATTCTAGATGAAGTTGTATTCATTCCAAAAATTTGTTGAACTATGAATAAAACAGCTGACTTTTAAGAAGACTATTACAAAATTGTTAGTTTGCATAAAAATCCGAAGTCCGCTTACGAATATTGAAATTACACTGAGCCTAATCGGATCCAGAGTACAATTTCGTTTGTATAAATGTTTTGCTTCAAAATTGTATTATTTTTTAACACTTTACCTTAAAAGAAGCTCAATAATCGGCTTTCAAATAATAATTCTAGATAAAGTTATATTCATTCTATTTTGTGGAACTATGAATAAAACAGCTAACTTTTAAGAAGACTATTACAAAACTGTTATTTTTCATAAAAATCCGAAGTCTGGTTAGGAATATTGAAATAAATGCAGCTACAGAATAAATCTGAATTTTCTGTTGTATGAAATGATTAGGGGCAAAGTTAGAATGGCTGTAGCAGGAGGAAATGACTTGGCGAGGGGTTTACGCGGCTGAATGCCGGAAACACGTGCGCTGAAACAGTTAGGTTCTGCCAGGGCGCGATGTGGCGGCGTTCAAAAGAAATTTGAATGCTCTCGTGAAACGGAACCGCGTTCGTTTACCGTAAACTGTGCTCGCGGCGTTTTATAGCGTGCGCATAAAAGCGCGCGCGCGCGTCCTCTTAATCGTTTTACGTCGCATTCGTATCGCCGTTTATTTAGTTTTAACCGATCCTTACGACCGCCACGAAACCGTCCGCTTTACGTAATGTCTCTTTTCTAATCCGCAACACGCTGTTGCTGCCTTACTTTCCCTCGCCTCGGTTTATTGCTATATTTGTCGGTGAACTATACCGGGAAAGACAAAGAGAGAGAGAGAGAGAGAGTTACGTCGAGCTGGTAATATTTCTTACTCGACTTCGTTAACTTTCTTGGTTTACGGTTGCATTTAAAAATTTGCCGTGTTAGTATATGGAAACGATAATGAAACTTTGATTAAAACACTAACCATCGACGATTTCTTAATCGTGTGTAAAATTTACGATTCCCGGATTTCTTAAGAAATTTTTCTCATGGTAGCACAAGTTGTTCGTGAGCGAATAGAGCTGTGTACGTTTCAAGTCAAAAGTGTCGACAGCAGTGATTGAAATATGTTTGTTGGAATCGGATAGTATGTCAAGATTTATGTTTTGCCTTGGAATTTCCATTCATGAACATTTTTTATACTTAAAGAATTCGGCTTCTCTTAAGGTAATTAAATATCATAAATATACCATGTCGTTAATTTACAGGTTCAAAGGTATCCCGTTTACATAATTATAAATCTTGGGAATAACGGGAATGTTAGCAAATATATGTATAAACTTTGGGATGTCGTCGTTAGTTACACGTGAAATAATGATACTGGAAATAAACAGGCTCGCTAGATTTGCGATAATCGTACGCAAAAGACCGTAAAATCGTTGGTACCTCCTTTCACCGATTATAATACTCATAGTAGTGTTTGAACAAAATGTTTGCAAAAAATTAATAAGAACATCAAAAATTCTCCTTTGAATTGTAGAATATTTGAAAATACCATCGACGCCGCAATCTATTGAATTTATTTATTCTCTGATTATTATTTTACTCGTATTTCATTATCGGAATAGACAACGATTAATAAATTTCTCTAGTGGTTACATTTATTATAACTATAGAATTATTATAATTAAAATTACATACAGGGTGTCCCACGTAACACTTTTCACGATATTTCAAGTACTTGCGATTATCTGGCAGAAAAATATTTTGAACAAAAGTTGATCAGTTTTCGATTGGCTATACATTGCAATAAAAAACGTTCGAAATTTTTTTTAGTACTGTCAAGGCCACCTTCGTTGTTTTAAATGGCACTTGGTATTTTTGACCTAACAGTATTATAGCCCGTATCAAGACGAATTCAACGACCTAGTATACCATGACCTTCGGATGACCTTGAAGTACCATCTAAGAAAAGCATGGTGGCCTTGGCATTAATTAAAAAGAACATTTTCGAACTCTTTTTATTTTTATTAAAATATTTTTGTCAGATTATCGCAAGCACTTAATTGAAAATATTCATTATAACCAAAATTGTTTAGATTAATTGCTAGAAGCAGAAGACTTAATAAATTGGAAATAATATATCGATGTCCTTAGACTCTTTTAATGTCTTCGCTGTTTTAAATTGCACCAGCTCGTTTTTGCCATAAATACTTAAAATCCGGAGTAATTATAATATCATATTATCCTCGAGGTAAATATTAGATCACGAATAATTTCCGTTTTTAGGAACAAATTAATAATAATGTATTTACCGTTCCAATGACCCGATCAATGGCACCAGGCCATGGCAAATATTGGCGAATATAGATTAATATATATTGTTGCCCGTTTCATTGCGTAGCCACCTTTTAATTGTAGCTGTTCACATTCTCCTTTTGATAATACAGCACGATTTGCTCATATCAAAGCTTGAAAGCGTAAAATATAAATTTCTACCTTTATCCTTCCTTCTTTCTACTTCTGCTCATTGATCTATCTTCGTACTGCCAATATCCCCGTCATCCCAATACCCCGCGGCATTCTATTATCCGCGAGTTTACTTGAAGGTCTGCATCAGGAATACACCTGGGATGAATCCGCGATCAAAATATGTCTATCCCGATGCACGCAATAATCCGGTGGATCGCTCGTGCGGATCCATGACTGTTTGCGATCCGTGGCAGCATTTAGCCCGGATCAAATCGCTTTGGTCAAGGTATGGGGCATAGGAAGAGGACGGGAAGATAGAGGAATAGAGAATCACGGTGGTGGGAGAGGTGGGACAGGAGACAGAGAGAGATGGAAATGGAGTACTTACGCGGTGGCCCGTTCCCAAGCAACGGCGATGAGGGTGTTGACCGTCAGGTCGATTGGAATGATTTCCGCTTGGAAGCTAGACTCGCCCAGGGCGAGGCCCGCGCCAACCATGAACGCTGTCGGCCCTTTGAAGACGTCCACGAAGCCGGGTACGGGCTCCCGAAGAGCTGGCCCGACCAATGGAACTCGGACCAACGCAACTGGTCCGTCAGGTACCAGTTCATTCTGCAAGGACTCGCCTATCTGACCCTTGTGCCGGAACAGGCTCGACATTGCTGCCAACGTTTCCAACTTTGGTAGCTCCTGGCAGAACTCGAACATCGCGTCGTGAGGGCCTGCTGCGTGGAACGCCACGCTCACTTTGTTCAGCTGTTGCCTGTCCTCTTTGCTCATCCCCAAACCATCGTATAATAGGTTACCTTCCACTGCCTTCACTCGGTTGATCGCCGTTGGGTCTACCAGGCGCAGCCTCTCGAACCTGAAAAACGATCAACGAGATTGAAAGACTGAATTTGAATGTTGGTGTCTTTGATCTGAGTCTTTGAAGTTTATGGAAGGAATTGGCTGGTGAGCAACAGATGTTCGGTGAAAGTGGCTAGCCAACATTTGATTTAATATCAACGTAATGCTGACCTGATACTGTTTTATACTTTCACTTATACTATACTATTCATGACTTGCCTTCCACGTTAGCTATATGTGAATCACACAGTTTTATTATTACAAATGGAATTCAATTTTTGAGGATTCAATACCTTGTGTACCTCAGGACTGAATACTCACTAATATTCTGGTTATTAACCCTCACACGTTCTTCAGGGTTCAAATAAACTCATTTCTGTTTTTGGATGACGTAGGATTCCTTTGTATGTGCGTTGTAAGTGTTTCTTTAAAATGTAACATTACAAATCAAGCATAACGTGTTCTAATACAATTTGAAGCGGATCTGTGAGATTGAGAGATGATGAGAGAGGACTTGTGAGACGATCCAGTGGTTTCGGGCTCGAAAGTGCGCGTTTCACGAGGGCGCCGAAAATCCGTCGACGGGGGAGCGTGCCAATGAAAATAAATTTCGCGGGCAGTGAAAATGCTCGGCTACCTCGTAGCAGTAGACGTAGCTTGAGTTTTGCCTCGCGTGTCTTACGATGCAACCGCTGCAATCGTTACGGTGGACGATCACGTAACGCTGCGATCCAATTTATACGTGTACGCCGCGCGTGCACTAGTGCACTCGAATGCATCGTATCGCATCGAGAGAGCCACGTGTTCCGGGCCGCGTTATTCTCTCGTTCGGGGGGGGGGGGGAAAAACAGATTTCGCGGCATGCTTGCCTCCGACAAAAACCGCTTGCAAAATACACAGCCGTGGACCAAATTAAGTGGACAGCCGCCAGTAGAGATAGGTAGCAATCGAGTTTCATTGACCCTGCCGTGCCGTATACAGAGCAGCTCATTAAGCATAATTCACTGGCGTAATCGCTCGGGTTTCGTATCACCGTTTTAGCTTGGAATCATGTAGAATGTATCAGCAATACTATGAAAATAGCTCGTTGCGCTGAAACTACTCGATCAAGAGCGGATAAAAACGCACTCCTTTATTTATTGCGAGAGTTCCATTAAAGTCTCACTGAATTATTTTCAGGTCTGAATGGCATTGTTTTAGAGGGTGGGTAAATATGAGCTGACATTTAAAATAACCCGTCCTATTACCAGTTTGATTAAAAACGTTTTAAATGGATTTGACCACTAAAGAATTATTATGTCATTCCAAACAATTCTGAAATTGCTGAATGAAAACTATAAAATGAAAAGTATTATGTGCGACAAAAATACTCTACATAAAAAGTTTGAATTTTGGAGTTAAAATAGCTTTGAAAGGACAAGATTGATTCATACATCTCATAGGTTCCGAACAATTTTGATTACGTGTAGGTCATCATAAAAATTGATTTCCAAGGTTCTCGTTATTATTCAACTGTACAAGCACGTAACTGTATAATAGTTACCAGGATATTCGCATAAACGGACCGGAGTTCGATCGCGCGTAAAAATCGGCTCGGTTTGTTATGACACCGCGGTGGGCTGCAGATTAATTTTGGTGGTCGCATTATAGCGTGTCACATGTAATAATAGAGGCATTGAAATTCGACGCGACAAACGATCAGAAAGCCATGGTCGAGTGCATGGAAAACTGGTGTGTTTGTCCGGTTAATTAATGCAAACGGTGGTCGTGTTTGTAATTCTCGGTCGTAATCGGAAGGAAAACACGGCGCTGGCATACACATTAATTGGTCCATATTCGACGCAATTATTTCCATTTCCGTTAACCTGCCGAAACTCGGAACACGTCGATCTTGCCCCATATACAGTCCCGGAGGAACGAGTGCATCGATATGCAGGCATGCGACCATTCGCCGAAACGTAAGAATCGACGTACGGCGCGTTACGTGAGCGACGAAAATCAGGATGCAACGGAAACTAATTTTCTGACCGGTTTCATGAACTTTGCAGGCCCGTTTCGAGACAGTCGATGTAATAGAAACGACTGTCGATCAAATAACCGGTTCTTGAGATACTTTATTTCACGATTATTATGGCAATAAAGATGCAAGCAAATAGTGACATCAATTTTGTTGTAATAAAAGTTACACAAAATTAAATGAACGACACCGATTATGATTTGATGTATTTATAACGAAGATGAATGGATTGAACATAAAACATGAAAATATTAAACGAATTTTTAGATATGATTACACTACTTTTGACTTATCCAAATCATTAAGAGAAGAAGTGGATGTTTATGCTCCTGTTGTTTCTTGCATCAAGAAGTAATGATAGATAGAAATTCTACAAAAATAATATTCGAAGAATATTGTGCACCATCCTACAACAATTTTCCATAAGTTTGGAAACAGCGTTGATCTCTTTACAATTTAGCTGTTCATTTCTTAAGGATCCAATTTGTATTGTAACGTTATCTGCTGAATTTATATCGGTTTCTAAATATCCATTTTTTGAGGATGATGTTTCATAAAAATTGCAATTTGAACAAACATTTAAAGATACATGGATGTACTTTCAAATAAATAGTAGTCTCATCTTTACTGAAATAAATCAACACATACCTTTACAACTGTTACTGGCATTGTAAAATAATAATGTATAATGTACATTACTAAATGTATTTATAGCTACTGTATCAGTGGCGTGTATGTTTGTTGCGTGTTGAGATCTCGACAAGACGATTCAACGATTATTGTTCCCGCGCGGCGTTTTCCCGATTGATTGTTTGCGGAGGTTGCGGTGTCTCATTTGCGTTTCCCCGGCGGTTGCAAGGTGTACAGTGCATCCTATCGTTGTAATCAGTCGGTGGCTGCGCGGCGCGATGCATATTCGTTAGATATTGCGGGCGACTTTAATCAGCCATTCGTTAGATGGCACGGCATTCCATTCTAATCATGGGTTCATTAGACGCGGCGCGCGCAGATTAGCTTTTCATTAGTAATTCAGTGGCTGCCGGTGCGCCACGCCGCACCGCGCCGGGATCCGTGTCAATTTATTTAGTCATTCCAGATATGCAATCGAAAACGGATAAAATTAACCGTCTTCCGCCGCGTCCCGCTCGAAATCTACCGGAACGGAGGTGTATGGATGAGTAACACGCTCAAAAGCTATTGCCAATTTTATCTGCAATTAAAAAACATTATCTGCAAGCAACTAAATTTCGCGAAAAGTAGACGTTTCCAATAGTCTAAGAATTAAAAGATTATATTATATCCAATTTGCTATAATTATTGAAGAGGAGATAAACAATTTTGCTGCTATCGATGAAGAAAATTTGTATTTTGCATGAAAATTCGCAGTCTGCTTATTCCCGAAGTCAACAATAACGATTCCAGACTGTCGCGTTAAATGTCAGCAGCGGGGACAACGCAACGTCACGATTCCACGATTCAGCGCGGTCAAGTGATCCGGAAGTAAAACGGCAGGCAAAAAATTCCGTGAAAATTAATTACGTTTCTTCGGATCCGAGCAAATCTCCGCCTTCTTCTTCTCTCCTCTCTCTCTCTCTCTCTCTCTCTCTCACTCTCTCTCTCTCTCTCGACAGATGTATTTCCGTACACGATGTCCCCGGCAAATAATTATCCTTGCTACCTCCGAGGCAAATTATCCGGAGGATAATCGCGACGTCTGAAACGCGAAATGGAGAACTGCGGGCCCGGTCGACCGGCCGCATTATCCTGCGATGTGCTCGTTAACAATTGCGTTCCGAGCAAAAACACTCGAACGCTGATACCTACTCCTACTTCTCGGTTTTGAATTTTACGTAATTAGAACGCGGATATTCATGCAGAATAAACGTTTTCTGCGAATGTTACCAGAGATAGAAACGAAATAGTTTGTTTTTCGCTTCATGAATTTTGTCCAGTTGAGATCATCAGCATTTTGATGTTCTTGTAATCTTCGTTCGGAGGACCTTTCCCACAATTGTACAGTTCACGATGTTCAGAATTGTTCATAGCTTCGTCTATCAATTTTTTTATACATATTTTTGGAGACGCGTTTTGTAGAGTTATTAATCTTTTTATGGTTGCTAATTTAAGTAGAGTGTGTAGTCTATGCATGATATTACCCGTCGAATGTAACAGGGGTTAAAAGTGATTGTCATAAAATTAATACTACTACAATTCATTGATGCTAAAATTGACTAGATTATAGTGCGAGGTGAAAACTTCGTGATCAAGCAACTAACAATGATGACTAACAACGCTGATTATTACCAACGTTGATCGCTTCTATAAATGAATTACCTGAAGTTTGTGTGAAATGCCTAAAATGACAGTCAAAGTGTTAATAAGCATAGTCCCCTAAACGAATGGCCCTCATTAGAGTATAGCTGATTAAACTCTAAAGCACGGTTCATACCGAGGAGTCAAGAAGACCTGTTTAATCCTGTCGTCCTTACTGAACCCATTCCTTGATCTGACGACAACGTAGATCTTCGTGTCAGGGAAAGATCGAAGTAGCTTCTCTATCAAGGCTCTGCCAACATCGCTGGTGGCTCCTGTGATGAGGAGCTCCCGTTTCGCGTACCACTCGCACAGAGTCATACCGATCGACTGATCCACGAGAAAAGAAAGTGTTCGGACTGCAGCCGGCTCGCCGCTGCACCTACCGTCACTATTTCTAACGTTGAACCTAAAGTTCTGTTCATATCTCCTGCCGCATCACGCTCTTTATACACGTTGCTTTATCAACAAAAAAATTTAGACTGTGAAGTATCAGGGGGATCTATAGCTGTAAAAACATATGATGTCAAATGTTAACACGTTCATTGCCACTGCTTCTCTTCTTTCTATTTAATACAACGTACCAAATATCGTACTAGTCAAATAATTAAAAATATTCACTGGTGATCAAACTACTGGATCAATTTTTGTCATCTCCATTTTTATGATCTACGTACACAACACTGCAGATAGCAATATTCATCACGTGTTTGAAAAATATATTTTTCATATCACTCTAATAAAATCTCTAGCGGATATATAAATTTAAGAAAATAAAAGTATTATAAGAACTTAAGAATATCCACTGTTTTCATCTGGAGGGAATCATTGAAATTATTCAAGAAACAATAACAATTTTATTTGCTTCCTGTTTCTTGATTTCCTGCAAATGTGCCCTCTAAAATTGTGACTTCCAGTTAAATGAATGCACTCGTATTCAAGTACAATATAAATATGCAACTCTACTGTCATTGTGGACAGAGCTTAACGCACCTAGGCCACGCGATCAGGTCGCTATGCAGCTGCACGTTGCAAAATCGCGAGGAAAGTTTCGCGTCCGAGAAATCGGGAACACGGGCTACGTTGGTTCAACAGGCTCCGATCCACTTTCGGCAAAAATACCAAGTATCGTCGGGACCGAATCAAAGTAACTGATTCCCGACGAGAGTGAATTAAAGTGACTATTCAAACCGGACCGCGGAGGGCAAAGTTCCGCTGGCCGGTAATCTGTCTGCCAATTTGTTGCATCGCTGACCGCTCGCGAGCTATCCAGAAAGAACCAGGGCTCGACTCGTAGCCAAGCTTACGTTGGTCAACCTACTCGAAAACCTACTTGAGAATTCTCTCAAAATTCCGAACTAATAACGAAATTTCGGACTGCTTTTCCGCGACAGGAGACCATTTCCATGGCTACGTTCTTGGACTCGTTTCGCATCCGATCCGATCCTGGAATACAAGTACACCGACCAAAGTATCCTTAGGAGTTCCCTAATGCGAGACTCGTTTCCTCGAGAAATCGTTGATCTTGATTAAGAACTCTTTCAGGAGGACGCCGCCTAACGCAAGACCCCACTTACCGTCGGGTTCTAGAATTTTATTAAATAATTAAAACGTAGCGATGGGATTCAACCCGTGAAAAGTATGAGGAAAAATTAGTAGTGGCCACGACAAAATAAAAAAATGTATAAGTCATAACAATTAACCCTCCCGCGCCCTGGTTTGAAATAATTAAGCAGGTCTGTCGAAATGAGATAGAGCGCTTAAAGGGTTAATTAGATCTTGTGGCTCGAGACGTCCCCTACTCTTGCGTGACCCCTGTTAAACTCGGTGCGTCGAGGACCAGGAGCGGACCGTCTTTAATCGTGCACAGACGTCCCGAAGACGTTCGGAACATCTTCATGTAAATGAGAGCACCGGCACGCTCGCCAAGATTCCCAGCAACACGGAGTCTGCGTGGAACCGTGCTAACCACGGCAAAATCAGATGCTTCAACGTCGAGCGTTACACGCTTATGCGCTTGCAAACGTCTCCAGAGCGTTTCACCAACTGCATTATCATTTCGGATTCGCAGATCTACTCGTTTTTGTCCAGGAAAAATTAAATTAATTTGAATTTGTTTGTTTAAGAATTATCTGAGTGTAAGTACGGGAAGCTAAACGTGTATACACGTGTGCTAGTGTTGCTGAAGAGTTTAGGGTTAGAGCAGCGAAATTTTTTTCTTGAAAATGAACTTCTCCCGCTGGGTACTTCCGATAAGGGAGCCGGAAATTCGAAAACCGGGAATCATCTGCGACCTCTCTCCTTCTTCGTCGATTTCTCTAACCACTGAGGGAAACGTTGGCCCAAAAGTGGTTCTCGTTGGCCATCGTCGCGCGTTACGGAGCACTATACAACCCATCAAGGAACTGGGGAGCATTAGAAATGGCAGCCGAGCAAGTGGAAGCTCATCGAACTCCCAGCCCGACCGATTCTGTAGCCGAAACGAACCCTAAACTGTCTTCGCCCTTTGCCGTAAAGGTATCTTCCGGTGTCTGTGGCTGGGGAACGTGGTGTCAGGTCAGTGGCCAGTACGATGCTTTTGACTGACCCATCTCCGTTGCAAAATCACTTGAAGAAGCTACAGATCTTTTTAATAGGTTCTACTTAAGACGTGGATCGTAAAACTATTTTTTTTTAAATAATTGAATTGCATTTTCTTTGGAAAGTTTTCACATTATACATTTCATTGCAAATAGGCACAGAAACGGCCTTGTAAGTAAAAGCTTTAGTGTGATTAAAATTTATGAAGTGTAAAAATCAAAATTTTTCTATAACGGAAATGGTGGTTGCAACGAATATTAATTTATAATATTTCTATATAATAGATTATTATTATAGATATTATAATAGACACGTTATTAATATCTTAATAATCGACATAGATAATTCACAGTATAATAAAGCTTGTTTGTGCTTTTCAACAAACGTTCTAAAGTAGATTATTCATCTTTATTATACATATGCTTTTTGAAGAAATTCCCAAAAATCGATATTTCTTTCCAAAAGAGTGCAACACGACCAAATATATTCACGAATAAAACGACCAAGTTCGCACCGAAGCTTTTTTTAGAAACGAAAGATAACTGTTTATTTCAATCCCCGATAAAAACAGCCGCTGATAGGCGGTTTCGCGTCAACAATAGGCACAGCGGTTCGCCGAACGTTATAAATATTAAACAGCGGGTCGCAGAATTCGTTGAACGGCGTGCTTTGCTAAATAATTCCGGGGAAATGAAACAATCATTAATTTGCATTTATACAACGGGGCCGGCGCAGCTCGTCGAGCCGGGAGAATTGGCGTCGTGACGCCGCACCGTGTTTTCCGGGCGGCGGTTAGCTCCGCCGAACTATATTTTTGTGTTTCTCCGATTCGAGTGGAATTTCAAAAAATTGATACTATTTTTCTTGAAATTCTCCTGGTAAACTCGAATCCTTTTATACCTAACAAGCAGACTGTTACGCTCTGAACAAAAATACACAAAAGTAAAAGCAATTTTTGACTAAATTCTAAAATTTTTATTTTAACTGCCCCGCTTCTTGTAATTGATCCAAACAAATTCAATTTCACACAAAGAACTCGCCAGAGTTAGGCAGTAATTAATTACATGAGTATTTAATTACATCTTCAATTACATGTGCAAAAGTGGACTATAATTACAATAAGAAAACGGTTAAATTGTCCAAAACAAAAAATTAGTGGTTTAAAAGAACAATTACACTGAAGCAATTGTTAGACTCAATTACAATACTGTAATCGTGTTAAGTAATTGTTAAGTAAAGCCAAAGTAATTTCAATTACCAATTACAATTACATGTAATTGTAATTTTATTTCTGCAATTTCAAGTAATTGTAATTGGTAGTTGCAATTACTTAACGCCAAAATGGTACTGAAAAAATGTAATTAGATATCTACTCAATGGAAACGTCTCGAAAGAACAAACAAAAAGCATATGCTATATTATCCGACTCCAACTTTGAAATGAGGATCATTTTGCAAAGTAATGGTAATTGTTTTTGTGAAATATCAAATAGTTAGCTACAAATAAATATTTAATGAATAATAAATATTTCCTAACATATGCTTTTTGTTTGTTTTTCTTTAGACATTTCTATTGAGTAGGTATCTAATTACTTTTTTTACAATTACAATTACAATTACAATTACAATTACAATTACATGTAATCGTAATTTTATTTCTGCAATTTCAAATTACAGTAATTGGTAAGTAATTGTAATTGAAATTACATTTTGCCCAACTCTGGAACTCGCCATTTTAATTTTTAGTCACAGCAAAAAAACACTTGAATGATACTTGACTAGTTTTTTCTTTGGGAGGCGCCAAGAATCTCAACTTTTATTTTTCGTTCAAATCGAATCATATTTTTTCAGAAATATTTATACACTTCTGAAGCTAATCGTATCTTGTTCAAGCAACTGACGCGACGAAATGACGCAGACCACCGTAGCTCGCGTCGGACGGAATAATTCGAACTGGAACGCCGCGGAACGAAGGATCGCGCGAATTTTTTGCGCATCCGGCTAGTCGACGCGATTCCTCTGTAACGTTCACGTCTATATGCGAACGCCGGCTTTATTTCCATCTATGAATATGTGCATTTTTCGGGACGCGCGTGTTTCGCCGCGTAGCAGAATGTACTTGTTCGCCGTGGCTCTATTCTCGTTGCAACTGCAACGCGGCTGTTCTACGTTGTTTGCGAATGCAGAATTTCTAGAATCGCTCCAATTTGGAAGGAGCCACGCGACCGCCGGACCGAAAGACGTCGCGACGCTCTGACGGACGGTGCTTATCAAACGACGTCGATAAGCTCGATCCATGTCGACGCCAATGTTTACCTCCTATCACCACTGTACTCCAATCGTACGTTTCGTTCCCTTCTTCTTTTCTCCTGTCGGTCAATCCACGTTTGTTTTGCAAACTTCAGCACACCTGTTTGCATACTGGTGTCTTTTTCTGTTTCTTTTTAGTGTGACAGTTTAGAATTTCAAAAAGTTAAACATTCCACTCTGGAAGATGGACAATCACTGTTGAGTCTGACACGTGATCAAATAGAATCTACGAAATACCTTGTAGCGGAGGGGATAGTCGTTTTTCGTAGATCGTACTGTACCCATTTTCTTAGTTCAAGGCTTTATTTTTATTCATTTCTTTTAGATTAGATTCTATCTCACTGCATAACATTAATTCGCAATATTCTTACGTTTTATTATATTATTTTCATATTGTTTCATTTGTTTCGCAACTATCGACACACCTGTTCCTCTATAGATATTGCAATCATAAGACATCGCTTGTGTCATCAAACGTTTCACATAGAAATGTCATCTCCTGACGTAACAGGTCTCAACTCCATCTCCTTAAAACTTCGTACTACTTCATCCATGGAGTCAATTTGAGATTGAGAGAAAGTCTGGGCTTTCTTGACATATGTATTCCTCTGTGCTAACATCAACAACTTTCTCTACATACACTGACCATTAGACTGCGGGTCTTTGTGCAAAATAAGAATTGCCTCCATCGATTACTAACAATAGAAGCGAATCTTGTCATAAATGTATAAGATCCACAGTCTACTGATCATCCGTAGAGATTTTTTGTGTTTGAATGTAAACAACAATTTTGCTAGACATATCGAAGATGTAAAAGTCGAAATGAGATTTTATCTTGGAATTGCTACCGAGAGAAAAATGATTAAGATTCTTTTGACACAGCACAGCCATTAAGAAATCCTCAAACAGGTGCACAGCGAACAAAGTGTTGACCGTAACGCTGAATATAATAACTGACGCGTAGAAATAGACGCAACGACTTTCTACAAGGAAACATATGAGTCACTCTATTTGCTAAACAGATTCCCGGCAGCTCTGCTCTAAAATCACCGACCCTTGCCGCTGTTAAATAATTCCGAAGTGCACGCGTCGCCGATTATGAATAGGACGATATTCGTTACAGAGCGGAGGACTCCAGGATCGCTGTCGCAATTACCGTAAGCGGTTTTAGGATTTGCAATTCTGATGGGGCCGCCGGAGTCGATATCGATCGCTACTTAATAGAACGCTGGCGTGTTCGGACAAGGACCGAACGAGATTAGAAAACCTTCTCCGGGGAAACGACGCCGTTATTTAACCCGGCCAAATAGAAAATCATTCGCCGATCGGGACTAATTAACATCCACGATTTCACGCGATTCGACCCAAGAATATCGCCTGTCCAACAAATTCCAATTTTTCAGTAGCCCGAACGTTGCTTACAAGCTTGGAATCTCGATCGAGATACCAATCGATTTTTGCCAAATGAAATGAATTTCTCCTAAGTGAAATTCATTCGATTCTGCGCCATTGCAGATTGCACACAGTTCCAGCGGATGCTAGCTGAATGAAGCTGCAATTTTGTGGTCTTCAAGTTGAAGCTGAATTCAGAAGAATCGATCGATGTGACTCTTTTTCATGTAGTTGCCATTTATTGGAGCAGAAAGTATATTATATAATTTTATACAATTGTATGGTGTAAAAGATCAGCATATTTATAAAATTTTCATATCTTTTATACAGAATCACTTTCTTTTTTCTCTTCATATTATAATGTTACGTGTAGTTGCTTCTTCGAATATATTGTTTGGTTGCAATGTTTTTGCAATGCGAAATGGACCAGCAGCTCTCTGAGCGATTGCATTTTCCGCGACAGTAAGGAGAAATCGGCGAATCATTGAATTTTTCAGAATTTCCGCGGAGGATCGCGAACAACTCGCCAGCCGTACAATGCACCGGACTGCGCGAGTTAATTACCGTAAATTAATAAGCGCGCCGATGCGACGGGCGACGCGACATTACCATGAAAACGATATAACGGAGAAAATATCGCAACCGAACGAAACGACGTATCATTGACTCGGTGCAAAAGCAAAATATCTGATTTACGGGACACTCGCGCTCGCGGCTACATTTTCAGCTGCAATTCGTTGCAGCCCGTAATTGCGCTCTAAACGAGGGCATCTCATTTCGCCCGGTCAACGATGCCGGCTCGACAAAAACGATAAATAAGCTGAATAATGCGTGCGCGGACACTATTTCTCATTGCGCTCGCAGTTACTTATCCCCGCGCTTGCAAACGCATCCGCGAAATCCGATCTGCCGACTCAAATTCGAGAAAGATTTCAAATGGATCTGGAACTTGTCAAAATTCTGATTTACAGAAAGGTTTTCCATCCAAGACAAGCATCTGAATACTCTACAAATTCCGAGGCCATTTTCTCGGAATTTCAAAAACTATGTTCGGACATATACAACATAACCTGAACTTGAAACGACCTTGATCTTCAATCTGAAAGGCAGAAGGTCGTCACATTATAGTTCTTTCAATTCATCCCTTCAGCGACTATAACGGTGTACAACAAAATGTATAGGGTGATTGTTAAAGAATGCAAATTCACCTTGATATTCCATAAAATGTGACCTATCAAAAAGTCAAATTGGCTTCTACAGTATGTATTTCACTTCCCACATTTTCCAGTAGTTTCTACTGACTCACTTCGCATACCAAAATGATTTACTGGCATAAAAACCTAATCGTTCATCATTAAAGAATACTGTGCAAGAAACGAAAGGCTCTCTCATGGTCGTAAACATATTAGCACACAAGCTGCCTCGCGCGGTGATTCTGCATGCAGGAATGTCACGTTCCGCGAAAAGCAATAACAAATCAGTTTACAAGAGTCGAAAGTTCCTGGTTGGTCAGACGAACACTTTCCATGCCGTTCTGATTTCTGTGAAATAATTTATGGAGACGGAAAGCTTGCGTGAGGATCCATGGTTGCGATCGGACAAACGCCAACGCAATTCGCGTAAGTCGCGTCGCGTCGTTAGTCCCGATTATGCAACTCGCTGCGGGTCGAATCGAAAGTGAGATCGTTGCTTCCAGCGAGCGATCGCGTGCCATGACGCGAGGACGCCGCGCCGACTCGGCTCGTAAAAGAAAACAGGAAACGTCTAATCGTTTCGTCTGAAATACTGCTTTTTCCGGGTCGTACAGGGCCAAGATTCTCTAATCGGTCGCAATCACGGAACCGGGAGAGCTACAAGTAAACGTATTCAGTAAACTCTCCATTATCGGAACCTCAAGCGACAGCTGTTCTTTTTTATTGAAATAATTATACTTCTTTATTAGATAGCGAATCTTTATGCAAAATAACAAATTTCCGTACCTGTTCCAAGAAAGAGAAAGCACTTTGAAATTTCTTCCCTTCTACAATAATTTCAGTAGGTTAAAAAAAGTGCAATTATAGTCTCAAATTTTTTTGATTTGCCTGTTGCTCTAAATTGCAGTCACTCATTCCTTGCCATGCATAAAATCCGCAATTTATTCATTGCATTGAAACTAATGAGATGTAAGTGTTGTCTATTTAAGAATGTTCTGCCATCTTGCAATGTCTTTATTTTCTTTTGACTTACAAGACCAAGCTCGTTTCAATAAAATTATAATTTTATCTCGAAACCTCGGAGAATGAATTTCCGCGTTGAATAGAAGTAACTTGGACAAGCTAGATCAGAAGAATAGCTCACGGTGGCTCGTCTAGATCATATGTCTACTCGTAAATAGGTCGCTTCTCGACAGAATAGTCAGCATTTCTAAAGAGAATTTGTCCAACTCGAAAAAGGTCCGAGCCCGGAACGAGCAGCGTTGTAACTTAGAGACTGGAACACGGAGGAAGCAAGTCTAAAGGACACACTCGGATTAAATCTCTTAAGAAGAGATCTTCGCCGAGACGTTTCCCAAAAAATCAACACCGCTTTTAGTCGGAGTCGGAGTCGTAGTAGAGATCAAGCGGTCCCGAATTGCTGAAAGACACGAGAGAGAAAATTGCTCGAATCGGTTCGAAACGGCTCGCTTTCACGTCGACCCCCGGCTTGTCTCCCTTTGACAGAGAGGGCTAATGGCGACGTACAAAAGTAACGACAGTCTTTAGACCCGCCTAC
This sequence comes from Lasioglossum oenotherae, assembly GCA_028455765.1. Taxonomy (NCBI): domain Eukaryota; kingdom Metazoa; phylum Arthropoda; class Insecta; order Hymenoptera; family Halictidae; genus Lasioglossum; species Lasioglossum oenotherae. Next base: position 7,892,830 of record CM052298.1, on the reverse strand, counting down.
GCATCACCTGCCTAATTCCTTAAAGTGTTCCCCTTTCTCTCTGTCTCTCTCGTTCTCTGTTTAGCAAGGTCCACGTTTAAATCACTTTATCACGCGACACGGCTTGCGATCCTTTACCAAGCGTGGACCCGATTCTGAATGGGCGGAACGCGATATAAGAGTCGCCGCTGAAAGATCGACCCTTTCCGAGCCATTAGTGGCCCGGAAAGGTGGTGCAGATGCCATTCGAGAGTGGTTCGCTCTTAGAATTTGAACGCTTTCCTAATATCGCTGGACTCGGAATCGCCGGGACACCCTCTTCCTTCCTCTCGAGGGAAACCACCCCTCGCCAAATCGATTTTCCTTTTTAAACTCGTTTGCCGTTTGGCATTCGCGTCAGGTTCGTTGTGTATGCCATCGCTTAACCATTGGTAACTAAGCTGTCCTGCGAGCAACGTTATCGTTAAGCCTTCGTAGAACTGTTGATGTTAATTAACCTCTTAGCTGTGTAAACATCAATCCTCCCCCGCAATAAGAATACTTTTCATGAAGAAATAGCAGGTGTTTGTGCTTTCGACGAGTATATTCAAGGAAGGATAAGAATTGTTGTGCTGTGACGAGTATATTCGTCAGTAAGAAATGAATGAAATTGTCAAGAGGATTCAACATTTGATTTTATTGATTGAAACATTAGGAACAAATGTAATTTGCGAAGTGAACCCTCCGAAATCATAATATTCAGGTGTTCCGTTCGCCATTTTTAGAGGCACTTTTAAGTCGCCATTCAAGAATGGGGTTCGCGGAATGTCTAGAAACGAAGGGGCGCTAAACGTTAACCGTTTCTATCCGTGCCTATTACGCTAAATACCGAAAGCCATAGGAGATCGTGGTTCCTCCCATACCGGCGCAAATAACCGTCGAGATGGGCCATTCGCGATAGCGTACGGAACACACGGAATCGCACTGTTACGCGCGAGATTAAAATTTGAATTGTTACATGCACAAATTTTCACGTGGCAGTTTGCCACATTGCCGAAATGAACGTGACGTTATGCTCGCTTGAAAGAATAATTTCGATTGTCGTAATTTTCATTCAATTGGAAATAGTTCACGACCATACTTGATCCATCTTTGCTCTTTAGATTAACAGTATTTCATTTATGATCTCATATTTTAAATAAATACACTACTTATTGTCTTTACAAACTGACTATGATTGTAGCATCTCACTGTACCACATTCTATTGTGTTAACTATCTTTACAGCAAAGTTCCTGATAATTAGACTGCGGAGTTTATGCATTCATGACTAAAATGGGCACGTACAGCAGTGGACATGTTACAAATATTTAAGGGCATCAATGTATTAGCTTCAGCTTAACATAATAATTAAAAGAAGAAAACAATTTTTATTTAGCACCAGCGAACATTTTTAATTTTGCATGAAGACCCGCAGTCTACTAATAATTAACTCTATGTTAATCCGAGGAAAGGAATCAGGCATTTTATAACGCCTAGAAACAAAAAGAAATGATACAATACACAGTGTTCAGAAACCGAAAGATATCAAACATCTTACAGAGTCTACAAACAGGAAGAAATCATACAATCTACGATGTGGAAACAGAAAGAAATTAGACGATTCATTTTATTTAAAAGACAGTACTACCTAACAATCAACTCTATTGATATTTCTATCGGACGTAAGTAAAGGTCACGGTCTCAGCATGAATCGGCGCTTTCCACTTCCGTATCCCACTAACGATAAAACACACCTGTTTACTGTGTCACACGAGCGAAAACCCGTATCATTAAAAGCACAGTATAATCAATCTCATTACAATAAAACAAACCTAAACCAACACGAAATAAAACAGCTGATCATTCTGTACGAGCTGGACAACATAATTAGACAAAGCAAGGGGGAATCGATCTCGAGGCAATTGCTAGTCGATCTCGTAACCTCGTCGATGATCGTCTCGATTATGCTCTTGGTGTCCGTGTCGTTTTCCTCGGCTTCAGGTATAGTTAGAGCGTCTCTCAGCTCGGAGCTGACGGTGCACTCGCTCTGTCCTGGTTCGTACGTGTAGCCGAACTTGCAGACGCACTTGTAGCTGCCGGGCATGTTGATACACGTCTCTCCATTCGCCGAGGAACAATCATGGGTGCCACGAGTGCATTCGTTCACATCCACGCAGATCCCATATCTGGACGACCACTCATATCCTTTCTCTCGACAGTCGCAGCTGATGTTTATCTGGTTCGCCACCAGACTGAACAGGTCCTGGTTGTCTTGGCGGTTCAGAGTGCACTCTTTGCTAGCTGCGAACAAGCAAAATTTTATGAATTTTATGAATTCTCTATTTTATGAATATCTATTTATTGATGTGCACCGAACTCTGTCCACTTGAAATATCTGGGAAATTACTATTTCATCTGCCGGTAGTTGACTGCCGATATTTATGCAAGAGAAAAATGTTCTTCATCGATTGTGGAAAGCAAAAAATAAAAATTGATTTCATCCCTTGACGACTTTATTACATTAAACCTTGTGTAGTCAACCGAGTACCCATTTACTGTATTTCTTTCAACAATTTGTTAATTTTCCTCTAAGAAATATTACAAAATTTCTCTGAACGTGCATTCTTTACTCGCTAATATATTAATTTATAGTCTTATAATGAGAATTTCTGCAAACATGTTAAATACAGAAAGGTTTTAAATATAATCTATACATTTTGGTTGACCACATAAGGGTTAAAAAGGACATTACAATATTTTCGAATTTTTCTAACCCTTTACTGTTTTATATTTCACTCAAGTTCTTCATAAATTCATAATAATCCGCAGTCTAGTCGTTAATATTCATTCGACGTCTACGATGAAGTTCGACAAGAATTTAATTTATCAAAGAAACTAGACTTTTTGAACGTGGTAGATGTGTTAAAATATCCTGGCATTGATTCGGAATAACAATGTCACCCAGAATCCTCTAGCATTGATTCGGAGTAACGATGTTAGTGAAAATCTAGCGCCGATTCAGAGTAACAATTTCCCTAAAATCCACCATTGAATCTTCTCACTGCGAACGCAATATAGTCTATTAGATTGTTCGGTAGGCGTCGACGGAATCGTGAGAAACGTCGGAACAAGCAAAGAAATTTGCAACCGCGGAGAGGAGCTGGTAGACGTTAAGGGGCGCGGCGGGTCGTTAAGCGGAGCGCATAATTGATAAATATCGCGGCGAGGAATAGCAGACGCCGCGATAACAGCGTGTTTCATGGCCGATGAAACGCAATATTCCGGAACGAAATTAGCCGAGGTGTTTGGCTCGGAAAACGGAAGCAATCCTCTTAGGACGGGAGATGGAGAGAGACGGAGAAGCGGTATAGTTGATTTCTACGCACATGCTGTGTTCCCATCGTGGCAGGGGTTTCGCGGCGACTGATAGCAGTCCGACATGTATCTGATCTGTCTCATGGGACAGCAGTGATCGGGACAGAAACTATAAAGCGCGCAGGCATACGGTTTGGTGTCGTCGGCCCGCGGATCACCGTTCCCGCCGTCGACCTCACAGTTCGCATGATTGTCGCAGGCCTCGCCGAAAATGCTCAGCTCCGGCACGCCTAACATCGTGTACCAGCACATGTAGTAGCTCGCTGTCGTCCGCCACTGGAACCGCTCTGAAACAGCCGTCGGAACAACCCATTTCTTAAACCCTTCACTTATCTCTTCTAATTTTTTCAAGTTCATAGAAATTTTTACACTCGTCTAATTGCATTCTGAAGAGATTGGTTACTGCACGTAGCTTTGTACGACAACGAAGGGAAGAACGAAAAAGGTGTAATGCTTCTTCTTCTCTTTCTCAAGGCCACAACAAATTTTTACATTCAGAGCCTGTCTAATCGCATTCTGAAGGGATACTCTGCTTAGCTTTGTATGACAACGAAGAGAAGAATGAAGGGAAGGTGTAATTCTTCTTCTCTTCAAATGTCTAATGTAAGATGTTTAACGTCTAATGCTTCTTCGTCCGTTCTTCAGGTTCGCAAATTGGATCTTTCAACGAATAAAAGAGTGTCGAAAGCACATGCAAAGAATGTGTAAGAATGTCTCGAAGGTGGAGACCAGAGAGGAGAGATCGGAAAGCTGTGAAAGCGGGCGTTGTTAGGATATTGATCGTTAACTCGGTGGTCCTTGATTAAAGAATCCCGGAGGGGGATACGGGCACTTGCCTATTGGGCCTTGAAAGGGAACCGCGGTTAGTCTGTCACGCTTCTGAGCGGCTTGACAGTCCTTTTGAGCGGCCAGGACCTGCTTACTATTGTGCACGAGGTTCCAATTCTGCTCTTTCAGGATCGTGACGGTGTCATCCTCTCGCCTCAGGCCTGCGAGCTTAACGTTTCTTTCGAGATACTTCAGACACTCGACGAAACTCGCCTCGCAGTATCTGTAATCGATCATTTAGGTTTGCAACGCGAGGGTGTCATTATTTTTCAATTACGATCCGTCCGCAAATAGCACTCTCTCGACTTCAGTTTACGCTCGCTGATCAAAGAAAAATCTTCTCGAGAAGATATTGAAAAATCGAGATCGTTTTTAGGTTTCAATTGCAATCGACTTATCATAACGAGCGTTTTTTTTTAGTTATAATTTGCGCTCTGTGGAAGGAAAAATCCTCTCAGGATTTATGTAGTATTTTTCCGCGAGGCAATTAATCGCTATTTTTTAATTTTCCACACGAGATCGTAATTAATTTCAGTGTTCAGTTTCAGCTGGAATCAAAAATCAACTTGTTCGAATCTCTTTAATGTTTATTGTCGTTACTCGATGCAATTGATCGCAATTTTTCAGTCCATGGTATGAGATTATTTTTATTCTCAAATTGCTGTAAATATTAGCTTTAGTTTGCGCTCCCGAAAATTAAAACGACTGCTCTGGAAGCCACCGAAAAATTAAATTTAGCTACCGTTCCCCGTTTGTGTTCTATTTACTCGGGGCAATTGATTGCGATTTTTAGATTTTAAGCGTTGTGCCATAGATATTTTTAAATCGCAATGAATCTAGCATGAAGTGCACTCTGCCATGTTCAATTTTCGATCCCGAAAACTTGGAGGACGACTCGACAAGTTTATAAAACCTCGTCGAGAAGTTAATTTGGTGAAACAGTTCGAACCTTACTTTTCGCGGGCAATCGACCGAGAGTTTCAAATTTCCGGCATGAGATCGTGTTTATTCTCAAATTACCATCGCTCTATCGCACAATGCTTTCTTTCCGCTTTTTTTTTATTTCCGATCACTAAATAATCTTCACGAGAAACTGCACAAAAATTAATTTCAAGGACCTTCTTCCTTTTAATTCCTGTTTCTCGAAATTTTTAGATTTTCCGTGAGAGATCCTAATTATTTTAAAAGGGCAATTAATCTATCGTCAAGAGTGTTCTTTTAGCTCCAATTTGCGCTTTCAAAAATTAAAAGATGTCCACAGGAAGCTACAGAAAAATCAATTTGATGGTTTCTACTTCTTAATTCTTGTAATTATTGAAATAGTTGACTGAAATTTTTATATTTCTTTAATGAGATCGCAGTTATTTTAAAATTAGAATGTATTCAATTTGAGTTCTTGAAAAATTGAAAACTCTTCACGGGAAGGGATGTGAAAATTAATCTTTTAAAACCTCTCGATGCATGCTTCGCGATCTCGATTTTCAAATTTTAGAGTCGCGCGCTATCGGGCCGAACATCCGTCACAGGGAATACAGCCCGACTGTCTCTAGAAGAAGATATAACCGTCCCATGCCCGATCGAGGTTTCAATCCAATTTTAAGTGAAAAATGTTAGACACACAGAAGGCTGTTCTTATTTTACCCGTAGTCGGTCGTAATAATTCATGTCTTTCGGAATATATCGATGATCGATCAAATCGGGCAGGGGCTCAATTTACACTGTTGAATTATGAAGCGTAACCTTATCGCGTCCGAAAGCGCGCGGCACGCTTGAAAACATAATGAAACACGACAACAAAATTACACGAATCGTGTCGTTTCTCGAACAACGAGGATCAATTCTCATTAGTGCAAATACCTACTCGGTTAATTGTTTATTCATTACTAGACTGCGGATTTTATGCATTCGTGGTGAAAATGGATACGAACAATTTTAAAATTAGAAAGATTTGAAGACATCTGTGTATTAGATAATTAAAAGAAGAAACACAAAATTTTATTTGTTCCAGAGACAATTTTTATTTTACATGAAGATCCGCAGTCTATTTCCGCCAAATAAAATATTCTTTCTATTCCTAATCTAATTTTGCACACCTCTGTTTTGCACAAACTGGTTGACATATTTCACTAACATTACGTCTTCGTCAAGAAAAAGACAGAAATAATTAAAAGCTGTTGAAGGTGTTTCGAAATAGTAACAACTCTGGCAGAAAGAATGTTGATCGTTCGATTAACAACGAAATTCTCCACATTAGATGATCTACCTATTATACTTCGATAATCGGTACTCCGGCCGTCTTTTAAACAAATGGCGCGACCGTACAACGATATCCACTTGGAATTAGTCGTTGTTCGTCGTTGACTCGGCTGGGTCCGGGGTAGAAGTTAAAATAAACAAGGTTCCGCACAAAAGGAACTAATTAAAGAAGAACCGGGAGCCGTTGAATGGGTAACAAGTCCCGCTTTTTCATGGTAATAAAGGCCGCCGTTATTGTCGGGACGTTGACGAAGCCCGGCGAATTCTGAAGCACAGCGAGCGACGGTGCACGTTGCAGGGTGCATAGCGTAGAGTGCATACTGCATAGGTTCGGCTCGGTTATGGAATAATCGAGCGCCCGGTTGACAAAGCGTTCAGGAATCGAGGGATCGGGAATCGGTCTCGGACGGAAAGCAATACCTGCGCACTTCCCAATGCAACGATCTTAAAGGCCGCCTCGGGAACTCCTCGTAAAGTCTACTCGGCGAGTCCTCGAGCTTCCTGTAATAACGCCGATCGAAGTCCTGGAATTTGTGCGCCCGGATGTAGTACGCAATGTCCCGGATAACCCTGTTCGCGTCCCAGTTCGCGTCCCAGTCGTCCCCTGTGTCGTCCACGTCCGGCACGATCGTTATTTTTACGTTGGGATCCATAACCTGTTCCGTCATGGGCACCGTCACGTCCAGATCCTCCTCCAGCCCGTCCGTCTCCTCTTTTGCTAACTTTGTCGTGCTACCGGCCACCTGAGATTCCTCGTCCTGTGCCGAGCAACACCTTTGCACCACCCACAGGTGACACATTGCGAAGAATATTGCACGGTACGCCATTGAATGTTCTTTGCGTCGATTCGACATTGTTTGTCGCGGACGAAAAACATTCTGTTCAGCATGCAATTATGTTCAGCAACCATTAATAAAAATATACATGTAAATTTTCTTTTACTTCTGGAATATTGCAGACATTTGAAGGCAATAAGCTTCAGAACTTGCAAGTTTCATATCCAAACAAGAAGTTACACAATTTCGAGCGACACGTGTCGCTTTTCTCGCAGGGCGCACCGGTCCAGAGCCTCGTGTCTTCACGTTGAAGAAAACAATAACGAGAAGTGGCTGGGAAGCGCATCGCAGACAGGGTGATTTGTAAGAGACGGGAGATGATCTCGATTCCAGAAACGGATCGAAAATATCGAAGTCCCGGAGTCTAGATCGACAGCCTCGGAGTCCATCTGACCGAGTCTCGTTCGACATCGCAAGGGCGGTCGAATCGAGCCGGTTCTTGTGGACGTATTTCGTTCTTTTCTCAGATTGCCGAGCAAATGTTGACCCAGTTTCGGCTCCGGATTGGACGTTACTCGCTCTTCCGAAACTGCTGACTGGAATACGCGATGAGCGAGAAGTTGGGACGGTTGTTACGCGCCGCGCCACGTCACGTCTTTCTCCCGCGGGGACCGTGCATCGACCACTCTCGAACATCCAGGGAACACAATTCGTGAATTCCTCGAATCCCGAATGCTTCGTCCGGAGAGCTCATTTTTTTATTGTCTTCGATAAGAAAGGTTGGGAACGCAGCTAGCGAGCAGCAGAGACCTGTTGGCGGTGTGCTTCCTTTCTCCGGTCTGCCGACACGGCTCCGACGTTCTGGGCCAACGATGACCATAATTTCGTTTCGAAACAACCCGACGTTGACGGCACCTGCTCGGTCGAACGGGAATTTTCCACTCGAACGCGGAGAATTGTCGGCAATATAATACATTAGGTTATTGCATGTGAAATGTCCCGTTTTAGAATGCAAATGTTTCGATCAAGAAATACTATTACAATTTGTAGATTCGTTATACTTCATTTTATGGTTGAAAGCTTATCTCCAAGGTCTTATCTAATTTTACTTTTGGATAATGTTTATTTCAATGTCAATTGATGCAATTGTCGAGTCTTTTTATGCGAGTGGAAAAACAAATTATTAAAGATAACGTGATGCCCGGTCAAAATGATCCGAATAATTAAATGAAGAACGTGAACGGCCAAAAAATTTAATTTTTACTTCAATACAATTAATGATGTTTACTTCGATCCAGAAATTAATTTAGAAGAAGATTCAGCTTGTTTAACGTTACTGTTAAAAATCGGACATTTCATGTCGGACTTGTACTGTAATATGTAAGTAAATAAATCAATTGAATAAATCGCTCGATTGCTAAATTTGAGATCGTATAGCGGAGCTATTAACAGCTCGATTCGCAGGAGGGCTACAGAAGTGAATTCCCATAAAACTGGTATATGCAGCACCGGAAGGTTTAATTGGTAATTTCGAATAAAATTGACACACTCGCAACGGATGCGAAAGGAAGCTAGCTCTCCGTTACGTAGAAATCACTCTAATAGGACGCAGCGAAGCCGTATCGAGAATTCAATACTGTCGGTCCAGCACGTGTGTCACAGGACAATAAACTAAAACGCGAAAAACCGACACAACCGTCCTTGATTTTTACACAATTCCCATCAAAGGGAAATATAACCATAAAAATTTCGTAATTTTATTGAGTCCACTATTCGAAGATTTTTTAAAAGAAATAGAATATTCATGGAATAATTGAAGGGGTAGATGGATAAAGGTGTCAATTTTTTTTCTGTAAAAGAGTTTTTAACAAAATATGTTGTCCTTTTATGATGAATGAAGATAATTATTATCTTTTTTTGTATTAGAGATTAACCATAACAATATCTATATTTGTAATTGATTTGTGTTATTATCTTCATTCATCAAAAAAGGACAACATACCTCTCCAAAAACTCTTTCACAGAAAACAAACAATTTGTTACTTCACACTTTTATCCATCCACCCCTTTAATTGTACTTTGGAATAGAAGTCGAATTGAAGGAATAATCTTTGAAGGAAAAGAATCATGTTGTTCCTGTATCTTGGAAATAATAGAAATAATTTTTATTTTACATAAAAGCCCGCAGATTAGGAAAAATTTAACGAAAAAGTTTTCCTCTATAATAAATGAAGGTCAGGCTCCAAGACAGACTCAATCAACTCCTACACTTAATACATTATTTGTACAACAAAGAAACGTTTAGTTAAGGAACAAATGCTTCCGTCACCCCGACTTCCTTAAAACAATGCACGAAACCAATAATTTGCATAAAGACCCCATTTCTGGCACAAGACCCGACTTCCCCTGGCTGCATCATGGGAATCAAGCCTCCCTTTTGTCTCGGAGCTCTCGAAATCACGCCGAGCGTTCAGATATAATCAAATGAACCCATTGCTTGCTCGAGCAGCCCGAAAGTTATTCGTCCGTCCGCAAAAAGAATAAAATCGATCGTTAGGGAGCATTATCGAGAATCCGGGGAGCCGACACGGTTCTATCCGAGTGTTTCACGGAAATAAGAATGGAGTTCAAGGGGGAGGAAAGCATAACCGGCCGCGTCGCGTCGGTATAAATAGCGAAATCCATTTGACGATTGGAAGCTTTCGCGGCACATCTTTGATCCACCTCGGCTCGCGCGAACGATCAACCATAATGGAGAGTGCAGCATTTTCGCGCGACTAAGAACATTCATGCAGGAGTTGCTGGAAAAACAGAACTCCATTCGAACAACGTTCTATTCAAGCGGACCCTTGCCACTGTGCCAGCTTCTTCTCAAGATTCTCCTGAAGATCCAGGATGAAATGGACGAGGCTGGGGGCTGAGCTGGTTCTTTCGCGAAATTTCGAGATTAATCGGATGTAACGATCCCGAAGAATGCTGGACGGTTCGAGACAAGACAAAGGGAGAGAGGAAATACATGTTTGGTCAAAAGTATGGGCGCGTGGACATTTTTTAAATTGTTGTTAGCTAGTATCAGCTGAAGAAATTGTATCAGTTGCACCAGTGAAAAGGTTAGACAATTTTTCGGCGATTAGTTTTTTGGACCCGTACAATAGTATCTTAATATTCAAACTGCAAACGATATAAAATAAATAGATTTTATAACGTAAGTAGGTTAACACTTACATACATCGACACGCAAGTCGTTGTAAGAGTGGCACTCTTTCATCATTCAATTCGTCAACAGTGGAGATAGTTCGGTAATATTAATTTATAAAAATGACAACTACTTTTGAGCGGCAGTATGTACACAAAGCGGGGCACATAGCCCCCGGCAACAATGGCGAAATCCATTTGGGAGATGACGCGCGTGTACCTACGGCCGAGCAGGCACGAGCTATCGAGAGCCTTTGTACGTTTTTATACTTTATATTGTTCGAGTCGAGACGGGATACACTATCGCGGCGAAACGTTCATTCCATGCCGGCGATGTTTACTTGCTCCTCAACCGGAAGTCGCCTCGTTACCTTTGCTTACCTGTAAGATTGTTACTAGCTGTAGCTTCAGTCTACGGATCTTGGAGATATCATCTCTTGTTCACGGACCGGGTTATTGCCCACTGTTCACGGAGTTCAAACCTTCTAGCTGTTCAGTGACTTAAATTGTATTATTGTATTAACAAGTTTGGGTAAACTTTTCTTTACCGGATTCAAAATTAGCGCCTTTCTCGTACAAATTATGACGCATTTGGTATGTAATCCAGTAGATTTGTACCCAGCGCGGATGCAGACTAAGTTTAGATCCTCTAGGATCAATAGTTGAGTGGCTATGGCCGCTTAAAGTTGAGCAATCTGCAGTGTTTTTGACAGGCAAGGACGCCGCCATATTGGTTTGTAGTGACGAGCGCGAGCCGCTTACCTTGCCGCTCCTCCGCCTCCCCACCCCGACCTAATCCTAACCAACTCGGTAAACGGCGTGCGACCGTCACTACAAACCAATATGGCTGCGCCCTTACATGTCAGAAAACTGAAATATGCCTAACTTTAAGCGACTATAACTCCTCAACTATTGCTCCTAGAGGATCGAAACTTCGTCTGCATCCGCGCTGGGTACAAATCTACTGGATTACATACCTAATACATCATAATTCGTTCGAGAAAGCCACTAATTTTGAATCTGGCAAAGTAAAGAGTAGCCACAAGGTTTTCTGTCTATTAAATTGTAAGAAAGAATTTTTTTTAAGTTGCATCAACCTCACAGGAGTCATTAACAACTACAGATTCATACATGTGTTGTCATTTCCTAGATTTGATTAATTAAAAGGAAATTTTTATAATAGAGTCAATTTAACGAACAGTTAATAAAACGAGGGTTGCGAAACAGAGGAAGGTTGAAAAATCGCGCTCGAAAATAACAATTAAAAAATCCGGTCGATACGTCCATTCGAGAGTGTCAAATTGAACACGAGACTGGAAAAATAGTAAGGTTCGCGGAGCATGTGGGTGAAAGCACTCGAGCTTTTGAATCTCAAAAATCGTGGCATCTCTTTCCGAAAATTTTCCCTGGCAAATTGTGCGTGCTACGCTGTCCGTGCGAGAACTCTACATATAGCACCGGTTTCGAATCGGGGAAAAATGAACAGGGTCGCGAAAGAAGGGTTAGTCGATACACTATGGAGTATGGGATCGGCAAACCGGGCAAACAAAGCAGATGCTCGTCATATTGGAATCTCGGAATTGTTCGCCGCGGTATGCCGTAGATATTAATTGGAGTTGGAATTAATTCCCGTACACCAGCGCCAGCCTTCCCATTACGAATCACCTGAAAACTTGATTAGTATTCCCCGGGAGAGCTGCGCCAACACGCTGACGGTGAATTTCTGCGAATAGTTGGAAATCGCGGCGGATAGAACGGACTTGGTCGTCGTCGTCTGCGAGAACCGAGACCGGTGCAACCGAGATATTCCGATTCTCCAACTTCCATTTGTTATGCGCCGGCCAAATGAAACGAACGTTTCCCCCAGCTTATTCTGTACTGTCTTTGGTCCGATGGTCATCGTTCTTCTCTTCCGTCTACAAACGCGTTGCCTGTTTCCGCTCTCTGCGGTTCAAACTTCTCTGTGCTCCTTGTTATGGTGGATGACAGCTGTCGAAAAATATATTGAATGGGTCTTCTATACGTCGCTCCTCCTTTACGATTTTTATTTGAATGCGATTGAACGCTTGCTCTTCTTCAGGAAGTCCAGGAGATCTGAAAAATTTGTTCATTAGTCCTATAGATTTTATATTGGTAACCAGTCACTTTTGAGAACCACTTTCAACTTTCTTTCAAATATCTACTTAGTACTATGTCCTGTTTGATATTAAACAATTTTTTTCGGATAATTTTTATAGGCGACTTGTAAAAGATCACATCTATTCGATTATTAAATGGCTTATCCTCTATCTCTAGCTCATCAGGAATAAGTGGTTTAAAATTCGATTACAAGATTTTACGCATACAACAACATCGACAATTATTTTGACAATCTAAATCACTAAATAAAATATTTTTATTTCAAGAATCTGAATCATAAAATAAAATATTTCCATTTGAACAATTGAAACACCGAATAAACTGTTTTATTTTAATAATAATCTGGCATAAAATGAGATACTTTAAGTAAAGGAGTTTTAAATGGAAAATTGTAAGAATCGTGGCTAAACTTCGCATGAAATTTCAGAAAAGAACCGCAAGATTTTACTCTGTTCACTGAAGTTAACTTGAATCATGTTGACGCAGCACACACAAAACCGATCACGATTCTCGTTCGATATTCCAGGGTCGTGAAACAATTCGGCTGTAATGCGCGAGACGGTTCGGCACGATAAATACAGTCTAATCAGGAGGCGAATGTTATGCTAAATCGGAAACTGACAGGACCTTTCAACGTTCCGGAGACGGTGATTGAATCCTCGGGGAGCTGCTTTGCGAGCGGAGTTCTCTGAAGAGGCGATAACGACGCTCCGGGGGCCACGGAGCGAGTGCTACCCGTCGTAATTATTTGATTACACCAGAAATCGAAGCGTCAATAATTTCCATCTATTTGTCCGCTTTCTCTAATTAAGATCATTTCCACCGATCCCGCCAACTATGGCGCAACTTCCAACTTCCACCGAGGCTGAGGCAACGAGACCTGAAATAACTCTCGTTAGCTATTGTATCGAACCATAAATGTCATGCCGGTAAAGACGAAACCATTCAAGATTTATATGGTTCGAGAGACTCGATACTGATGACGAACGTCACTTACATGTCCCGCGTCGATTTTAATTAAATGTCTATGATAGAAAAAGTGGAGCTTCGTTAACAGACTTTCCTCAATGAGACAGCACGAGTGGAATATTATGAAAATGTTAATGTCAAGGTTTGTCTGACGCTGAACGAGAAAATGTCGAGGTTGATAAAGATTATAATAAAAAAGAGCAGCGACGTGAGAGAGACAATTAGAATTGTAAATCGAATTCTGTAAAATTCCGGAATGATGGACACCACGTAGGAAAATAGTTGGCGACGCGTAGAGAATCCGCTGAAAACAAAATTTCGTTGTTTCGATGTACTCGATGGGAATCGACCGCGGGTTGTCCGAATTTTCCGAGCGGCGCGCCAGGATTTGATATTTATAATCGATGGGATAGAGTAATTTTCTGGGAGTAATATCGTACGGGTCTCATCGATAGACCCGGTTCGGCTGACAGGGGGTCGAAAAGTTGACCCGATCCCATTGGGTTTTTTTTTTTTAATGGAACGCGCAGGAGAATAAGTCGAGTCCTGGGTGAAAAATTCGATTCATCATGGTGCTATCGAGCGAGGCTAACGATGTAGTTTCGGCCACTTGAAAATTAATACCGGCCGGTGTGACGGGTGTGTGGTACGCGACGCGGAAAGGTAATTATATCGTTAATCATCTCCGTCATCGGTGTAACTAACGGATCCGCGCGCGCCTCTTCGATTTTATCCCACGTCCGAAGCGAGCTTCGGTTCATCGACTCGACTCGACGCGACACGACTCGACGCGGACCGATGGAAAAATTGTTGAAAACGCGTCGTTAATTATCGGCATTCCGTATCGACGGTTCGACAATCGATGGGACGCCGCGATTAACATGCAAATCGACTGCTTGCTCTCTCTCTCTCTCTCTCTCTCTCTCTCTCTCTCTCTCTCTCTCTCTCTCTTTCGCTGGCTGACGCCGGGCTCCCTCTATAGAATGCTCGAAGAATTACCGGTTGATAATTAACGGCGAAAATCTGTCGCGTCGGCGGTTACGTCTCGCACAATTTCGGTTTAATATCGGAAAACCGATCTCGTCCCTCTAATTAATGCAATTTCCCGAGTAGTTTCTTCGCGCTAACTTATGTATGAATCCTGATCGCCTGGAACGATTTATCTGCGCATGAAATCGCAGAGCAGCACAGAAATCATTGCGGTAAGAGCTTTGCATCATGCAATATCTAATTATCACATTCTCATTTTTATATGCAGGACAGAGTGGAATAAGTTAGATCAACAGCGAGGTTGTGCATCTTGAGAAAGGAATGTTGTGTAAAATATGATGTATGTATACAAGCTGAGCCACTCAACTGTACAATCTAAACGCATAAACTACTTCTTGCATAAAAATGATTTCATCATTAGACTGCGGATTTGATGCATTCGTGACAAAAATAAATGCATCTAGTGCAATACTCAATCACCAAGACATGTGTCTCCACTCTACCTTCACCTGCTATGACGCTATTCGCCACGCTTTACTGGTAGAACGCGTACTGGCAGAAAGAGGGTCAATTTTTCCACTCAATTCGTGCTACCTCCCCTCACCTGACGACTCTGCCTATACAGGGTGTTTCAGCTGAAGCAGCCCATCTAAATATCTCCTTTATTTTGAATGGAACAAAAAATATTTATGGCATAATTTAAATGGCATCGAAAGAGGAATATCATAAAACAACAATTTTCTTGTCTGGTTCAAATGTAATCCTAATTTTATCCTATAATTTTATCACATTTTTTGGTACTCAAAGTCACCTGAAGACTTAAGCATATTCAAATGTATTTTTCAGCCGCTACAAGATGGAATAAAAAAAGTCAGTTTTCCCGATAAAGAATAAAGATGACCTGGAAAAAACTATGAAAGAATAACCAGACCAAAAAAATTGTTCTTCTATGATATTCCTCGTTCGATACCATTTAAATTATGCCATAAATATTTTTTGTGCCATTCAAAATAAAGGGGATATTTAGGTGGCCTCCTTCAGCTGAGACACCCTGTATAATGACGACATTACAATAATTCACGAATATAGTATTTCCGGTCAATTAAAGTGACTCAAAGAAGAAACACATTCTTCAAATTGTGTTCCTTACAATCGACCTTAATAATCTTTATTTCGTATCCACAGTCTAGTGGTCATTCTTTCTTTTATCGAGCTATGAAGGTGACCTAGTGCTTTTGTTCTGTAACGTGTAATATTTGTAAACCAGTAGACTTGCAAAGGGAAAAAGGTCAACGTATAATTTTTCGCCGATTTCGTATCGATCTTCGGATCGATCGGGCCCGTTGCATTTTTTACGCTGGCAGCCTATCTCCCAGACGGCAGCCGGGATTATGCATTGTGTACCGAAGCGGTTGCTCGCGCATAATACCCTCTCGGATATTCCCGTGTTCGACGAGCGAGAGCGTTTGCCTTGTCTTTCTTTTCCGACAAGACACCGCTCTCGAGGGTATCCGTTCGAGATTACACGTCAAACGGAATGTCTTGGCTTTCAATTAATTCAACGAGCAATTAGGCTGCACTCTCGACGAGGAGAGGGAATACTTTCCGTCGAAGACGGCGTCGCCTTTCCTCGCAGAGCGTTCGCGGAACGAACGGCGATTTCTTAAGATCGTACGGGTACCTGAAACGAACCCTCGAATCCGGCGAGCTAAGCAAAGCCCGTTGGAACATCATCGAGTCGAGGGATTCGCGAGGAGATGGTCCGGAACTCGGAACGGACAACGATTGCGACGACGAACAAGACGAAGAGCATCGTCGCGCATTCAATCGAGGATGCTTCGATGGAAATACAGAAGACGCCGCGCCGTGCTGGAGGACTGTTACGCTTTTGTTCGACGTGGAAACGGATACTCTGGCCGTAGCTTCTCGCGAACTAAATTAGTAAAGACCGCTTTGAAGCTCTCTCTCCCTTTTCTACGCGGAAGCTGCTCCGCGGATAAGTAACGCCGCGCCGAGCAGAGAAGAAAGCTGAACGCGGAGAACGGAAAGCGGCCAGGCAAAAAGCGAGGAACTTTAATTGCTTTCGAATATCGACGAGTGTCGCGGGCCGGTCGTCCTTTAATTTGAAAGTCAATTGCGAGACGTGAAAGGCGCGAGCAACGCCGGATATTATTTATTCGGGGGCAGAGGCACGACGATCGGAGGACAATCGGGTCACGCGGATGTTGCGATCTACATACATATATGTAGAAATACAGTGGCGAATTGTACTCGTATATAGAGTGTCCTATTTTAAGCGACACTCTCGAGTAGTTTCGAAATTATCAATGGGACATATTCGGTGTGCAAATAAGTTCCTTCCCCTTTTTTTCTACGATCATAACTCCTGACCGAATTCGAGTTACTTCCCGATTTCGGTGTCCTCTTTTAGTTTTATGAAGAGTCATGATGAGCGCTCTAAAAGTTTCCAGTCCTATGCAACAATTTCAAGCAATATGGCGTGCTTATTTTTTGCATTCCAGCTTGGAAAATCAGCTGTTGAAGCTACTGAAATGGTTTGAGTGGCACTGGGAGAGAACGCTGTATTTTACAGAACATGCAAAAAGTGGTACCAAAGATTTAAAGCCGGTAATTTTAATTTGGCAGACGACAATCTTTCAGGTGCACCGAGAAAGTTCGATGACGGTCAGTTAGAGGAATTGCTCAACGAATATCCGATCCAGCCGGAAGAAAAATTGGTAGAAAGATTGGGAGTGGCTAGACAACATTTTAATACATTTTATGTACGTAAAATGTAATAAAATCTTGAATTTGGAAAAAAAGGGGAAGAACTTTGCACGCCTAATAATTATGTGTTTTTGTGGGTAGAGGAGTAGAGGGCACGTGAAGGTCACCTTCAAGTTTTTTAGTGGACTCATGTATTTTTTAATATACCAATCATATTATACTTATCAGTAGACAGCGGATCTTCATGCATTTATGGCTTCTGAAAATGTTCAAAAACTACTAGAATATAAGATTTGACAGAATTTAGTACAATTTTTATTTATATGATTCCAGTTTCTCAATGTTCGTCTACAAAAATTGCAAATTACATGAACATTCGCAGTGTACTTATTAGAAAACGACTGGTCGTCGTGGAAAAAATGTGTACCTCCCACCGGAGTTCAAAAAGTCCGACGCGTTTGCGTCGCGAGTTTCGCTGAGTGCGTTTCTAGGGGTAGATGGATCAAAGAGACGCGTTCATTAAAGAAAGTAATTAGGTAGATATCGGCGACGCGAGTACACTTCTCGCTGGAAGTTTCAGTCGCGCAGAATAACGAGCCGAATCGAACCGAGCCGTCTAACAATTCGCGTGCTCCGTCACGAGTGTTCTCGAACTTTCGGCAGATATTCGACCGCCCTCGCAAAAACGAGGCTGCGTAATTTTTTAACGTGCAAGACTCCAGGTAATTCCACCGGAAACGTTTCGGGGGCTGGACCGGGACCCGAACCGGGGCGAACGAGAGATCTCATCGAGAGCAAAACCCTCCCGGAGCTTTAATCATGTCCTTTGCCGGACCGTTCGAAACTTTAAATTAAATGGCCATGAAGAGCAGCTTTAGATAATTAAACGGGAAACCCCCAGGTTCCGTTTTTTCACCGTTGCGCTGCGGCCGTCTAACGAAAGAAAATTCAAAAATCGAGCGATCCGCCACGCAGACTTCCAAAAATGCAACATTACTCTTTTATCAAACTCTCTATGTGTTGGTTTGGCTGGAAAGTAATTTCGGTACTTTCAGGTGAAATAAAACCGAATTTCTTCATTCAAACGATGAACTTTAATGAATACCATATTTTCTTATTCATTAATTTTGACAAAAGATGATCGAACAGAATGGAAAATATCTTAATCATTAAAGTTCATTGCTTGACATTACTTTCTTGCCAATCCAACACTTGTAAACGTGTCAATAATGTATAATGTCATTGGAAAATGTGACGTTAACGCGCAAAGAAACATTTTTATTCAAAGTGGTCGATTAAAAACTGATTGTATTGTACAATAATTTGATGAGAAAAACTGCGGTAGAATTGAAAGAATTTAAAACTCTGCTCTACACGGCCTCTTAAAACTGTAATTTTTCATGAAGATTGAAGTTTTTACGAAAACCTGGTCCACTAAATACCTTGCAGCCGATGGATGGAATTTAAATTTTGCACAAAGTTCCCCAGCCGATTAAACATTAACGATTACGCGAATTACGGTTTTTATCCTGGAGAAATGAATGCGCAACGAAACATTTGAATAATTCGCCACGGAACTGGCAGTATTACGTTTAGGCAGGTTTTCGTGGATTATTTGGACCTTATCGCAGAGCTCGTGTATATTTCCGCACTACGCTGTGGGGAGGGATTAGCAATCGCTTTCAACCATTCATCTCGCGGCTGGCAGCAAAGTCGTCGGATTATTAGAAACTTTTCCGCGGCTTGTGGCATTTAACCACATCGGTTGGTCTCGAAATTATAAATTTTTTCTCGGGGCTAGGTTCTCCGCCTTTGAACCCACGGTCTCTCCGAGTAGCTCGTTCGTTCGTTCATTCTCATCAAAGGTCTTCCTGCCTTGAAAGCTGATCGCGCTCGAGCGCGAATTATTCGATTTCTCGGCGCTACTTTAAATACGCGTGTTTATTCGATTTGTCCCGCATCGATCTCTACCACCTGAACAATGCAATGTACTTACTCGACTGCGGATCTTTATGCTAAATAAAAATGGTCCAAGTCAATTGCAAGAAACGGTTACACGAAAAGTTACATGAAAATATTATATATTTCTCCTTTTAATCATTTTAGGAAGTCGAGAACGATGTAGCAACGTCATTCATTCTTCTAATTTCTTTACAGTTTTATATTTGACCATTCAGTGGTAGTGGGAGAAGTTATCTGGACCTGTTATACAAGATTATTAATAACTTCGTGAGTTTTTCGACTTTCGATAAAAAGTTTTTTGTAGTTTAAATACTCTACAGTCGAATAAAAATATTTCGATGACCCACCAAGGTGTACGTAGCCCCTTAAGAGCGCTCGTTATGAGAAAACGCGATAACGAGTCCTCGAAAGGGACTTGATCGATTTATTGGCGTCGAGAGCTGGTTCCGGCTTTGAACGTCGGACGAGCATCGCATTCATCGGCGCGGTATGGCCGAGATGAGAAGTCTTCACTAGCGTCCTTCCCTAGAAAATTGCGTTCTCGTTAATCGATCGCATCTTAATTCCCGTAATTATCGAGCGGCGGAGGGCCATCGGTCAATCTCTATTCGAGAGGGGGATTGTTAAATGTTCGCAGCGCGGCTCGGCTTGGCTCGGTGTGGCCTGGGTTACGACGCGTAATTACCGGCTCTTTCCAGATTCTCGGTTCAATCCATTTGCGCTGGCTCGGCCGCAACCGCGTTTTCCGCGCCCCGGCTCCTTGATACGCTGCGAAATTGATTACTGTTTCGCGCTATACTTCCTCCTCCACCTACTCTTCTATTCTATCTCTTCATCGTCAAGACTGCTGCGCGCCGCACCGCTATGCGCTTGTTTATTTCGGAATTCGTTCGATGCACGCAATTGAGAGATTACAGCGAAACCCCCGGCATTTAGATGGAATCTTGCCCATCTATTTACCGCTCAACTTTGTTTTCCTTCGGGATACCTGCCAATAAAAACACCCGCTGCTCGATTAGGCTAGAACGATCGAAATCGTTCAGCGGCAACATCGTTAAATCTCTCCTGCTCTATGCAACTACTCTAATCAAATCGAAATAAAAAGTCCTGAAAATTGGTGATTGTGATTGTTTAATAGCTGTGAAAATACTTATAAGATTTAAAACGAGATATGTGAGGCGCATGCAATAGAATCGTTTTTCGTTTTAAATCTTACAAGTATTTTCGTAGCTATTAAAAATTCACAATCACAAATTTTCAGGACTATCTGGAAGGGATTAGGAATCTGTACGGGGCTAGGAAAAATTATTTTATACTTTTTGGTCCGTTTTAAAAACGGAATTGGTATATTAAAAATTTTTTTTGTTTAAATAATTATTTTCTGCTATTTTTGTGTTTTGTGTGTGATGTGAAACTTTTCAATCGATTTTAAACGCTCTCCTGCGTGCGATCAAGCGTGCGTGTATGCGTGAGCGCCGACGGTATTGCGACCGCGGCATATCGAAAACAAACGCGAGCGGTTGCGAGAACGAGCAGCGGGCGTTCAGACCGTTTACCTCATAGTACGAAAATTCAAACGAATTAAATAGATCTAGAACATTCGATCGAGGAACCGATAAAATATTGCATTGTCATCCAAATCTCAGCTATGTTTAAAGTTTCAAGTGTCTAGCTCATCGCGAAGTTAGTTTAATATCAACAGATAAACAAACAAACAAACAAACAAACAAACAAACAAACAAACAGACAGACAAGGAAACGAGTTAATAAAAACGTGGTAAAATCAGCTTTCGTATTGGTATTCGAAGCGTTCATAGAAGTGTTCCTAGATGTTTGTTATAAAGGTCAGCAATAATCAGATTGCGGATCTTTAGGCGAAATAGAAATTTTTACCTGGAGTGAGAAGGTAATTTTATTTTTTAACCCCCGCAAGCTATTATACAATATCGAGTAGGAGTCGAGTTTTAATTTAATAATTTGAACAAAATGAACGAGGTGTAACTAGGGGCTGCTAGCTTTGAATTGAGTCAGTTCAAATATAGGCAAATTGAGTCAATTTAAATATAGACAATTTTTTCGAGAATTGAGTATTCAGTGTTGAAATAATATTTCGATCGAGCAGCTGATTTTTGTCGAGCGATGATAATGATTCTTCGTGGTATATTTTTCGGAGGAACGTAAGCCCGTATGTCGATTAATTACGTCGTACACACCGGCTTCGGAATCTCGGGATTCGAAGAATTGGAACGGCAAGATTGTTCCGCTTGTAAAAGAGGATCGAACAGGGAAAGAAAAGGAGAGGGCGAGCAGAGAAGTTTCGACGTAAGTTAGGGTATGTCTTAAAAATGTTCGCTGCCAACAGGCAGGGAAGTTCGGCACGTGAGGAGAAATCACGACCGTTCTCGCGGCATCGATCATTCCGCCGAAAAATAGTTTACGCGCGATTCCGCGTCGAAGTAAATTGTGCGCCGGGATCGAGCAATTTCCCCGTCACCGAGAGGGAGAGAGAAAGAGAGAAATAGAGAGAGGGAGAGAGAGAACACCGCGAACTTAGTATTCCGGGTCACGAATCCCTGACGTTTTTGCGTTTCGATTTATTTGGCACAGGCGCGATGCATCATCCCGATTCCCGGCCAATCGATCGCAATTACCGATATCGGTTTGCGTTAACCCGTTTGCGTTGTGCGGGAAAAGAAAAGGTATGTTCTGATCGCAAATTTCGATTTTATTTGTAGACAGCGGATTTTTATGCGGAATAAAACGTGTCTATGTTAATTGCAGATGACAGAGGATAAACGAAAATTGATTTCTTCTTTTAATAATTTTAGCAAAACAAACATTTGTACACAAACGTCAGGTACGATCAGCTACTGAACTACATGAGATTATAACAAAAAGGATGTGTGCCTGATTTTACGGCGTTGTCAGTCTATCTCAGCCAGTCAACATTCTTTTTATAAATATTTAGTATATAAGTTATGTACAAGTGCAATACACACATTTTATGTATGAATCTACAATGATTAAATAAAGACAATATAATAAAAAAACATATATCTGCGTAGTTATTTATTGAACCACCCATTTTTCCCGAACGTCTGACTTGTCGTTAAGCTTTACTACTGAATTTTCGTGCTACCTGTGTCGCTATCATATTCCCCTAATACAAAAGTCGATTTTCGAGAAATTCAGTAGTACAACTCAACGACAAGTCAGGCGTTCGGGAAAAATGGGTGATTCAATAAATACGCAGATATACTTTTGCATTACATTAACTATTGTAACTAATATTCTTTATTCTTCACAAAAAATACAATATCAAACGTGTATCGTTGTGAGATGAGATTAGATCAGAGCGGTATGGGGATGTCTCGCTCCACACAATTAGATGCAGACTTAACATCTGGTTCAATATTTATCATCGTTATAATATAACAACCCCAACGACAGATAAAACAACCCCAAAAACAAAATTTCTTTGCAAGCTCAATTTGTTCGGCCGTGAACAAAATATCTACTCCGCAAAAAGAGTTTGGAAACTGCATAACGTGACCGGAATGGAGAAACCCAAAAAATCCCAATAAAGAGATTCCGTGGTCACAAAGAGAAAAACAATAAAACGTTGCGGTCCTAACGATGAAGCGACGCGAGACGTGAAAAATGCAAATAGCAAACGTGTGACTGGAAAAGTTACACGGTGTTACAAGCGGGCTGACCAGAAAGCCGAGATGCTGTTCACAAAATTTTTGCAGGTGTCCGATACGGGTGTCTGACCGGTAATTACAAAGGGCTCGCGGATATTTGTAGGTTTCGTGAAACGCGGTGTCGCGACGCGGCCGGGTTTGGTGCGATACGTCGATGCAGCTACAGCTGCAGCTGCAGCAGCAGCATGACGCGGCACGCCTGAAAAGGGCGGACATTTCGTTGTTCCAGAAAATTGATTTCCCAGCGCGGTGTACGTGGTCGCTCCTTTCAGAGCCGACGTGCTGCATAGCGCGAAGCCCGTTTTCTCCACCAAAACCACGATTTTTGTCTTTATGATAAGCATGCGCGACAAACCCCATTTCCAGTGGAGCCTCTCGGATCCGTACCTAACGCCTTAGTATGCAAACGTTTGGTGCTACCATCATTATTTGTAACATTAGAAATTACGGAAAATATTCGATTATTACAGCACTCTTGATTTTCACAAAAATACTTACATCAATACGTATTCTAGAATTTTGTTGGATTTTTTGAAAGCCTAGAACTAGAACAGTAGTGTCGAGGTTGTAAATGGAGGGTTAATTCATGAAACTAATTAAAAATGTATGGCCTGTGATGTGCAAGAGAATCGAAGAAGTAATACAAACAATTCTTCGCCTGTCAATTTCAGTTTTACTAGATAAATAGATTTGATTTTACCTATTTCCTCGGTTGCGATCGGAGTTGTAGTTGCATCGAGCTGGAACAGGAGGCTGCGTCGGGCTGGATCGGGCCGGGCCGAGCATCGACGGCCATCTGTTTTGTACGCGAGCGGGTTTCGTTATGCGGCTTGCAGGTCCGGATGCCACCTCCCGTATTAAAACAATACCGAACGACGCGCGACGCTTGTAGCCGCGCTAAAATATGGTTTATATGCAAATTAATGCCACCGGCAAACTTCGAACTTCGAACTAACACGCGTTTTTCCTTTCCGGTCGGATTCGATACTCGTTTTCCCTCGTTCGCTCACCGATTTTTTGCTCGCCTATCTGCACGCGTAATTTCCCGTAGCTCGACGCGGAAACGTGCGGATTTCTCTGCTCCCCGGCAGACCATTGCTTCATACCGATTTCAATTTGCTCGGTCACGGTCGTTTTTTTTTTCAAGGAGAACAATCTCAGGCTGTCTCGTCACCAGTGGCGAATTTGTTTATAAAAACATCGGTAAACAAAATTTCTTACTGTTTCTCATTTGTGTAAGTTTCTTTTAAAACAAAAATAAATGAATCAGGATTTATTAAATAGGATAAAGAAAATTTGACGTTGAGAATGTCAAGGTCAATTTTGCACAAAACTTTTTGGACAGATCACCGATCCTAAGGTATAGAATCAATCTGTAACTGGTTTGGGTAAACATTACTTTACCAGACTCAAATTGCTCAACTTTAAGCAAGCATAACTCCTGAACCATTGATCCTACTGGATTACAAATCTACTGTATTGTAAATCTACGTACAAATCTACTGGATTACATACGAAATACATCATAATTTATAGGAGAAAGACACAAATTTTGAGTCCGGTAAAGAGCAGCCACTGTTTTTACGGTGCGCGCAATATACTCCTACTATCCCGTACTCTATTTTCCGAGGTATCCCCGAAAAACGTGTTTTCGATATCTAGCATCGAGGAATATTTTCGTCCCTTCGATCGGAACGATGACCGACAAAAAGATTCTGTCCGTGATTTTCCCAAAAACTACCTGTCACATAAGTTTCGTCGAGATCGGTTCGCGTAAGTCGAATATGTTCCCTCGCTAGATGAGATTGTAACTGTCGTAATGATCAATAATGTACAAACGACGTTGATGGGTGAAGTAGCTGATTACTGGATCAGTGACCCTATCAAGTAACTATGATACGACCGATTACGCTGATCGGCTCTACGAACGAAACATGTGGGGCACGAGCGAAACACGCGAAATATACGAGACACTCGTGTTAAACGGCTAGTTTTTCGATTTTTGCGAACGGATTGTGGGTGGTATTCGAGAAGGACGGAATATCGGTTTCCGGGACGGGGGTGGTAGGTCGAAGCAGAACGGTGAAAGCGCGGGTGCAAAAGGGAAGAGCAGAGCTACCTCGTTCCCCATAAATAACAAACAGATTGGACATTATCCAAAATCAATGCCGGCGAACAACCCGGTCACGAAAATCGAGGAGGAACGAGAGTGCTATTATTTCCGGCTGCGCGGGCTGGCCATAGGGAGCCGAAGGGAATCGAAGGGAATCGAAAGGCACCGAACGGTGACGAAGGATACCGAAGGGAACCGAAAGGATGCCAGGAGGACACCGAGAGGCAACTCGTATCCTCCCTACGCCGCGGAGAGAAGAGAAAAGAGAAAAATGAAAGGGGCATAAGGAGGAATATAATTAGTTCGTCGATAAAGTCGAGCACCCAGCGTTCGTTCGGGCCGAACGTCAATCGGGTCGGAACTTAATTTCGACCCCGATCCATCCGAGTTTCCTTTGACTCGTCGCCTTCCGTCGGGATTGGCCCGAATTGAACGGCCAGGAAACTTTTGTCGAGCAGCTTCCGATACCAAAGAGAACCGAGAGTCGATCATTTAATCGGCTACGACGATACACCCTATCCACCCTTAACTTTAGGAGTCCCTGAAATCTTCGATTCTTCTATTCTCTCCCCTCGCGACCACTCCTTCACTATACCGTTCTCGCGATTCTCTTTTTACGTTTCTTTTGTTCGTCCCAATCCGACGGAATTTTAAACTGTTACCTTTGAACCGTTAAGAGATCGCGCACACCGTCGCTGCAGCTTTTAATCCTACGCATCAAAGACGCTTTTCGAGGAACATGTTGATGCTGCAATCGGACTGCGGAAATTTATGCAGATTAATCTCTCTACAGGCTCTCAGATTTAATCTAACCATATTATTAGAAATTCGTTACTAGACTGTGGCTTTTTACACAAAATTAAAATTGTCTGCACTATTCTCTTAGCTGTGAAAATTTTGTGAAAAATGAGAGGTTTTAGGATTTCTTGAATCGTGGATAAAAGAAAAAGTTTCATGAAGACGGTAAAATTGCAATTCAAATGTATTTAGGTTTTCAGTATTTTTACTGTTCACCCTTTGCACTCGGACTATTTTAATTCGAAAATTAAATTTTCCTTCCGACCTGAAATATTCCTATTTTATTACGTTTAGTAATTTATTGAATATAAATTTAGCAATGCAATAAATATTAATGGCGTCTCCGAGACACCACTCGAGTGCAGACTTAAAAATGTTCTGCTTCGATCGTGGAAAGCACGAGTTGAATAAAAGTTGATTCGATCCCTTAGTGATCATCAATATTCTTAGATTTTTCGAATGTCTGACTGTTCCACATTTTTCCCAGGCAATATCTTCGTGAATGCATAAAAGTCCGCAGTCTAGTAATTGCTAATCGCAAAACGAAACAAACTTCCCGTTCGATTCAACTTCGCCCGTTATTTTGTTGGAACTGTCTATGCAAGCTGAAGAAACGCGATCGTAACCGGTGTCCCGATTCCCCGCGATCGAATCGCAAGCTCATCGCGGCGCGCGGCGCATAGTTTCGCCGGGAACTAATTAACGAGCAATTAAAATGAATTTCACGTGGAAGTGGGCCAGAGTTATTCGCGTGCTCGGCGCAAGACGAGTTGGACGCAACGTCGATAAACGGTTACCGTGGAACGCGGACAATGCGAATTCATAAACAAAAGACGGAGGAGAGTGGAAGGGAGAGAGTGAGTGAGAGGAGAGGGTGGAGAGTTCCGAGAAAGACCGGAGGTTAATATTTTCGAGAGTTTGTCGGGCTTCGATGGCTTTCGAGCTTTCGAGGTTCCGACGCGCGACCAATAACGGCTGTCTCGAGCCTCTCCTCTCTTGGACGGCATGGCGGCCGTGAGAAAAGGAAAATCTCTCGCCGAAAAATAGAATAACACTACCGTCGCGTTCCAATAAAACTAATAAACGTTATTATTGAACTTATCGCGGCATCTTGTGTAAACGGAACCGCAGCCGAACTTTCGTTTCGGCGACCATTATCCTGCCCCGGGAAAAGTTACGCGGAACAATCCTCCGGGGCTCGGTCAACTTTTTCTGCTTGACCCCGTATTTTGCGGGAGGAACATTCGATCCGGGAAAAATGAAGTTTTGTATTTTTCCAGATTTTAATTGTAAATTAAAAATACTGTTTGCGTTATTTTTAACAAATGAATGGATGTCTGGAAGAAGGGTCTATGTTAGGCTTTTTAAAATTTTATAGGAGCGCAATTAGGAACTTATTTTGCTCTTTAACATTTAATAAAACAAACCATAAAAGAGTCTTTCAGTTTTCAGTCTTTTTCGAATGGAAGAAGGGCCTATGTCATTTATTCAATTCACATTTTAGTTCAAAATTGCGCTCCTATAAAATTTTAAAATCCTGACATAGCTCCGTACTATCTTACAATTAATACAATTATTTCGCATGGAAATGCGCAGTCTAACGATCAATTAGAAGGGTCGTATTTCGCAAGATTTTCGTGACGTATCGACGGACAGGGATGACTCTCGATTTAATCTGGAGGAGGACCCGACGGGATGGGTTCTTTGCGATTCTCTGCTCGGCATAGTCGATTCTTTGGTTCTTGGCCACGAAGGAGCGCGCCGCTACTTCTCGGGGAGACCGTGCCGTGCAAATATTTGGCCGACCGCTGTGTATTTAGGTAAATTACTGTCCTCGAATCCGCGATGTGCAACAATTACGTACGCAAACACGGGACGTCGCCGGGATGGGATTAAAGTCGTAACTTTCTAACGTCGTCGAGACGATTACTTATAATCATCGTTCCGCGTGAACGCGTCGTAACATTCTGTCGGCGCAAATATTTGCAGGACCGTCTTTCAGGTTTGCAGTTGCTCCTCTATCGCTCCTCGTTCTCTGTTTTCCATTTTCTGGCCCGTAAATAGCGCTAAAACTATTCGTGCATGAAGTGTTCTTCGATGCTCAATTGAAATTATTCTTGACAACGGCCAGCACGGTTTTTCGAGTTAATGAATTTAGAACTTTGACATGTTTGGAAGAACACGATTGCAGTGCTGACTTATCTATGTACGCTCCTCGCAGAATAATATTTTGTCCCGCAGCTTTTTCGCATCGAGTGGCTACATTCGTGGACTGTAATGGAAAAAGCAGGCGGTTTCAAGCGCGAACGGAACAGCCTGCAATCAAACGGCTGTTCTAAGCGGCCGGGACGCTCGTAATTCAGACACGGCGGACACGTTATCACGGCAGAGTTGAAAAATTGATACCATTTTATATGTTAAGCACAAGAGAGGCGCCGCCTGTCGAGATAAGCTCCTTTCCTTGTACGACGGTGCATAACCCGGGGACATCGGTGCTCGAAATAGTGCAGATGTCTCCGGATGCATCATCGTTGTTTCCTCCAGACACCACGCGACTGTCCGGGTACGGAAAAAATTGAAATCTCAATCGTTTTAATCATCTTTGCGAATTCAGCAATTTTTCTAATTATTCGGGTAAGCTTTAATGTAGAAGAAATTCTGCTTCACGGGAAAATTGCAGTTCTTCTGCAGGCTTTCTACCCTTGTATCTTTTTGCGATGAAGGATTAAGTTAAGCGTAGCTGTACAGCGTTGAAAACTGTGTCTCCCAGTGAAGGTACATTTAACCTGAAAGGGATAAAACTGTTACTTTTGCGAGGTACCTTTTTTAAAACCTTTATATCATAATAGTAGTATACCGTGGAATATTCTTTTCGAGATGATGCTTGCAAAAAGTAATATAGACATCCGTTTAAAAAAGAAGACAGTTCACTTTCAATGTATAATATTTTGAAAATGTGGGAGTTGGTTAAAAAATAGATAAGATAGTCCGATGTCTGAAATTGTCCTAATCAGAAACGCAATTTCCTTTATTGTATATTTGCTATTCGGCGCGGCGGTCAATGTGACCGGTAAGGGAAACAAGTTTACAATATTTCGGACTAGTCGCAGACCGTGCCAACTCTGGAACTCCCAACGATACATCATACTCGACTTCGAACAAGATCTGTTAGATCGAGAGAAAGAAGCGATGGGAACGAGCCAGTCGCGTTATCAGCCGGCGGTTTATCTAGTCGGCAGCTAAAGTAGCTAGACGATGGAGGAATTTGGCGACGCGTGAGAAACTGCGGGACTCGGACTCGGACGAATATTCTGGTCTTGTAGAGTTTCAGCAGCTCGGTCAACAGAGGCTGTCGGTGGATATTGTCCATTGCGGAGTCTCCCGAGACAGCCACGTTGCTGACTCACCTACATTCGAGCTTGTGCACGACCCAACCCGACCCGTACTCGAACCCGGGCTGCATAACCCCGCTCTCTCACCTCTGCTCTGTCATTGGTCTTTGCGCCCTCCTCTCTTTTCTACGCTCTCTTTCTCTCTACCTTCTCTGTGTGTCTAATGTGGTTGCTATAATATTTCAAAGTCCAAGAACTTCGTCAGAAAAATCGTACAGCGATCGTCGAGGACTCATTCTAAAGATGACACTCGAATCTTCGAGTCCTCCTTAGTTACAGTGTGTTTGACAGATGCGTGTACGGTGTAACTTTCTCCTGAAAACTGGTAGAGAGTAGATTTTAACGCGAGTAAGTTGTAGGATCCTTCCACATAGACGCTTTGCACAGACAGCCTCCGTTGTCGTTCGACCTCGGTCACAACGAAGAAAAAAACTGTTTTTTTTGTGGGCAAACTGCAGAAGATTGGCGAACTTCATATTTAGTTTATGAGTAGACTGCGGATTTGATGCATTTATGACAAAAATCAACACGTAGCATTTAAAACAGTGGAGGTATTAAAAAGATTTAAGGCCACCAGTGTATTAGTTTCACCTTGACAAGATAATTAAAAGAAGAATGAAATTTTTATATGGCTCCTGTGTCTGGCAATCAATGCAAACATTATTTAATTAACGATTCATTGATTGTATGCCAAGCAATTATCAATAGTGGAGGCGACTGGACAACTTATTAATAATAAAGCATCGCGATTTATGTCACGTAGTACATGTGTATTTTTTCCAATGCTCTATCCCTAACAGTTTTCGAATTTCGCCGTATAGTCTCTTATCAAACACACTGTACATTGATTAACAAAATGTTTTAACGTCTGCACGAACATCTGACTTTGTAAAAATGTTTTTAAAAAGCCTGCTCGCTTTCTCACCGGTTATGTAGTATAAAACACTTCGTTGAGGAAAACAAACAATTTCGGAAGTGGGTGGTTCAAGCTTCAAAATGAGACCAGAATATTCCACAACGTTTTTTTATCAAGTTACAACGCTTTGAAGATGGAAAATTTTTTCGACGAAAATTTAGTGACCCTTTAGTCCCGCACACCAGTCAAGATATATTGAATGACGTCGGTATGCAACATCGCTCTCTCACTTTATCACTCCCTCGAATATATTCTCGCTTTCTCACTCTGTTATTCTCCGCGCGCTCTCGGCTCCGGGTTTCCCGTGTTCTCTCAGTTGGTGTACACACTCGGCTAAACTGGAACGAATAATGCGCGGATTTTCCTCCTCAAGGGTATTCAAAAGTTCGCGCAAATGTCGAGACCGGGCGGCACCAAACGCTCGTTTATCGTTAACTCGAAACTCGTGGTCGTCGTCGTCGTTGGTTGACTCGCTTGCGGCGCGGCGCGGCGCGGGGACGCGCGACGCACGGAAAAATCATTGCGGGATGCCAACTCGCGAATCCTCGACACAACATTGTCGCGCGGACGCGTTCTCCTCGGATTCCAGAATGTGTGCGTGTAACCGAGATGCTCTCCCTCGGAAAGTCGCGGGAGTTCGTTTAATGGAGCACACTGCTCTCGCCGGCGAGCTCGTTCGATGCGATGTTTCGCGGTCCGAGAGTTGTGTGTCCGTGTCGCGAATGTCGCCTCGTTCCGTTTCGTTCCGTTTCGGAATTACGTAATGTCGTTTCAAAGATGCGATTACCCAGGGGTCGCGGAGTCCATTGAAAAGACACGCGATGGCCTCTACGAGCACCATCCGGAGAGCTATTAAAATTGCTATTAAGGCGAAGGACTCCATCGATCGAGCACGGTGCCTCTGAAATGCGTTTCGACGCGAATTTTTCGGCCACTTCGATTTAACTGCTCTTCATCTTCGTCAACATGTCTCTGTTGGTGCAATAAAGTTTCTCTAATCCAGGTGCACAGTAGTGCACCAGCCAAGTTCCCGCACTACCTCATTTTATAACTCGGCACTGGAGGCAGATGGACAGATGTAATTTCGTACACTTGTTAAATGCTATCATGTCTCAATATTGACAAAACATTAATCTTCCAACATTAGTAGGTTCCGTGATATAGGACCTCAAAAATCGCTAAACTTGTCACTGACTGACTGACTGACAGATCATCAAAACCTTTGGGTATTTCCCATTGACCTACAAGCTTGAAATTTGGTACATAGGTCCACCATAACAAGCACTCAAAGGAATAATTATGAAAGTTTTAAACTGTACACCTTAAAGGGGTTGTATTGAAAAAAAAATCATTACGAAATAGGTACATAGATTCTATGAACATAGCAGCATAAGATACATAATTATACGTTTTATTAGCGATGAAATTTTTAAATTTTCTTTCTACTGAACGAACAGTTTTTTTAAAATTTATTTTTTAATATTGCATTGTCATCGAGTTCTGAGCTATGTTTAAAGTTTCAAGTCACTAGCTCATCGGGAAGTGGTTTAAAATTCGATTACAAGATTTTACGCATACAACAACAACAAAATCAACAACTCGGCAAGTTAATATAAGCGTGGTAAAATACTCAACTGCAACCAAAAGAGAATAGAATGGAACGATCGTTAGTAATATTTGCGTTAATGCCAGAATCGATTTCTTTCGATAGGAAACGGCCACTGGTTCGCGGTTAATTCTCCCGGTTGCACAGCTTCCCTGGAAACAATCCTTACAGTCCTAGTCGGTGAAAGATTGATGTTCCTATACGCGGCCGGCGCGCTGCATAAAACGAAAATTCCGTGGGAACGATAACGAGTAGCCCTGCAAAAAGCCGCGGCTTTTTCTCGTTATTGCTTGAATACAAATGGGAGAGCGTTGTACCATGAAGCATCGATTACTGCCGTTTTTCTCTCCGGGCCTCTTTGCCCCGGTGAAATTATGTTTACTCGGTCAGTTTTTCCTCCGTTTGATCATTAGCTCTACTTAAACGGTGATTCGAAAAAGCTCCACGGCTCTCCCGAAAGCTACGTATGTATTCTTCTCGCTCTTAAACGGAAAACAACCGGATCGCTCGAATATCTCGAAACATGTCGATACGCCGTGCGGTGACAGAGAGAAAAAAAAACTGATCGCGTAAATTCGGACGAGCGGCTCCGATAGCCGGAGTTTCCCGATTAATGGCAATTAATTAGCAGCATTAGGTTGCGATTTTAGTAACGCGAAACATTTTCGTTGAAATAGGATTAACGCAACGCATTAGCGAGATTGCATTAGCTCTGGCCACGACGTCGCTGAGCGCGTTAGGGTTATTTTAATGACGGGTGCGTCGAGACGGACAACCGGATGTCCCACGGCTCGTTGCAAATCCCGATTCTACTCTTATCAACTCTAGAGATGCGTGTGATTTCAGCAGCAAGCTTCTAGCAGTCGTAATACTTTATTAAATGTACTCTCTTGCAAAACATTAAAAAATTATATCGTCATTTAAGCAAGCAGTTTGAAAGAGTATAATACACTGAGAAAAAAAAGTAGTTACTTCAATGACACGCGTGTTATTGTAATTTTTTTACTTCGATGAACATCAATGTATTCTTTTCAATAGTATGAAATTTAGAAGCAAATCGTGATGTATTCGAATGGTCTATCATGAAATGATTGAAAATATTATTTGATTCAATACCGTATATTATTATTCGTAATATTTCTTTTTTCCCTTCAATCAGATATGTTGTTAAAAAAATTTGAGAAATGTATTGATTTATACTGGAATTGTTTCGAGGCCGTATTTTATTTTTTTGAAAACATTTATGGTCAAGCTATTGGCTTATATGATTGGCGGAAATAAGTTTTTCTTTGCTATTGAAATTCATTAGTATTAAATATTAAAATAAGTTCATATGATATTGGCACTATTCAATAGTACATCTTATTGAATCAACATATATTTTTTTTGTTTCGACAGTATTTTTTTCTCAGTGTAGGGAATAAGTATAGGGTATGTTTCGTCCCTTCACTGTCTGAAACGACACAAGCCTATTTCTGCTATAAAACCCGCGGTCTAATTGCGAGTAAATTACTAAATGAAATGATGCTTGATAATCGAGCGTTGAATTTTTAAAGTCGCCCGCAGAACAAGTTCGTATGACTCGATCGGCTTCTTGTTTCGCAACCGCGTCGACGGTTCGCGAGCGCGGTTTCTCAAACTGAAACGGAATAACAGCGACAACAGCGATCGGATGGGCAAAACGAGCAGAAGAAAAAATGATTGGTCGGTCTGGCGCGGCGGTAAAGGAACAAGTCGCCGATTGGTTTTCTGTGTTTCGCGAGGCGGAAACGCGAATCGGTTTTCGCCGCACGTTTCCGCGATTGCGACGATTGTTCGATGGGGGAGGGCCCGAACGGAATTGCCGCGACAAAGCTATCGCGTTGGTTTTATCCTCGGCCAATACTATCAATTTATAGCGAATGATTATTGTCATCCGCGTGACCACTTAGAAAACCGCACGCACGCGACCGTTAGTCGTCCGGCATCGTGCACTTTGTCCGAGTGTTTCCGGTTGATGCTTACTCGTCCTCCACGCGCCACCGTTGGACTATCGGACCATTGTCCGACGATGAAATTCTACTACGGGCTTTACCGCGACCGAAAACATTACAGCGTCGATCGGACGCTATCGGTACATTTATTGTTGCCCCCTTCGGCTCGAGGAACGAGCAATCTTGCTCGTATAAATCGCAGCGGGCTCGCCGAACGTCGACGGATCGATTCCATGCTCTTTCGAAGCGGTTGCGGACGATAGCGAATTTGAAAGATCTAAACTCCACTCCCTGTCACGCGTAATGTTGCCGATAATTATTCGTCAAGTTAGTCGAGTTAGTCAGTGAAATTAAAGATTTACGAAATACGGTACTATAGAAATACAGGATACTGCACTGAGAAAAAAATCCTGTCGGAACAAAAAAAATATATGTTAATTCAATAAGATGTACTATTGAATAGTGCCAATATCATATGAACTTATTTTAATATTTAATACTATTGAATTTCAATAGGAAAACTCATTTCCGCCAATCATATAAGCCAACAGCTTGACCATCAATGTTTTCAAAAAAATAAGATATGGCCTCAAACCAATTCCAGTATAATTCAATACATTCCTCAAATTTTTTTAACAACATATCTGATTGAAGGTAAAAAAGAAATATTACGAATAATAATATACGGTATTGAATCAAATAATATTTTCAATCATTTCATGATAGACAATTCAAATACATCACGATTTGCTTCTAAATTTCATACTATTGAAAAGAATACATTGATATTCATTGAAGTAAAAAAATTACAATAACACGCGTGTTATTGAAGTAACTACTTTTTTTTTGTCAGTGTGGAGAAACATCGAGAAATTCCCAACGATATAGGTCCAAGACAATTGATTCAATTTTAAGGCGATTCATTAAATAGATTTTTAAAATGCTTCCCTAAGAGATCTATTAGCTTTCAAGATCGCAAAATAAAGCGGAAAGCTTGCACCTTATGATAAAATTATTTCGGTTTGAAAGCAATTTTGAGATCGACGAATCCCGACCAATAATTTGGAGACGACTGATTGCATTTCGTACT
Organism: Lasioglossum oenotherae; assembly: GCA_028455765.1. NCBI lineage: Eukaryota > Metazoa > Arthropoda > Insecta > Hymenoptera > Halictidae > Lasioglossum > Lasioglossum oenotherae. The sequence goes on along the minus strand of CM052298.1, from coordinate 7,858,022 downwards.
AAATATTTTATACGAAAGCAGGACTTGCGTGTTCTGAAAACTTAATTTTTGAAGCAGCACGAAAAATCGCTTCGGCCGCGTGCGGTTGATGTCGGACGGTGGATGGAATGAATGATATTTTTTTTTCGTTATTTTTCTGATCCATACAGTGCGACGTAGCATAACGTAAAACGCGTTCGTTTGTCGCCGCGTGTCCATTCAAAATACACCGGGGCGCAGAGTTCGAAAATATAAAAGTTGCATCGAACTGCAGCTGCGATGCGATGGAGAATGCACCGACACCGATCGAGTGTCGCGGAAATTTCAGCGAGCTCCGGTGACACGGACAACAATGTTTGCGGGGTTGAAAGGTCTCGCAAAAGTAATTAACATAATAATATTCGAGCGGTGTTGCAGGAAGACGGACCCTGATGGTACCGCCAAGTAATTTGCTTTACCACTTACACTTAAGTGCCCCTCGGCGTATAATCGGCGAATTCTATTAGGATCGTGTGTCGCGAAAATTGAGGCTGCTTCCTTCCGTTCTATTCATGTAAAATTCGACCGAGTCCAATCTTTTAACGCTAGATTCAGTGATTAAACTTTCACTCAGGGGACCAAAAATTGTCAACTTTCCTGAATGTAATACATATTACACAATGTCTAGTGGATCCACTCACTACATCATACCCGCTCCTATGATCTGGGAACCAATATGGCAGCGTTCTAATCTGTTAAACGCGCTTGAAATCGAACAACTTTACTTTTGTGTAACTTTTAACACTAAACATACCGTGCCTTAAAAGTAGCCGGTACATATTGACTTATAAAAATAGCAAGATTACATTTATTTGAACTTTGTGCGGTTCATATTGTTATATCTGCGTTAGTAAATATCTGTGGTTGTCAGGAAGAACGCCACATGTCACACACTTTCACTTTCGAGATAATAGCTGTTTAAAGTTTTCATCATTAATGCCTCGACATAGGACATCTGGTTAAATTGTATTATTTTTTCGAGCCTTTCGAATTTGTTTTCATGATTTTCTTATGGCAAATATGTCAATGAATGCATAATCTCAAGTTTTTTGAAATTGTGACATGCGGCGTTTTTCCTTGCAAACACAGGTGTATCTATTTACTAATTTACCACGAAAGCATCTTTATAAATTTAGTGTTAAACGAGCGAAATCAGCGCATTGAAGTTTGGATTACTCGCACCAGAATTTAAAGTTTTCATTCTTCGTCGAATTGTATAACATTACATTGAGAAAAGTTGAAAATTGTTGGTCCCTTGAGTGAAAATTGAGCCAAAGTAATTATTGTACATTACTTTATAAAAATGCAATAAAAATACATTACTTAATAAAATGTGTCCATCTCCACTTTTTATATATCCAAAGATATACATTGAAGTGCATGCTGCTCTTCCAGACTCTTAGTGTCGTTTTGTCCGTCGTAAAGAGATGCTGCCAACTGAAAGGTAGCGAGAATGGACATGACAAGAGTGGCTGTTCTGACGCGACGAGACACGGAGTAGAACGATATATCGTTAAAATGTTAATCGGGACTATAAATTCGTGGGCAACGCTATCGTGCCTTATACGGCCGGCGTGGACGGTTTTTCGCAGCCGAAAATATCTAGGAAGATAAGACCTAGGACGAAGTTCGGCTCGTAAATCAGAAAACGGGGCGGTCAGTCGTGCCTTGCTGAGCTTCATCTCGCGCATGGACGTGATTTATACGGTCATCGTGTACCTATAGTCGAAACTGCAGTTCCAGCAGCCTTCTCGGTCACCTCGGAGACCTCGGCTTCCTTTTATTGACTCTTGCCCGTGGAACAGAACCTTTGAATCGCGTTACTCGCCTACCGTCTTTCTATTTCCATCGTTTTCTTCTGCTCTCTTAATTTTTCCGTGTATCCTTCGCGCAACCGTAACGATAATTTGGCAAACGTTTTACGGCCGACGGATAATCACGAGAACACCGTGTTCCCAAGTTCCAACGATCCATCGAGCTTTTCCCACGCAATAGATTTCACTGCAAAGTTTCCCTTCGCAGCCGGCGGGGTAAAGTTACGCAACGCATCTCTTTAAGTGCACAATACCGGAGAAAATGATGAGACACGTTTAAAGTCGCACCTACACGATCAATAATATTGTGAATATTCGCGTCAATATTGACGCTCTATATTGAAGCGTGCATCAATATCCTTCAATATAAACGCATCAATATTCTCACCAATACTCATTCTGGCAAAAAATTAACGATCGAATACCGTACAAATGACGTTTTTGGAATATTTTTTGCGTTCGCACAAGTAGAGAGATGTTTATCGGGCGGCGACACTTACAATTGTACGAGACAGCCTGTGCACTTGGGGGAATTGAATTTTGGCCAGGTTTTCGCATCTTGCGTCGCAACGTCTACCGTAGCCGCTGAATCTCGGCCGTTAACCGGGATCAGGCGATTAAACGACAGGTTTCCGCGAACGTTACAGCGTTTTCTGCGAGGCAATGGCCCGGTTCCCATCCACAGGGTCGTAATTTCCACGGTTATTGCGTTAATACGCGCATATCGGTACAGATAGCGAAACGCGAGGACGCGGGACACGAAGAGACTGCAGGTGCATTCTACAACGCGCGAGACGCTCGAAGAAGAAGAGGCCGTTTGCACGTCAGAGGCTCGCGTAGTCTCTCTGGGCTGAAATCGATTTTATGAACGGTTGCCGCGCGTTGGATAAATAAGCCCCCGGCTTCATTAATCGATCGTAATTCAATAATGGGACGGAGGATATTTTCGAAACTGTCGAAACCGCCGCAAACAGCTGCGCCTTCTCCAACGCGTGAATCTCCGACGAGCTTCCCCCATTCGTTCCCCTAATTTATTAGCGTGCTCGGATCGAACATATCCAAGATGCAACGTGCAAGCTTAGTTCCCGCACGCAGAGAAATCCACGGAAATCCCGAACGGTCGCGGATAGAACGCTTACGAGCATGTCAGCAATTTCTTGATTGCTCGATTAGGTTGATGCAAAAATAATTGCGGTTCTCATCGGTTTAAATTTTAGCGATTTTTAAAGATTTTTTAAGAGACAGAAATCTGGCATATTTTAGAAAGAATTGTTTGTCGCATTCGACTAAAATTTTGTACAGAAACGAATGAACTCTACCGCAGAAGTCGCGAAGTCCCAGTTCGAATTTCAGCGATTTTTTCGACGTTCCATTGCCTTGCATTCATGCATTTCTTACAATTATGTTTGAAGAGACAGCAATCTGGCTTAGCAACCAGTGTAGCATAACCAATATGCAAAGAAGAAGAATTTGTTGCGTTCGACTAAAATTTTGCACGCAAACGAATGAATTCTATTGCAGAAGTTACGAAGACGTGTCCGTGCAATTCTGCGAAACTGGGAGCAGTTTCTTTGGCATTTTACGAATCCCGATACAGAATCCGCGTATTCGAAAGTATTTGCGCGCAAGGGAATTCGGTAAACAACGAGATCGGACTCGACGAGCACGGCGAGTAATTAAAATCGATGAAAATCGATATAGCTGGCCTGGCCATAGAAAACACCGGACAGCGCGGGAAATTTTATACGCGGCGAATTTACGTTCCGCTATGAAAATGGTCGGCGATACCCGAAAATATGCTCACCACCGAGCCGCACCACCGGCTGGTTTCGTTGTATTTACCGAAAAGCAAACACCGTGACGCGCTCGCTCGCTCGGATGCTCTTTCTTCTCGTGGCACGTTTTGAACTATAACGATCGGCGGAGTATTTTCTGCTCGGGCGAGCCTCGGTTTACCTTGCAATAAGGGCACGCCAGCCCATCCGCTGGCTCCCAGTTATATGCCTGACTTTTGGGACGTATTCGGGACGTATGTTTGCCGACACATTACACGTGGCTCGGCGAGGCACAACTATAAACGCCGAATCACGTGTGTCCTTGCCTCCCTCCCGATCTCCATCCCTCTCCCCAACCCCATCTCGCGTTTCTGCGTGTCTTCCGTACTACAGTGGCCGAAATTTCTATAAAGTTATCTTCTTTTTCATAGATATTTTAAAAATATCACCATTTTTGTTGATTTATCGTATCTGGTCTTGTGCCTTGTAGACACTCGGATAGAGGGACTGCGTACTCTAGACCGCTATGTTTACTATTTACGTTTGTTTTGATTTTTTTCTGTGTGGTGCAGAACACAAGTGCGAAGTTTCTATAAAGTCACTTAGTGTTTCTCTGTATTCTGAGCAGAGAACTACGGAAAACTGCGAATATTCTAAAAGTATTAGTTTTAGAACTCACAGAAATCCTGTTTGTTATAATTTGATTAACGTGTATGAGAATGCCGAGAGTAAAAGTACTAACAAGTGAAGAAAAAGCATCAATCGATGCTTATAAAGATATGGGCTGCTCTAATCGCGCAATTGCTAAGAAAACTAATCGGTCATATACTGTGATTAATAATTATATCAATTTACGTGATAATTACGGAAAAAATCATCTTAAAGGTGGTAATAAAAAATAGTCAAAGAGACAACGTTTAATATTAATGAGGTCTGCAGCTAAGGAAAGGAGAAATGCAGCACAATTTCGAGCTGAATTGGAGCTCCCAGTAACAACAAGACGTGTGCAACAACTTTTAAATTCTTCTGGACAGAAATACAACGTAAACCAGGCCTTAAAGAAGTACATAAACCGGCCCGTATTGATTTCGCACGGGCACAAAACACAGTGACTTTATAGAAATTTCGGCCACTGTATTTGCTCGGGGCTCATGCGCTCGCCGTGACGTGCATATTGTATTTGTACATAAGTACACTCACTGGCATTAATATTCGGACACTCTTAAAGGGACGACCATTTTTTTGAAAAGTTATATGAGGTGAAAGAAAAATTGGAAAAAGAGGAATGAAATTTAAAAAAAAGTGACAAAACTCGCCTCGCTGGCGTTCCGAACGAGGTGAAGAAAAACAGAAATCCTGGAGGCGAAATAATAGCACGTTTACAAAGTTTACGCATGTTTTCCGTAAAAAAAATGTTATGTACATACTAGGTAATTAATAATGAGTATTTATATTTACCTTTACTTTCTATGCACCTTTACAGGGGGCCTTTCTAAATTGAAAACTTTAATTTTTCTTATGAACAAAATTTCCAAGTTTATCCCCGGCTACTATACTGGCCGGCCCTCTAAAGGTTAATGGTTTACCGATCGTTATGATGTATATGTAGTTTTAATTGTACTCTAACATATGGTTCCATTCTACCTTTTCCTTTTTATCTATAAGAACCATATAGACAATTTTTACTTTTGCACAAAGATCCACAGTCTAGTGATAACGGATTGACGCTTCCAAATTCTTTTAATCGTCCCACTGTTTTATATTTCCCGTAGCCATTTTTTGTAATAAATGCACGTAATCTACAGTCTATGAATAAGTTTTGGGATAGGTGGCTTCTAATTTCGTTCACCGGTGTACGCAGGGGTATCGTGCGCGCAACACTACAACGAAATTACGTGGGGAAACGCGCGGGCAAATTAACGTTATTTAGCGCGGAACGCGATCATTGGCTCGCGAACACTCCAAAGAATGCACCCGCCCCTTCTCAACCCTTCTCTCCCTTCGGCGTTCGCCCTCCCAGTTCCGGTCCTCGCCATAGCGTTCGCGCTTTATTAAATTCACCAGCGTGTTCCAAGAAGCGGACGCGCGGCGCGCTCGCGCAAGATCTGCTAATACGGAAGAAGTAACATTAAAAACACCGTGTTGCGCCTTAATGCAGCCTTACGCGGCTCGCATAACGACCGGCGGGCACGTGAACCGTCAGGCTAAAAATAAAGGGCTCTCCGGATCGTAAAGTGTCCTGTACAATATACAGAATGTTCAAGCCAGCCTAGCCCCTGCTAGCCAGCGTTTTCTCTCTCGTAAACGATAAGTACAACGGAAAAAAATGAACGGGGGATAAACTTGCGCGCCGGTTTTTGTCCGCAACGTAACACACTATGGAAATTTCCCGCGATCGTTGTATTTTGTTAGAGAAGCCCTTGAATCTTGTAAACGATGCGCTTCTTTTTCTAACTTTTTATTTTCCCTTAGCCGCGCGTTAAATCCTTGTACCCTCGTCGAAAATAGTGGCATTAAAGGACCCGGAATAATACTTTTTCTACTTTTCTCTAATGCTGCTTCTATTGGATCGGCAAGAAAGTAATTTCGGTATTTTAAGGTGAAATAAAACCGAATTTCTCTATTCAAAAGTGTGAACTTTAATCGATAAAATATTTTCTTATTTACTCTTTTTTGCAAAAGATCATCGAACAAACGAGAAGATATCTTATCCATTCAAGTTTACTGCTTGAATAAAAACATTCAGCTCTGTTTCACCTTAAAATACCGAAATTACTTTCTTGCTCGTTCGAATACATTTATTTCGGCAATAATGCTCCACAGTCATTTCAAATAAGGCAACGCGAAACAAACCAATTCAATTAGCATGCGATACGGGGTCGGGTATATCGGTGTGAACCACTTCTTCATTTTTCATTATTTTTTTATGGGACTTTCATTAACTTATTTGTGGTTTTTTTCTGATTAAAATGACACTAAATACGATGTAATTTGAACTGTATTTAGTGGTTCAATTTTGGCCTGAGCAACTAGAGCAACCTACCCAATGCGATAGTATGCAGTAAGTTTCCAAAATAGTAGAACCACGCGTTCTAGGAAAACGCACGCTCCGAGATTTAGATCATGACTTTACACGCATCAGTGGAAACGTAGTTCTAAATTAAAAAGTCTAAAGTGTGATTGAAAATGGGAAAGTAGAATTGTAAAATGATATCGTACTCGCACCTAATATAACAGAAAGAGAAAATGTGTTTCTCCGTAGTGTTGTTACGTTACTGTTAACGCGAACGCGTATCTTTATGTAATTTGTATTTCGCGCTATACTTGTTTTGTTTTATCGTCACCTGTGCTCGCTCTAATTTAAATGTATATGTCGCTCTATATTTTCTCTGTATTGTCCTCACTCGGACAGTATAGTTCGCACCTTCAAAATAAACGGATCTGTCCTCAAATTCTCAGTACATCCTCTTTGTCTGTTCACCTCGTGTAAAAGTCCAACGTTAAATTCTCTATCTTCTTTTCACTACCGGGCTTCAAGATTAAATATTATAACGAACCGCTCTCTACAGTTACAGTTGCGCGTAGAATGAAGTTGGCATGCAAAATCGGCCATTTCCTCTAGTTCCCGCGCCGTATCGGAACGGAAAAGAACCATAAGGTGTCGCGTCAGTTAGCTCGGGTTTCTGGGACTGTTCGGGCCTCGTTAAACCTTTGACAAGCGTGTTAGCCGCGTTATCGGGGAACGTGATACAATGCCAGGCTCCTAAATGAAATTACCGATATTATCGTGCGGAAAGTGAGCCGCTGCCGTCACCGCCACCTCCCAAGAGCACGATGGAGCGCACTTCATATTCATGGTAATTGCTTGAGCGGAGCGCGAGATGTCGAGCATAGTTTATAATTAATTCATTGGATGAAATTTTACTTGCCGTACCTAGTATGCATTACCTGCGTCCTCTGGCTCCCTCTCCACCCTTCAACAACCATCCTTCTCTGGCACCCTCTCTCCGAACCGTCGACTTTATTAACCCCTAAAACGAACCTATCCCTTAAGCCGATCTCCTCCTTTCGCTATTCAATTACGTATCCATCGGACGCGACGCAAGTTCGCGTTTCTAGTTCCACCTTTCGAAGCGGTCAGAACCCCCGAAAGTCGAATCAACGATATTATCGAAGTTTGTTTCGCTAACTTTCCCATTGAACAGCGGTAATTCGAAGCCGAACGAATTGGAAGCGACCGACAGTCTGTAAACGTTCGACGAACAAACCTTCGGCTCGTGTTAGTGTCACGCGGAAAATATTGAGTTGTGTAATAAATTCCCGTGTTTTTTGTATTTCATTTTTTCCCCGCAATTTTGCGTTTTGTTAGGTAAAGTGTATTTATGCATTCGCAAGTCTTCTTCTTGCTCTACAAACTTATTTGCTTCAATTTTTCGAATTAATTAATTTTAATCAATTTTCAGGCTTTTTCAATGGAAGTTCCAGGATGCAGAAAAATTCATTCTCGACATCTGCTCGACATCTCACTCAAGTTGCGTGGCACCCAAGCTCCAAGTTTTTGAGTAAAGCCCATGGAATTAAGATGGTCAGCGATGGTAAGTGATAGAATTTAATACACAATCCAATATGTAACATAAGAATTGATGATTTCGGCGCTAGGTTCGATCAGTTATACATTCAGCAAATGTGCAATTATTAAATAATGTGTCTTGACGTTTCGATCCCAATGTGGATCATTTTCCAATATGTAACGATTTTTACTGCCAGATTAAGATTTTCAAAGGCCCCAAGTTATGTGTAGACTGCAGATCTTTATGCAAAATAAACAATCTATGCATTCATTGCAAGACACAGGAGCCAAATAGAAATTTCTGTCTTCTCTTAATCGTCTTATTAAGCTGAAACCAATACGTCGATGTCATTAAATCTTCTTAATATGTCCACTGCTTTGAATTGTGCTTACCCATTTTTCTCGTAAATGCATCAAATCCGCAGTCTAGTTTGGCGCTATTTCACGAACAACTTAAAAAAATTTAACGGCCGACAGCTTTTTGTTCACCAGTTTTGTCGCGCGTATGATACGGCGCGTTCTCGAGCTGTTTGCGCTAAGCACCAGTCCCGAGACAATCGAAAGATGCGATATCCTAGTAGAATGTGCGGCAGCACGCGCTATTAAACGGGAACGGTTTACGTAAGCGGTTTACGTCTCGCTGCAGAGAGAAAAGTTGCCGACACGCAATTACCGAATAACCAAGTACTTTCCAGTTCGGAGCCATTTTCGCGAGAATTCTACCGGAAAACTGTCTATCGCCGGAGTTTTGCGCGAGCAGCGGGGTTTTGAGGACTCGCCGTAAGTACCGTTGCGAAGGCACTTGCAAATGTATGAAAATCTTATAAGCGACCCGGCATATCGCGAACTTATTTCTAGAATCATTATCCGGGAAACGTGCACTGAATTTAAGCTCTCTCTTCCTATCCAGAAATTTTGTATAAAAAGATTCAGTTAATTAATCGCAACAATTATTGACGCGAGAAGTCATCATAAATTAAAGTAGCTAAGGTGACATCGAACGGAACATCTTCGAACAAAAAGAATATCTGCATAATATTTCCGAAATGTAATTGACAAGAGGGTATTTGAAAACATTCAATAACATTGAAGGACCTTGGCACGTTTAGTATAAGTCTCACTCGTGAAAGATGTAATCCGTGGTCTCGAATGATTATAGTCACTGAATTCGTAATGACAGAGACTATCATCGTAGGTGTTCAAAAAAGGGTGCGTCCATTTAAAACAAAATGAAAGTGACCCGATATCTCTAAAAAAATGACAAAAACAAGAACTTTTTGGTATAGTGCCAGCCCCATTATATTCTGTGGGGCTTTTTATAAAAGTGATTTATTATAAGGGTTATCCAAATAGTACCTTTAGGATGTTGAATGAGAATATCTGTCAAACGCCATGTTTCTTTCTTGTTAGTTTCTTGTATTTCTAACCTACAATGATAGACAATTTTAACAATGGAGTCGTATACGATTGCAGAGCGTGTTAAAGTTATTAAAATTTATTTTGCAAATCAGTGTTCAATAAAAAATACCCATCGTAAATTACGTGACGTTTTTGGCATACATAATCGTCCATCAGAGCAGACAATTCGAAATTTGGTTAAAAAATTTGACGAAACTGGATCTGTTCGTGATAAATCAAAGTCTGCCAGACCAAAAACAGCTCGTTCGAATGAAAACATTGCTGCTGTTCGTGAAAGTGTTGCTAATGATCCATCAACATCAATTCGGATATCGTCAAGCAGATATCGTTTTTCACACATAATTGTCATAGATGATACCTGATAATTAAATAAAAAAAACCAATTAAATTAAAAATGGTATGTTTTTTATCAGGACCTTGAATAAGTTCTCGCTGTTTCTTTTACAAAATAAAAGCTTTATTTAAATTATAAGGAACAAAAACATTTCATTCAAAGTATTGCCCATCACTAGCGACCACTTTCTCCCATCTTTCTGGCAGTATATGAATTCCGCGTCGGCAAAACGACATGTCTTTTGAGGCTATCCAAGAATCGATCCTAAAAAAACTTCCCATAGTCTATTTCGGATAACCCTTCATGTTGCTCGGTTTACAGATGTTGATCGGTTTACATTCGGAAAGGTACTGCCGTCTAATAACATGCGTTGCCCTAAATACCTTGGTAACAGCCATAAACCACAAACTACAACAGTTTTGGCCAGCCTGACTTTTAGATCGTCCTCGATCTTTCGTTGGAACAATCACTCTTAACTTGTAAGCACTTACAACGAATATTAACGTCAAACAACAACAAATATAATATCTAGAGACATTTAATGTATGTTTGAAAACAACAAGGATGTTTGAGCTACTACAAACGTTGGGCTAGTCACCCTGTATATCGACAGGAAATTGTTCAAGAATTGTTGGAAAAGTTTCGCTGTGTGATATTCTGTAATCTGATTGCTGGTGGAACGGTGTACCCTCGTGTTAATACGTACAATACTAAGTTAGGCCTTGAGTAGGTAGCTGATACACGGCTCGTCGTAAATGCAATCAGGCTAGCAACCGAGGAGTCGTGACAGTTCCCAGTCCTCTTTCTCGACGATCCCGCTACGCAAGGTACCCCAGAGAAATAGGGCAAGAGAGCAAATTACCGAAGTTCCTTGCTGGATGTTCAAGTTTCCCTCGAAACGTCGGATTCGTCGCGTTACTATGGATCGGATACCCTCACCGACGAAATATCCCTGAAAGGAAGCGTCCTTAGCTGGTGCGCGCCGGAAAGTCTGACCCGGGTACAGTGTCATTCGAATTTCCACGTTTCCCTTAATTATTCCCACTGAAACAATAGCTACCGAATGTAATTAATCAGTGAAAATTAATGTAAGATAGCAGAGAGCTTCGAAAACTGTGAGATCACGAAAAATTAGCTCGGAAGCGAATTCGAAATACCTGTACGTTCTTTTTCGATAAATGTATTCAGGGAATACCCTTCGGTCTCTCTAAAAAATTGTACGAGCGTCCTCAAGGTTTGTGACAAGCGAAATTTGATTTAAAAGGGTGGCGACGATTTTATTTTGCATTAGCCCCGGGAACTTTTCGAAAAGCCACGTGTTAGAAACGAACGGAGAAACGAGGTTACGCGCGTACAGGCAACACGTCACACGGGCAACTTACGAAAGCTCAATTTTTTATTGGGGTCGCCCGAATGCCACGTTCGCGTTAAATTTTAATTTAGGACGCTCGCACGCTTTGCGCCACTTTGCACCTCTAATTCGATCGTATTCGGATATAATTCGTCGAATCGATGTCGCGAGAGAGAGAGAGAGAGAGAGAGAGAGAGAGAGAAAAAGGCGAGGGAGAAGAAAGCTAGAGGGTGGTGATTTAAAGTCGAACGATTAAGAGCGTCATAGGCCTCCTTTGCTTGTTTTTTTTTTAAGCAGAGTCTGCGTCGTTTCGAAAATTCATCGGGTTCAAGGGATTTTTGTGCACCCCGACGACGAGGACGCTTCTCTCTCGTTACGTTTTATTCTGTTATCGGTGACCTATATCCATTGATATTAGCCGATACGAAGCGAAAGAACGACCAGCCGAGGACCGACGAAAAGCACAGTTTCGTCTGGCCTTTATCCCTTTTACGATACGCGGCGATGGACGGCTGGCTCGGTGGAGAGCAGTCTTTTTACATTCTTGCTTAACGGTGCTGATACGCACTTTAATACCGCGTAAATCATCCCCTGGAATAGTCCCATTCACCGGTGCAGCTCGTCGGCGGGTGGTCGATGCTCCACTTTTCCATTTCTTCTCGTAAATTGCCGGTTACGTCGATTTTAAATCTTTGTTTCGATTCGCGGAACGTAAACTGGAACGGCCCCGGCGTTACCGCTCGCCTCGCTCGCGCACAGATCGGACGATCCGATAGATCCGTAATCATCTTTACGCGGGCCAGTTCAGTGTTACTTAAATCTGCTGTTTAATCGAGCGAAGGGAACACTAGTCTCTTCCGGGAAATCCGAACGAAGTAAAGGAGGGACGACCGGGGCCGAGATAACGCGAAAAAAATGGTGTCGGATTTACGATATCTTGATCCATAATACTAAAAAATATCTTCCTCGCCCGGCGGAGTAGTAATCCCGGCCGGATGTGCCAATAAATCCGTGCCTTGCCCCCGTAGTTACTGCTTAATACGAGAGGGGCTCTCGTCAAGGCCGAACACCTTCGTCTTTGTTGACCAGTATCTTGTTCAGTTCGCTTCTGCGTCAGTGCCGCGCGCTTTTAACCCTTCGTGGGTGGGGCGATCTCGCGTCCTTATGCGGGTGGGGCGGTGCACTCGGTGCGCCAGGCTGTTTTGGGTCAGTTTTACTCAGTTTTGACTTTATATCATCAGGTATTCAGACAAATCCATGTAGGTACATTACTAAATATAATTCAGACATTATGAAAAGAACGATGTTTTATTGAAAATGAGCACAAAATAAACCAGAGGTAATAAAGTGAAAATAATTTTCTTCCCGTTAAAATTCGATCGTTGGCGCACTCAGTGCACCAGCCCCACCCTCGAAGGGTTAAACGAGTGAACTCCGCACACTAACCCTACTACTATAAGTTAAAGTTTCATCATTATTTTGTCGAATTGTATAACATTACATTCAGAAAAGTTGAGAATTTTTGGTCCCCTGAGTGACAGTTTAACCGTGAACATTCAACAACAGTGAATTCATATTTTAAATCTTATACATTTCCTCTATCCGTGGCCTTGAATGACCTTGAACAATTATAGTCACTGAATTCGTAGTGAAACGGTTTAGAAATGGGTGGTTTTTTCGCGTGAAAGTTCAGCCAAACTCAGTTAATCTTACTTTTCTTACACGTCGAATCTATCTTCTTAGAATTCAAAGATGCCAGCGCGGGAAGTAATGAAATGTTTATTTATGTGATATTTCGTTGAAATGTGTGCGTAGACCGTAGACCGTACCGCCGAGCAGGCAACGGCGGAACGAGCGTTAGCAGGTAGAATCGTCGAAGGTTTGCAGTATCTCTCGCCGATACTCGAAGGGAAAACAGATATTTGTATGCAGAGTTTATTTTAGTATTCCCAGCAGCGGGCGGTTCTTCTCTCAGGATGCGGAAAGTTTAACGAGCATCTTCTTGTATATGATTTTTCCGGTTCCCGGGTGGACGCTTTAAAAGCTCATGCGTAGTCGATTCACGGATTATATCGGTAAAAGTACACGCGGTCGGTTCGCGCGGGGCAGGAATATATTCGCTTACCGGCGAAAACGCGCCCTTCCACCGATCGGGTCTCCCGCCCGATTTCCATGTCCGCATGATTTATTTATGCCGACCTACTAGGAAACAGCTAGAATTTTATAGCAGCGAACTTTACGAGTTGCACTCGAAACCGTTCGTGTTCCTTCGGCGTTCTTTGAATTTCATCGTGTCTGGATTCGATCCCGCCCGATCTTAACAAAAAGAAAAGTACCATCGCGCGGCCCCTCACAATCCTGTTGCGAACTTCTTGGTCGACAGTCGCGGTCTTCGATTCCACCGCCAAACAATTGAAACATCGAATCAATCTCGAACGACACGTACAAAAGATTCGGCCGATCGATCGCAAAATGATTTACGAATTTGATTAGTTAGGCTCGTAACGAGGGACAATATTGTCCAACTAGTTCCTGTTGCGCGCGCAATGGACGCAGAGAATTTTTATTTGGCATGAAAGTCCAATAACCGTCGCGTATAACGATTTTCTATACCTAAGAAAATATTCGAGATTAGAAATACATACAGTGGCTCACGAAAGTATTCGAACGCCTTTTAAAACAGAATAACTTTTTTATAATCGTAACAAACGACCTGATTTTTTATAATCTATTAGAAGCACTGGTTTATGAAATGATATGCAAAAAAGATTTTCCAAAAAATTATAGTTTACAAAGTTACATGCAAAAATAGAAAAGGTATTTTTTTTAAACTTTTTTTATTAGGGCTCTTAATGAAAATTTAAAATATATGTTTTGTAGAATTGTGTTAGTTATACACATGCTGAAAATTTCATCGAAATCGGTTGACGCAGAAAAAAACGACACGCATCGAAAGATGTACGATTTCGTGGATTTTAAGCAGAAACTGATCAAAAATCGTGTAAAACTACGATTTTCCACATTTTTAATCGCTTGTAGCTCGTGTGTATGTTAATCGACTTTGACGAAATTTTCAGCATATGTATAACTAACATAGATCTACAAAACGTATATTTTAAATTTTCTTTAAGGGCCCTAATAAAAAAGTTAAAAAATGACTTTTTTATTTTTGCATGTAACTTTGTAAATTATTATTTTTTGGAAAATCTTTTTTGCATATCATTTCATAAACCAGGGCTTCTAATTGATTATAAAAAATCAGGTCGTTTGTTACAATTATAAAAAAGTTATTCTGTTTTAAAGGGCGTTCGAATACTTTCGTGAGCCACTGTATATAGAACGACATGAGCGTTGTCAGGATTGGTCCAATAAAAATCCGCGTGGGTCTATCGTGGTGGTCGAATCGAAATAACATTGACTGAAATCGTCGAGCTAGCTGCACTAGGGTCGAACGAGTGGAAAATTAGAGCGGATCGACGACCATCGAAGAGTCAAGAGTCTTTCCAACGTCCAAGTACAACACTTTTCGCGCGACGAAGGTCGAGAAGCGTCAAAGGAGGGCAACGCACCCTTGATCGCGATGAAATGTTCCTTGAGGGAGAGGGGAGGGGGCCGAGACGCAAATCGATCGCTCGTATCGCAGCAGCAGCCTAGGGCCTCGTTATTCTCGAACGTACTAGTCGAGGATCGCGCGCCCTGAATTTTCAATTAGCTCAACAACCAAGACACCGCAACGATGTGACGCCGCTTTTCGGAAACACGGAAACCCAGCTCCGTTGTCTGGCTGTGAACGCGTTGATTTACAAAAATCCACCTGGGAATCGAAGCGAAATTCGTTTGAATCGAACCTTAGGGTAAATCGATGCTGGAGCCGCGATAGAAGCTGCAGGAGCGTCATGCAGAAATATCTGTGGGTTCATACCCACATTAGGATATCAATTGATTTGACAATAATTTTTTAAATTTTTCTATCTATTAATCTATCAATTTATCAACGATTCAATCTGTCAATCTATCAATCTATCAATGTATTTAACAATCATGTAACAATACGTCAATCCTTGAAGTCATCGCATCGGTCTAGTAATACGTACATCAATCTACCAATCTGTCAATCTATCAATCTTCAGGTCATCGCATCAGTCTTATAAATATTTCGCTTTAGAAATAAAGCGAAAAACGCTCAGAACTTTTTACTTCACCTAATATATCAATTATATATCAATGTGTCAATATATCAATGTTTTACCCGACCACTTTAAAAACGTGTAAGTGTATCAAAGCATTAATCTACGAATCTCTCTATCAATATAATAGATATCTATCTATCATCAACATGTGAACCTTTCTGAGCTACGACGCGTTACTCGAAAATGTCTTTCTGTGGTGTGTTTATAGTGGAACAGTAATAAATAGACTGCGGATCTATATGCAAAATAAAAATTTCTTACCTGATTTGCAACAAACTGGGAGTGAAATAGAAATTTATTATCTTCCCTACTACGTTTAGTAGATTGAAAATAATATAATTGTATGTTTACCTGTTTCAAATGTTTTAGCTATTTTAAATTACACCTACTTATTTTTGTCATAAATGCATAAAACCCGCAGTATAGTAATAACAATAGCACAGTTTCGTTCGCTCATTAATTTCTCTGCAGCCTTCGTCAATAAAGAAAACGGCGGCAATAGCGACGGAAAAGTAATATTTGGCTGTCGCCGCTTGTATCGTTGGTCATCTACCGAGCGCAGCTCTGCTTCAACGTAAACAGTTCTATTGAGTTGCCCGGAAATAAATTGCGGTTTTGGCACACGGTATATAAACGGGGTAGTTTCGCTTAAAATGAATTCACGTAGTCGAAGTTATTTCTATTACATTCTATGCAACGGGTTGCAAGATCGTTCCTAATGAAATCAGAACTTCTAGAATTAATAAATTTCGAATTTTAAAAGCTTGTTGTTTCTCCTATGAAATTAATTCTACCACTTATCGTACTCGATCTCAGTACTCGTTTCATCCTCGAGATGAACTTCCATTTCACAATCATGTAAAAGGATAATTTGCTTTCTCGAATGAGTATAGACCGAGCGAGACATTAAAACAATAGAAATTTACGGTTCGCGTAACATCAGAAAATGTCCGATATACTACACATACAAACAGCTCTCGGATCAGGAAGCCGCAATTTATTTCAGTACAAGCCAATATAATAAAAAGGTAGAATTTACTTCCACGATTCGTTTATCGCAGCACCAACGTAAACGTACCCTTAGGTCTCGGCGAACAAACTACTAGGGCGAGCTATTTTTCGAAACTTTTATAAACCGCTTTAAGAAGTTCGACGCGCGACTTTGCCACAATGCTATCGAAATTTTAAATAATTTATGCGCGCCGCGCGTTTCCTGCTCTCCGGCGGAACTTTCGAGGAACATTTGCATTCTCCTTTTCAGTTTACTATGGCAGCTGCGCGCTCGGCAAAATGGCGAGCAATTTTTAGGCATAGAAATCATTCGGCTACGAATTTTATATCTTTATTCAAGATTATCTCGGCTCATCTCGACTCAGAGTTACAAACATTGTCCTTAAATGCAAGTCTAACAAGAAAGATTATCGATGATCTGAAAGAGGTAGATTCAAAAATATACAAAATAAAATTGATGAGTAAAGAATTGAATGGATCTGCCTTGCTAGGGTTAAAAGAGGGAAACCGTAATATTTTCCTTAATTTTTCTTCCTCGGAGTCTACTCGAAAAATTAGTGTTTTGCATAAAGGTCTGGATATCATCCATCGAGTATTCTTTGCGGATGACACGGACTCAACATCGAGAGAATATCGCGTTCGCGTTAATATCTTGGCTCGCGGAATTGGTTGCGTGCTCCTGACAGGACGTTCTCTGTCAGCCCTTTTGTGTCGACCGATTACCAGAGGCAATGCATAGTCTCTCGATATTTATCTTATTTACGGTAACGCGCGCCGTGACAATCTTTCTATAACATTTGTCGATCCAACGTGAGCCTGCTCGACAGCGGACAAGGCTATTCAACGTGGCACTGCATCGTCTATTTCTATCCACAGGAAAACTTGTTTTCGACGACTCGCGAGTATCGTATAGCTTCTTCGAGTATCCTGCCGTCGCTCCCGTTTCCACGATCCTTGGTATTTACACTGCATTCGGGAAGTCGCTGCACTTTTTTCCAGACAGTGCGACACGAAGTGATACTTTCGTTGCCGGGACGAAGCATACGTAGATTTTATGCATTTATGGGAAAAATGAATGGATCGAATCGTCTGCATACTGGGTCGAGCAAGTCCATGCAATTTTTCTTTCGACTCTTGCGTTTCAAAATGGACTAAAATATTCTTGAAGATACTCTTCCTTGTTTTTTCCAGAGTACATTGATTTTTATCGCTATGTGTTGTCTTGATTTGGTTGCATGTTCAATTGTTTTCCATTCTTTCAACACGTGTTTCGAGAATTCATTAATTTTGTACCGCTATGTATTGTTTTGATTGAGTTGCCCGTGTTGCCTGTTCCATTGTTTTCCATTCTTTCAGCACGTGTTTCCAGAATCCATTGATTTTTATCGCTGCGTTGTATTGATTTAGTTGCTTGTTTCATTGTTCTCCATTCTTTCAACACGTTGCTTTTCAAACATGGATAAAGTGCTGAATTAGGATCGTCATCCTCAGTTGAAAGTTAATGTAGTCGTATAGCAGATCATATACACGCAAAGACCTAGACTCATTTCAGCTTTGATCAAGCAATCATGCGAAGCTTCTGGTACCTGGATTATTAATGTTTTCATTTGAGGTGGTCTCGGCACCTTATAACTGGAGTGTTGGAACACCATAGAAAATATATGCGGAACTACAGCTTCAACGATTACTTCATCCGTAAAACATCGCAACTGTTCACTTCTCGAGGACGAAGAAGCCACGCAACGTTCCGAGACGCGACGCATTCAGTAAGGGATTAAAGAGTGGTAATTACCGAACATTGTGAGGAAACGAATGAAAGAAAGAATAGCTGGGGGTAGAATGGGGTAATTGGTAACCCAATTTTTTCGTAATTGTAATACTCGCGGGAAGAGAAAAGAGACAGAGAAAGAGGAAAAAGCGAGAGGAGGCTCGATTCAGCGAGGGTTTCCTTGTCGGTGAAATTGCGTTCGCAGTCATTCCGAGGGAAATATCGAGAGGGTCGGGATCCCGAGGATTTTGTCCTAAGCGTACCATAAATCGAAAGTTTTCTGCTTGCCGCAATCGTACGGCAAATCGGATTATGAAATTGAATAGTCCTGGAGCCAGCCTTTTCTCCCACCACTTCCGCCCCTTCTCAACTGTTCAGCGAGCTCCCACGTGCGTGTGTACGAGTGAGTACGAGAATGTGTTTGGATCCGAAGGAGGAGAAATTTTACCTTCCGGCTGTGTTGCGGCAGGATCCGCCGCGGTTTATTTGTCTTTGGATCGGTATGTTTCGCCCCGCCGATTGATACAGAATATTACGTTAAGTAAATACCGCAACAAATACGGAACCGAAGAAAAACGAGATCGAGTTTCGGAACCGTCCGCCTTCCCGTCGCGACGTCCGCCGAATCTTGACCGCGTAAGTGGGTTCAAATCGGCGAAAGTTCACTGTATACAGGAGACGCGATTCCACGTTTCGAACGTTTCCAGTCGAATCACGGATCGACGGATCTCGCGTAAACAGCTCTCGATCGGGACGCTCCGCCCGGAAATGTTTGACCGCAGTCTCCCTGGCGATTTACCTTCGTAATTTATCGAACAATAAATATTTACCGAAACCACGCGAACACGATCCTGCTACCCACCCCTCCCCTTACGCTCGATCGTTAAACCCCACTTTTCGGGTCTTTTCCCCCGTCACGAAAGTAGTCGCACCCTTCCACAAGTACTGGTGACCACAATAGCGATGCAAGACAAGACAAAACGAAGGCCAAACAAAATTATTGGCGTTGTGTTATGTCGATTTATGTTGTCCAGCATTTTACGTATTTATGAGTGAACACATGCCTTGCACATAATAATTGTACCGCCGATTTTTTGGATTTATAATGGAGCTGTCCAAATGCTATTTAATGCATTTGACAGATCGAAAGAATTGATACACAGTCCCCAACGTGATCGATTGTAAATGTTAATAAAGAGCCTCGAGTGCGACAAGAAGACTCAGATCATTTCTTTTCACATCCGACAAACTACATTTTTTGACGGATGGTCTGTTCGAGGGAGAACGACGAGGACAGGCTAAACGAGGAACCGACGTGCATGCTAGTTCGATCGACTTGTCGAGCGAAAGGTGAGCCGTGAAGGTAAAAGGTTTGCTGACAGAGCTGCGTTGCGGAAGAGCGAAGTAACTCGCCGCTCCAGTTCTTTAAACGGAGCTTCGAAACTTCTTTCGGGGCTGCTCCCCGAACGGGGGACTGGATATGTTCGTACTTGTTCCGGCCAATATGGTTCTCGCGACTCCGAACAGGTTCGGTACGAGCGCGGCACGTCGGAGAAAAACACGCAGACAGTTCTATCGAGCACGGTTATCAAACTACCAGCGTAAAAGTTTAACAAAGTTAGCATGCGAGCCCCTCCAGCTATCGGTTCCTCGCGATGCTTCGATTTAACGACCATCTAGAGGGAAAAAGGGAGTGAGAGAGAGCAGGGGGAAGTAAGATGATGAGATCCTTGCAAGTTGTAAAAATTCGAATCTCCACTTTCGCCCTGAGTTGGGCAAAATTTTATCCGGATAACGAGTACCGAATGAAATGATGAAGTAAATAGCACATTTTTGAAAATGGAGCACATTGGAAGAGAATCTGCACCGTTATTTTCGATCACTTATTCGTTTTGAGAATTAAATGATCCGCGTGTACAGATAATCGTGTGACAAAATGTTCAATTTTGCTTGCAAGCATTGTTTTAAGTCGTCGATATTTAAAAATGATCGATTTTCTTCATAAATTACTCGACCAAATTTTTAACGCTTTCAGTGGCAAGAAAATGTACCGAACGAAACCAAAATATAATCTTCAAATAAATAGTCGATGACACGAATTTTAAATATAGTTAAAATCATATCGTGTTTAGCGTTATTTTAATAAGAAAAATGCCACAAATAAGTTGGTGAAAGTGCCATGAAAAAATAATGAAAAATAAAAAAGTTTTATAATTGGATTGGTAGTGGTTCACACCGATATACCCGACCCATTCTCGGATTATGCGACATGTTTACTTCTGGGCCCCTCGCAGGGCATACCCCACAGTGGAGGAGATATTCATATTTCTTAGATAGTACAATTTCCGTCTTTTTGGATCAAGGCTTTATTGTATCCAGTGTTGGGCAAACTTTATTTTAAATAATAAATAACCGTGTGATTTTAATTGCAAAGAATAACTAAACTTTTTATTTAAATAAATTATTATTTCTTATTTGCAAATAAAAGATTATTTATTATTTTGATCGAGGTGGAAATCAAATAAATAGTTTTTGGTCTTCTCTTGTTTCTTGTATTTTTTTTATACAATGAACACGTGCGCGTTTTTTATCTGCTATAGCAACCTTTTCAGGTATATACCGCCAGTGGTCGGGTACGTCCGGAGGGCCTAGTCGCCTATAAAAAAATACAATTTAATTTCTCATTTGTCAATACAAATACTAATTGAAATTGTATTTGTAAATAACAATTAACTGTATTATTTTAAATAATTCATTTAGACTTGCTCAAATAATAAATAACTTGTTATTTAAATTTTGTTTTAAATACTTATTTATTTATTGCCCAACACTGATGTATTTAACAATTTCACAAGTAGAACCTACACAATCTGCTGAAAAATGAAATTGCCACTTGCAATGTATGAAGCGCATTCATTTTTTAATTTGTTCTTCTTCTATGAAGCCAGAGCAACAAGAGACATATGCTACATATCTACATCTTCTTCTTATCGCGTCGTTTCGCTCTGTAGAAGGCTACATCGGGATGGTCGAATGGTTCGGAAAAAACGGTGCGCAACATATTATGAAAAATAAAGATGGTGTGTCGATAGTTTTAGTTCGGCGGCATCGACGCCGAAAGGAGCGTCTAAATCTCTGCTCGAGAAACTCGGTCGGAGCCTCGAACATCTAGCATTCATTCGCGAATAGCGATTGATAAAACAGAACAACGGGAGAGATAGAGAGAAAGAGAGAAAGAGAAAGAGAGGAGAAAGAGCAGGCTGTGGGCTTGTCGCTGGGAACTATCAGCGGCATGGACCAGCTAGGGAGATTGGCGTGAAAGCCGTAAAGCCCGTTCGAACTGTTCGTTTGTTCTCCGATCGGCGAATTCGACGATGCTCTCTCTCCTTCTCTCCCTCGCAACAGAAGAAGAGGAGAGAGCCACGCTTCCTTTCTCTTTCTTCTGTTCGCTAACGATCCCGTGGCCACGACCGATTTCCACATTTTCCACCGGCAACCAGGCCGCCTAAACGCGCGCGGTCAATTTTTCGGCTGTTTCTTTCTTTAATCCCTTTTTTCAGTCGATTCGATTTTACTCCTCCTTTCGGGGAATCGCCGCTGATCCTATTTCGGGTTAAAACGGCTGTAAAATCGACGCCGCCGAATCGAGCAATAATGGGACGATTATCGAAATTGGCGATTTTATAACGAAATTAATACGCGGTCCGCTCGATTCGATTCCATTCGATGCCGCGGCGATTTACGCTGTCTGCACGCGGTGCTTTAAAACGATCGTTGGACCGCAAAGACCTCAAAGCGTAACTTAAACGTAAATCTTAAACCTATAATTATTAGCTAAATAAATCTCATACGAGATTCCAAAGTAAAAGTTGGACACTGAGGATCGGTCAGCGCATGCAACTGTCTCGAAAATCCGGTGTAATTTAAACGAGCGCAACTTCCGAGAAGCTCGGAGGTAGATTGAAAGAGCCTGGATCCGGGTCATTTAATTATTCTGGTTGTATTAATCTTCGAAACGAAAGGACAAGTTTGCCCGGACCGGTCAGCTGGCAGGCCACCTTCCATTTGGCACAATGGCTTTCATTTCACGGTGAATACCGGGTAGTAAGTCGGTAATTGAAACTTCCTTCTCTTCGTCGCGACACCGAACAGGGGACAGCAGGTGACATGGGCCAGCTGTTTATATCCGGGGCAACGTAAGGAGCGTTTCTCAATAGGCAGGCTCTCTCTCCCCGCGAACTTGGACGATTTATCTTTGATGTTTGTTCCCGGCTTTGCTACCCCAGCCCCGTCGCTGCGCTGAGTAAACTCCGACGGCCTGGCCAATCTATTAATTAACTTAATTAACTCTAGACAGGTAACACGACGCCGCTATGGACACCAAGTAAACTCTAATGTCGGCCTAGAAGCCGACCACCATTATGCTCTACACACGCGCATAATTATACCGAGACGCGCTGCGACGCGCCACGCGTTCAAACCGCACCCCGCTGCGCAATACATCTATTTTCTTGTCCTTGGGGCAATCAATTAACTTCCCATTCAATCGCAACAATTCCGGCTGACCTGCGTCGCCATCCCAAAGCTTCGGCGACTTCGCAATTATGAAGAATGGGCCAAGGTTTCTGCAAGTTAATGCTGTCTAGAAAAGGCGAAGGGAGAAGACGGTCTAGTGGATACAAATTAGGGAGAGGAGAGAGATGGCGATCTAGGGAAGAATACGGGAGAATGAAGAGAAGAGGGTATCTAAGGAAGGGATGTATTTAGGAAAGTTACGAATTTAGGGAAACGAAGGATCTAGGCGGGTAAGGGAGAGGAGAAAGAGGAAGAGTAGGTGATTTAGGGAAGAAAAAGAGAAAAGAAGGTATCCAAGGAAGAATAGGAGAAAAGAGAGAAGAGGGTATGTAGGGAAGGAATGGATTTAGGATAGTAAAGAATTTAGGGAAAGGTAGAGAGGATCTAGGCGAGTAAGAGGGTGGAGGGAGAGAGAGAAGGGGATCTAGAGAGGAATGGGAAAGAAGAAGAGAAGAGGGTATTGTAGGGAAGGGATGGATTTAGGGAAGTAATGAATTTAGCGAAAGGAAGAGAGCATCTCTCTCTCTCTCTGTCTCTCTTTCGGCGAGTAACGGAGAGAAGATGTGGCGACGAGAAAACTAGTGGAGGAATACCTTAACGAAATTCCTAGTCTGCCGACGGGACAAAAGTTGGTCTAAAATTTTCCGCAGCCGAACGTGCAAGTCCAAAACAATAGTTTCGGGAACCGCTAAAATAAGCGATGGCCTCGCAGACAGCGGAAACGAGTTCCGGTTCGGCCGACGCATCTGGACCAAGAGGTAGGGAGCGGGGCGCTCGGCTAATGGTCTCCGGTAAATTATAGTTAACCGCAAGGTTGCGCAGGAATGCGCCCAATGACACCGCTAATTTGTAGACGGTCGAATCGCGTAATTACTCAATCGTGGAATTCCAGTGCGGCGGCGGTGTTGTTACGCGAGCGTGTACGCGAGGAGAGATGTGCCCCGTCTATAGATATTTAAATGGGTACGTGGTGGTGAAACTTGCTAGAGTTGACCGCAAAACAGGATCAAGGGTTGAACTTCTCAAAGAGAAACTGCGGCCTGTGTACACGGCCGTTGCACTTGTATGGTGCACGGTGTACGTTACATCGGAAGTTTTGGCTTCGGAGTTAAGATATTCTCTCGCGCGGCCCTAAATCTCTATGAATTATGATCCCGAGGCTGTAACGCCGCAACAATGAAAGCTTAGGCTGGTTCCGTGTTGCCCTCTCGATCGCGGGACCCTTTCACGATCGATAGGCTTTTTATGCGATACGTGTACGTGATATATTACACGAAATACTTTTACGTAATTGCACCGCATAAATACATGCTTCGCAGATCCATTATATTTATTAAAGTGTAATGCAAAGTTGTCCCTCGTTGTTTATTAGACGTTCGTGCTGTATTATGTCCCGCCTTCCTGCGCACGATCACCTAAACTGTACAATTAATAGACCGCGAATTTTATGCATTTCAGCCACATTCAGTAGATGAAATTAAAGATAGTAAGAAGATTCGAAGAGTTAGTGAGGTCATATTATTCTCAATCGATTACAAACATCATTAAAAACAGAATACAGATTATTTTGATTGATACCGTTCAATATCAATCAAAGTATTTTTCTTGTTCATCAGCGAGATATGATTTAATTAAAAGTGCAATACGAGTCGTACATATCATCCCTCAAGTACGAACAATTATACGGACCAACTTGATCTAACTAGGATCTACAAGATGGTTCGAGAACGAAGAAGTGCACGGAAGAAGGACGAAAAGCGCATCGGTGAATTTATAGAGCATTAATTGAACCGTTCCTCGTGGTTGTCATGATCCCCTTCTGAGAACGGTGAAGAGTTCCTTATTTTCCGTTCGGAGGAGCGTATCGTTGCCACCGAGGCTGATGGATGAGCAGGAAATGGAAGGACCGCGCGGATAAAACTCGCGTTTAAGACTCCTCGTCGGACGTTTTACCGGGAAAGATGTTTATCCGCAAGTTGGTCGATTTGCTCGCTTCTGTGTTTACTTTGAAACTCGATCTCCGATCGGGAACGTATTCGCGTTCGTTCGTTCGTTGCGAGAAGCGCCTCTGCGCGCGCCTCACGTTTGATTCATTCGGTTTAACAGGACGTAATATTCTTGAGCAGCGTATTAGAAATTCAGGCTTTCCTTTAGCACCATCGAAACTGCTTTTTGTTTAACTTGCCGGGAAAATACGAAGGGCTCGTGGATTCTCGAGTAATCGCTCCGATTCCCTGCTAACATTGAATTACTTGCTGCTTTCATCTATCGCATTACTGCGTACTGAGCCCCTTCTAGAAGAATCATATGGAATTTCCTGTGTAATGAATAGAAATTCGAATACACGGACTACATGCTTTTCTCTAGGCATTTGAAATCGTAGAACAGTGAAGCCTTGATCTATGGAAACGGAACTGTAAGATCTAAGAAAAACAAATATTCCCACCACTGCGGAGCATAAGCTAAAAAGCTCAAGCTACCTCCGTCGTCGAGCAGTTAACACTAAGCCCACCGCTACCGATCAAATGACCAGTTCTACTGCAATTATCCAAGCTATACTACCAAGCTAAAAATAATATCCAAGCACATATTGTACGAAAAATTGTACAACATTTGAATAAGTAGAGTCTTGTCATTTTTATAACCCAAAACATTTTAATCGCTTTTAGTGCTCGGTAGGTTTACTGTTAATTCGCGCCAATTGGTGCTCCGAGAGTCGATGACGTAGATCAGTGACCCCTCCTCCAGCCGGCTACTGCGATTCGGCCTATCCGATCCTGTCCGGAGCGCGATAGAGGGGGTAGACGATTCTACGTCATCGACTTGCGCGCACTAGTTGCTCAGGTCTGGTTTACGCATGAGAATCACTAGGTCCAAGTGAAACGGAAAAAACATATGATAAAAGATAATGTCTGCTTGAGATTTTACCATTATTTTTATAACAAATATCTTTCACGCCGTTTATGCTAGGTTACCGAAGCTCGCTGAAACAAGACTTTTGAAGACAAACAACAAATCGTCCGAGTTCGAAACGCGAGTGGCCTATAAAACCGCGTTATAGGGGGCGCAGCATAGGATCGGCGGGTACAATGTGAAGGCAGGCGACCGCAGTGGAATTGGTTGCCCCGAGAAAAGTAAATTCGTCGTCGAAATGAAATACCGACGTCGCGACGTGACCGTCTGCTTCGATTGGCAGCCAGCGCCGCTGTATTTTATGGAGAAGCGTGGTTGCGCTCAATTAAATTGACGCTTCGCACGGTGCGTTGACAATTGACAAAAATAAGAGATAAACTAGACATTTCCTAGACATCAAAGTGGAAAATTATATCAAAGTCAATCGGCAAGTATTAACTAGTGCTAGTGTATTCCTTTTGTAAAATGAGTAAAGAAATCTTGATAATAGTTTACGAAAAAACAAAGGTATTCTAGCGTTTCTCTTTAAGAACACGTAATCAATAAAATGTAGGTTCCCACTAAAACTTTCGGGTACACTTTACTTCGCCGGACTCAAAATTAGTACCTCCTACCAATTATGATGTATTTGGTATGTAATCTAGTAGATTTGTACTGGGCGCGGATACAGATCGAAGTTTTGATACTCTAGGATCAATAGTTGAGGAGCTATGGTCGCTTAAAGTTGAGCACTTTTGACAGGTAAGGGCGCCGCCATATTGGCTTGTAGTGACGATCGTGAGCCGTTTACCTTGCCTCGCCCCTCGACCTAATCGTAACCAACTCTGTAAGCGGCGTGCGACCGTCACCATAAACCAATATGGCCGCGCCCTTTTACCTATCAAAAAACTAGAAATATGTTCAACTTTAAGCGACCATAATTCCTCAAGTATTGATCCTAGAGGTTCAAAACTTTGATCTGTATCCGTGCCGGGTACAAATCTACTGGATTACATATCAAATATATCATAATTTGTGGGAGAAAGGCACAAACTTTGTGTCCGGTAAAGTAATTGTAAGAGTAAAGATGTTAAACTCTAAATATATTTATTGGACTAAAAGCAGCATACAACTGAGAATGACAATATATGTATATGTACCTGAATAAACGTAAACTCTTTAATAGTAAATCGCGTAGCCGTAATTCGTCGTGTTCCGTTCCGTAATCGTAATCGTATCGTGTTTTTCGAGAATCTCCGTAACTGCGCGAACGCGTCTTTTTTATACGTTTCTCGCTGTCATGTTTTGTTCATGCGTTTCGTTTGTCTCTTTATTTACACCGTTGGTTACTTAGTCAATCGATGTATCGCATCGATACACACACATATAATACACTCTTACAAATATAATTACACGCATACAGAAAATCTTGAAAATCCGCTCCTACACTTAGAGATCAGCCAAAATTTCAATTGCAATCTCTACGGAGATTTTCAAGGGAATGTTAGTTGTCGAGTCAATTGTAATCTGTACAGAGCTTTTCAAGGTCACCGCAATATCAAACAAATGCAAGCATCGTGTCTCTTCTGTATCGTACAATGTGTTCGTTTGAAACATTTTTTCGTATCTCCGACAATTCTGGAGGAATTGTGTGCAGAGAACTAGCTTTACGACGCGTAGTGCGTCCGGTCGCGATAACTGTTCCGCCGAAGGCCGCGTTTCGTCGAGGGGTTGCGAATTTTTCAAGAGTGTTGTCGATCGGTGACGGGCAACGGGCAGAAAATCATGGTGGAATCGGAACGATATTAGCGGCGGCGCGGTAAATTCGTGACGCGCTAATAACGGCGAACGGCCGCACCGTTAGATAAATATGTATGACGCGGCGGAGCTCCATTCATAAACAAATCGCTTTCGGCCTCCGTTTGTTTGGATTTGCAACACAATGGCGCACAATAAAGTACAATGCGGCACGTCATTTGCACTTCGGTGCGTTCGCACGCGCGTAACTCTTGCATTTATCGATACCACTCTCTCCTCCTCTTTCCCCTGTCTCTAACAGGGAGCCCCGCGCGACAATACGGTGCGTTACACGCGCTCGATTTTACAAAATTGTAGGCCGGCCTGATTTTCCCTTGGAACATTTAACAAACCGCGGCTATTTACCTCGGCGAATTAACCGACGCGACGCGACCCGACGCCGGAAACGGACGCTGTACCAGCGCCGACACGCGAACGCACTCCGACAACGAACGACGATTCCATTGCCGTTGCATGAACTGCACGCCGAAAATTAATTTGAGAAACGAAATAAAACGACGCGATAGCCGCTGATGGATAGTCAATAGCAAATACCTGTTGACCCTTTTGACAGTGACCCGTGACAGACAGCGGGCACCCAAAATTCCGAATTCAAAGCCCGCGTTTTCAAACCATTCTTCTTTGACGGTAACTACTCTTCACATAGCATTAAAACTGCTGAATGCTATTTTAAGCGATTTTCATTCAGAATATATACCCAAGCAATGTTGAACAATTAATGAATATATTATAATTATGGCACGCGTCCGCGAATATTACACAACGAATAATTTAATTTTAATTGTCGTATATGTGAAAGAAATAAATTAATTCCGGATTATTTCCAATTATTTTCACGGTCTAAATAATCATAAATTCAGAAATTTTAGTATTTCACAGGTGCACGTGTGAGTGATAGAAAAGATTCTTTTGTCGGTGTAACCTCGTAGTTCATAGGAAGACTCAACTATGTGAAATATGTTGATCTCCAAATGATATCGTTCGAAATTTTACTAAGCGCGGTAAAACAATTTATTCTGACCTAAATAATATATTCAGCTTTTTTTTCGTTTCATTCAATTAAGAATTATACGTATTTGTGGCCATGTCGTTGCCAAATAAACCCATAAAACGTATTTTGTTAGCGGTCCCCGCCAAATGGAATATCCATTTAAAATCGTGTGTAATTTAATAAAGTTATAAAGCTTCTATTTATTTTGTTTCGAACCTGCACAAGAAATTCATTTTAATCGATTTAAAGAAATTCAATAAAATACTGTCTACGTTTCGAATTCATTTTGTCCATTTAAAAATATTTTATTATTGTATAGCTAGTCTATGTTTATGCTAAATCTTGTTATTTTATACTTGATCGATGTATATGCAAAATTGTCAGTAAAATCGGCATATCTGGCTTGGATAATGTTCTTTAAAGGTACTCCATAACAAGTAATTTATGACGTGTTTTCAAGGTAATCATAGTTGACCAGCTTATTGCTTGTTCGGGTAGAATGAATAAGTACACTGATTTATAATTTTTAATTCAAATAGAAAATTTATAGGAGACTGCAAAGTGCGCAGCACTGGTGTCTCCCGATAGAAGACCATCTGCTCGTTTAAAGCTTGTAGCCAGCTTTATAGCTAATATTTCCGCAAATTTACGTACTTTATACCTTCTGTTTGAGCATAAAAGAGTTACTAAACTTTGACCTGGATTGAACAAGAATAGTAAAAGTAGTAACAGCAGTGGAAAAGTTGCATGCACAGAGACTTTATATTTTCTATTAAAAGTTCAATCCATTTATCGATTAAAATTGAACGAACTTTGAAAAGCCATTACGGCTTTTATACATTCTTTTGCAAGAAGATATAAGCATTACGTATTGCAAACATGGACATTCACGGATATGTTGAAACGAGTAAAATTCGTCGTTACAATACAAACGATAAACATAACGAGCACATTTTATGAATGTTATTACGGCCCTTTTCGATGCACAACAAATTCCATAAATCCGTGCCTCTGATTAATTTATTCTTCCAGATAAATAAATATAAAAACATGGAATCATTTCAATTTTAATTAACAAATTAATCGAGTTATCGAAATCTGTCAGACGTATGCAGATTTTTGTGACTGTTTTCGTACTCGATATTATTGGTTTCATCTTGTACGTTATTATGGCAATTCTGAGGCACCATCAAAATTTATTATTAATTCGAAACAATTTACGCGTTGTTGATCTTTACATAATAATAAATCGTTAATCATTTACGTACGATAAAAGCAAATTCGTTCGGCTTCGTATGCTCCTGACAACCAGTGTTGGGCAATAAATAAATTTATTTAAATAAAAATTTGCCCAACACTGCTGACAAACAGATACAAGAGGGAACATGAAATTAGGGGTTGCCAAATATTTTCTAAAAATTATAAGATCCAAAAAATTCAAACTACGAGGAGTGAATCAATTTATTCTGTAATATCGCACAAAGTTATAATTTCTCAAATCAATTTCTAATTTAATTCTATTCTTAAATTTCTAAAGATGAAAAATCTATACTACTGACATCTACTACTTAAAATGCATAGAAAAGAATTTTTTAAATGGAGAATTTGAAATGGGTCCTATCAAGCAGTGCGGTGTTAACCCTGGAACTGCACTATGGGTCTCAGAAAGCCAGAGCGTCATTAATTATACTGTGAAATACTAAATTTGAATGCTAAACCATTAAATACTCATATTTTCTGCTTTTTTTTAAAAAAGAACTTTGGCTTTCTGAGACCCGAGTGTGAAGTACATGTCTCAAAAAATATGTGTGATGTTCTAGGATTAAGTAATTTTCCAGAATCTGCGAAATTTGGCAAATGAGGGTTAAAATACAGGAAATATAATAATAGGAGGGTTTCAGGATGCCTTCGATGCTGAGATTCGAGTATTATAATCGACAATCTAGACTTGTTGGTGGCGTACCGTGAAATTTGTGTAACCACCGCAACGAGAATCACAGCTCAGCGAATCGAGTCGTTCGTTTAATTCGTTTTCGAAGGTCCAAATGCTCGCGATCGTTTGCGTTGTTGACGCGTCGAGCATTCGACACCGGCGGGCTACGTAATTTTCCACGGACGATCATTTCCATTGGCGGGCGTACGCGTTCACTGTCAATTTATCATTCCCGAATAGAGGATCGCCGCAATGCACCGCTCCTGCGGGACCGCGCCTCATCATGAGACGCTAAACACGCGATTATGTGCCTCCATTATTATGCCAGCCAGCGCACGAACGGGATGCAACGCGATGCAACGAGAGACGACGTGGTTTTGTACGCTTGTCTGCGTTCGCTGTAGTCGCGTCTCTATCAAACCAAACCTTTTTCCCTCCATTGTCAATCAAGAGAAAATTTCCCGTTCAATTCGGTCGAGAAAAATCGATTTCACAAAACCATGTGTTTAACATTACGAGTTTCGTTAATAAATTTCGCTTGTTTGGAAGATTCCGAACAATATTAAATCCCGTCCGATATTCGAGCAGGATCGACGAGCGTGATCCGATCACGTTATTATTCATCGTTCCCGAAAGTTCGCGGAGCCGTTGTTAGCGATGGAAAAAGTTTGGAAGATCGAAACGGCCCCGTCCTCGTTACGAATCTATTACTTTCCGATTATCCGATATCGTGCTTGGATAGTTGTCGGCTACTCCCGAGAGAATCGATTCTGGAGCGAGTTGAATCGTTTCCGACGAGTGTCACCTACGCAAGAATTAATCCCATGGATTACCTCGTCAGGAGCATCGTGCAGCTTGTAGCTAAGAACAGTTAAGAGCGCATCGCCGAAACTGCAGCTCGGGGAAGCTTAGTGCAACTTCAAAAATGACGCGAGTAACATAGAGCAGCCGCCTAGAGGACTGAAAATTGATTCGCTCTGTAAACTAGCCATTCAGTACCATTCGCAGTGCAAAATATCTAGGTGCACGGTAGTGCACCAGTCAAGTTCTCGCACTACCTCCTTTTACACGAAATAACTTAGCCGTTTTTTAGAGGCTTATAACTCGGCACTGGAGGCAGATGGAGAGATGTAATTTCGTACACTTGTTAAATGCTATCATTTCTCAATATCGACAAAACATTAATCTTTCAACATTAGTAGGTTTCGAGATATAGGACCTCAAAAATCGCTAAATTTGTCACTGACTGACTGACAGATCATCAAAACCTTTTGGGTACTTCCCATTGACCTACAAGCTTGAAATTTGGTACATAGATCCACTATAACAAACACTCAAAGGAATAATTATCAAAGCTTGAAATTTTACACCTTAAAAGGGTTGTATTGAACAAAAACATTACGAAATAGGTACGTAGGATAGAACATAGCAGCATAACATACATGAACAAAAATTGATGAAATCCCAACAAAAACATTCTGTAAACAGGAGCCCTCCATGTAACTGTTTAAAAATTAAATAGCGTTCTTTTAAACTAATTTTTACAAACGCTTTTTTCAGTATTGCAAGCGGTACAGTAAGGAGCGAAACTGAACCAATAACCACAAGTTTTGTATAAATCATTATTTATTGCTAGGAATATAGAAGAATAACAAAAAATCAACAGTATAATTATTTTTATCATAGTTCGAAGTAACTTAAGAAATTTTTTTCAATAATTAATGTCTCCTCGTTTAGCAACGACAACAAAAATAGGCAATATTTAATATATTATTTATTTTTAATATTTCGTCCACAACCCTTGTGCTTGTAAAACTGCACTAATTTCTAAGGGTGGATTTATAGTGAAGCTGCGAGCATCGATGATAGTGGCGCGGTGAAAAGAAACCTACATTCGTGACAACATTTCGACACATACTAATGAAAAAGTACCTATGTATTTTCTTTGTTTTTCTTTTTTTTCACCGCACAGCTCACCTCGCTGCTCCACTATAAATCCACCCTAAGCTAACGAATTTGACCGTATTTTTACGGTTATAGGAACTTGGCTCCTGTTTACAGGATGTTTTTGTTGGCATATATCATATTTTACTCCTCTGCAATTGTAGATAACGTAAGGCCACTTTGAAGTGAACCATCGTCTGCAGTAGTTTCTTGAAAATCACCCAAACCGGAGATTAGAATTTCGTCTGCGAGACAATACAGTTTCAAGCAGCATAGACATACTTCGAAAATCAAGCCAGAAGGTAGTTACTTCCGGTCCAGGAATCACCGTAAGTTGCGACCGTAGTATTATTAATAGCGTTCAATGAAACTTACGTTTAAGCCATAAGTGGTTTATTCGCTTCCGGCCAGATTCGAGGGAGGTTCGGTTCGAAAGCACGTCGTTCGTACTTAGGGTAGGACGCGACGGTCTAACGTAATTTCTCTAGGAGGCTGTTCTTCCTCATCCGATTCGCTCGACCTCGTTTTCGCAGCCGGTAAGTATCGATCGTTCCCACCTTCCCTCGAGACAATTAAAGATCTTATCACCGATGACTCCGACCGCCCTCGTAAAAACGGTCCACCACCGAGTATTTCGCAAACTGCTTACCCACGCAAACCGGAATTATTATTTCCTCGGTAGAACCGCGCGCGCTGAACTTTCGCAGCTAGTAGAATCGGTCGACGATTGGTCGGACGCGACCGCTGAGTTAATGCCGCGATAAAATGCATATTTCTCGACTACCACGCTATTTACCACTTTGAAACTTCTGTGCCAATTACTACGGTCTAATTGTAAGCCGAAGGTATCTTCAAAGTTTCATTAAAATCTGCCGGGGTAGTTCCGGTCTTGCCAGATTTATTCCGCTTCCGTGGCAATCGCCACGTCAATGCTATTCAAATCTTCTTACTTCTCGTTTCAGATCAATAAATTTTGGTTAAATAAAATACGTGTCACAATATAGGCAGCAAGAAATCAATCGTTTTACAAAAGTTCGTATAACTGTTTCAGTTTAAAGAAATGAATTAGGCACACCTGTCGGATTTATACGAAAAATTTTTTATTCAGACTGCGAATCTTTATGCAAAATCCGGTTTTCATGGATTGTTTTTTAAAAACCAGGATTAGAGTTCAATTTATGAATTAGAAAATTCCTTACAGTAAACATGTTATTAGTTTACAAATGTGCACATACCATAAATGTATAAAAATCCGCAGTGTAATAATTATATTTGTAATGTCGTACTCCGTTACTGTCAAACTCTGTTCGCACATATGCCGTGATCAATTATTGTTAGACCGTGGATCTTCGTGACGAAAATAAAAATTGTCGTCATCAATTACGGGAACCTCCTTGTCTTCATCTACAATCTTAATAAGCTAAAGACAATATATTCGCATTCTTATACAGTCAAACCTATTTTTGTGCGGTAGATAGGGGCCGCAGAAAAAACCGCACAAAAAAAAAATATTCACAAACTTCATAAATAGCTTT
Source organism: Lasioglossum oenotherae (assembly GCA_028455765.1). Taxonomy (NCBI): domain Eukaryota; kingdom Metazoa; phylum Arthropoda; class Insecta; order Hymenoptera; family Halictidae; genus Lasioglossum; species Lasioglossum oenotherae. Next base: position 7,824,084 of record CM052298.1, on the reverse strand, counting down.
AACAAATAATTTTTCGCAACATATTAAAGAAAATTCTTTTTATGCGGTGGAGTCGTTTTCTAGTTGTCGTTTCTCGAACTATTATTCCAGACAGCATACATTGAATGGATCGCGTTGAAAATCTGCACGACGACGCGGACTCGAGATAACAAAAAAGAAAGGAGGTTAATTTCGTTCTGCAGTAGCAAATGTAAGAAGAGTTTAGCGATGATCGCTGGCCGGGAAATAGTTTCCGAAAAGGAAATATTCCGATACCGTTATCGGAGCAAAAGTAGCCATTCTTGGCAGGCTGGCTCGGCACCGCTCCTCCAGCAAAGTATTTCGAGGTTTTTATACTTCGTCGAGCTTCTTTCCGCGTCTAAAATTTCGAAAACGGTCCGTCTTATGGAAATGTTCCCCGAACGGGCAGAGCCGAGGCGACCGTTTCGCCGAGCTGCTCTGCTCACGGCAGCAATTTTTAGCGCGGAAAAATTTAGCGACTTCTCGTTTTCCTTTGCCAGGCGATTTTCCTTCTTTCTCTTTTTCCCTCGGATTTCTTCCTCTGGCCTCGGGTACGACGACGACGTTCCTCCGATTCCGCCTTAATAGAACGTCGTCAACGTTTCGCGTATCGCCGCTCGAGAACCCAGAAACGCGCTCCGCTTCTGCACGATATATTCCACCTTCTCTTTCCCTTTTCTTCCTTCTCCTTTCGCCAATTACTCGCTCGTGGCGATGTCTTGATTATAGGCCGCACTGTGCCGCTATCCTTCTCTCTTGTTCCCAACAGAACCTCCGACGGAAGACCGTCTTGTTGCTCATGCTTTCTATTTGTTTCTCTCTTTGTGCGTTCAGAAGACGTGTCTACACACGTGCTTTTTCATCGCTCTTTCATCTCCTCGAACTTGTACATTTAGTTTGTATACTGCGTTTTAAACACGCGTAATTAATACTCGACTAGTAGTCCCTTTTTTAGGAGCAGGCGGTTCCAATGGTTTCGGTATAAAGTTTGCTCATTTGCAAGAAATAAAAATTGTTTAACACCATTGAGGGGGTATTCTCCTTTCCAGGATTGCAAGGATTGCAAAGGTAGGATTTTTCGGTAGTCGAAAACGCTAGATAAAACATCAATCTAGAACGCTGTCTCCCTCAAAAGTCCTACTTTTACGTTTACGTAAAACGCAGCTTTGTGAGAATAGGTACATGCTGTCGGATAATTCAAATTACGCCTTGTAAACGTCAAAGTAGGACTTTTGAGGGAGATATAAGTCTAAATTGATCTTTTATCTAGCGCTTTTGACTACTGAAGCTAGTCCTGGAAACCAGAACACCTCTTAAAGGAGCAAACAAATTTCTAATGGGGCCCCAGTTTCTTGCAACTGATACAAACAATTTGGATTTCTTTCTACTAATGATGTACTGTCCGTCCAATGAGAGTTGGCACAGATTTTACTAGTGGGGTGCAGGGGGATCTGCGAGACCCCACTCCTGACGCTCGGCTGCGGACTCCACTCTTGCGCTTAGGTTCTGGCGGGGAAATGCCATTACGCATACCCCCCTGAGATAGAAGTTGGGGGTAGTGTGGGGCTCAACACGCAGGCATACCCACTAAAACCACACCGCCAAAGGGGTCCCGCCCGTTTCCTCTTCTACCGCTAAGGATAAATACAAAAAGGGTCCACTACTCGTATTGCGTATGAATGGGTTACAGCTCACCTGTGATGTCCACACGTGTTCTTATTTAAATAAGTTGCCCAGGCCTCAGGTGAACCACATAGCGACATAGACTATTCTGTTATTATTGTCTAAAATGTTCTAAAATGTCTTTCTGAAGAAGGATCAAAAATTTCCAAGTGGATGTTTAAGTGAAACTTGCTACACTCGTCGCCAAATTTGATTTTCCTCAGTTTCCACAACCAAAGAGGAACCGAGCTCGTACAGGAAGACGTTCCACGAGTAATAGCTCGGTTTCGGTCAGGAAAATCCGCGGAATTTCGCAAACCGTTAAAATACCTCTTCGGCGGTAACGTTGAACAGCGAACGTTTGCGTTACAAGTCGTTGCACCTACCCTTCGCAGCTGGCATCGCGCATTTTGATTTCGACTTCTAGTCGACACGGTTGCGGGACGTGCTGCAATTACGCTCCGCTCAAACGTAGTTACGGAACAAAATGCACGATGCGAAGTTCAGCTCTCTCTCTCTCTCTCTCTCTCTCTCTCTCTCTCTCACACTCTCCGTTAACGTTTGCAGTTTCGGCGCGAATGGAGTATTTCATTTTGTTCAAGCAACTCCCATATACAGGGTGATTCTAGGAACTGGGACAAGTTACTGCTCTTTTTTATGTGGAAATAGAAGAAAATGATAGAGGAAAAAATCATACGTCACAATACGTCGTAACCCGCCAGGTGTAATTGCATTTTATTCGTTAATGCAATTCAATTTTTTTGTTAAACCAATCGATCCCTTTTATTATCCCACGTATGAAAGTACTAACCAAAGTCATCGATATGTCAACACAGGGAGGTTACAGAGGTTGTTACAAAGAGGAAGATCATCGATACACTGCGGAATTTTATTCAAAATAAAAATTGTCCAGACCCGTTGTAAGAGATCGACGTTAATCAAAATTATATTTTCCTTTTAATGACATTAAAAAGTCGAAAATAATATAACAGTGTCCTTGAATCCTTCTCTCCTCAATTTTGTATTTGGCGTTTTATTAATAATAAATAATAATAATATTAATATTAGGTGAAGTAAAAAGTTCTGAGCGTTTTTCGCTTTATTTATCATTATTATTATGAGCGAAAAACGCTCGGAACTTTTTACCTAATAATTAAGAAGAGGAAGAGAAGAAATAATTCTTGTTTCTTTAAACATTTAAATATTCGATAGTGCTGATTGAAAACCTGATTGAAAACTGTGCAAACATTCTTCCGCACATTTTCAACAAAAATGATCATACACGAGATAATGAAGAATAAATGTTTATCGAAGAGTATCGTTCATGCGTGGTTTTGGAGACAATAGAGTCCGATGGGGTAGGATGTAACGAGAATCGCCTAAATTTGCAAGGAAATCGAGCGGCGCGACACTGTAAAGGAAATTGTTACGCACGGACGCGTTAACGGTAGCCTGTCGCACGGTGGGCCGCGTTGCACCGTGTTGCTTCGTGTTGCTCCGGCTGTGTTCGCCGTTGTCGAGGGAAATCGATATTTCTCGTAATAAGTTGGCAAACAAGACACGCCAAATATTGTGTTTGCAACCCAATTACTCGCGCATAGCAGTCGATGGAAAAGTGTTTACCGCGATCGTGAGTTATTTCGCGTTGGTATCGGCACGCGATCCAACTACCGAAGGAACACAATTAAACTTTCAGGACAAATGGCCCGGATTATGCAAATGTTGCCACACGGGGGCGGCTCAGCTTCCGCTCTGCGCCGGCACCGCGAAAAGCGAACTCGAATTGCCGACAATTGATAAGCACACCCCTCGACAAAAATTATAAGACTTACCGGAGATTACTGGAACCAGATACTTTGCACTGTGTTTATGTTAAACTGCATTGTATGCGAAACGGGATCATTTAATTGCAATCGATAGACTTTATGCTTTAGTCTTTACGCATTTCCGACAAAAATGAATTTAGGAAGAACTCGATTATAATTTCTATAGAAGCGTAAAAACACTTTTCTCATTTGTAGTCGTTGTAATTACGGTAGCACGTCTCCACCGTTGAAATGGTTGATACACGATATTTTTAAGTTAGACTAAAATAATAGTCTCACTTGGACAAAATTGAAAATTAGTATACTAGACAGTACAGCCAAAACTGTTTTTGTGCGGTAGATAGGGACCGCATAAAAAAAGACCGCACAAAACTGGTTTGACTGTATAACTAAAGAGAATTGTGATAAATTTGTAATACTGAATTTGATTGTAAAACCTTTGTCCTAAAAATTTCGAGTTTCGCTTTTAGTCAAACTACGCTGTTTAAAACGCAGCGCAGCATCATGATTAAAGAGGGTCGGACGCCATGTTGCGCAAATCAGATTTCGTTCATTTGAAAAATTGTAAGCGTGCGCGCAGCCGGGGAAATACATAGCGTGATTGCGTTTGCTTGAAAAAAATATTTGTCCGTTCAATTAAACGTTCCGATCGAGAACGAAAGAGGAAGAAAAACGGAGAGAGTCGATGATCGAAAAGGTAAATGAAAAAGAAGATGGCGCTCGTGGGTGCTCGAGGGTAGAATCGATCCTACGGGCCCGAGTCGTATTGTTTCATAATCTTGGTTATGCAAAGCCGGGATTAGCACTCGTTCCGAGGTATGCTCGGATTCGGGAAATCTATTACAATACCAAAGTAAAGTGATGAATGTTCGAGCCGGAAGGGAAACCGAGCCGGAACGGGTCGATACGAGGCTTGTTTCGGTATTGATTTCCATTTCAAATCGGATGCAGTTGCAGTGCTTATCGGATACTGGTGTCTCAGGTCAGGTCAGGCTGTACCGCCGATGTATTTGCATAGATACGATCTGATTGAAATAAGGTGAACACTCGACTCGATATTGCGAGGCATTTCCTCTTTGGACGCGATCGCGATACCCGCTACCGAAAGAAACGACCCGCGCACGCCTCTATCCTCTATCTTCGATAACTATCGCACCTCCGACGATAATCGATCGATCCACCCTTTGTTTATCGACTTGAACGGCCTGCCACCTCGCACACTCCGCCAGATTTCATTTTTCCCACAGACACCTTTCTCATAGAATTTCTTCTATCGATGCAAGATGCATGATTAAAGATGTCTTTCTATTAACAATTTGGTTACTGTTTTGTATTTTACCTGTTCATGTTTTCTGTCAATGCATAAAATTTCGGAGTTCAGTTATAATTAAATAGTACAACGTTAACGAATTAATTAATTAATTCGATATGTTGTATGCAGTCCAGTGCGGACGTGATAATTATAATTCTCAAACACAAATTAATCCGGTATCGCTTTATACAATATACACATAATTAAAAGCTAGTGTAATGCCATCGTCAATATTTGTGTTCTCCACAATATTCCACTTTAGACACATGTATGGATTGTTTTTATGATTTTTTGTACCCATGCTCGCACAGTGTGAAATGACAAATACTTGTTCATGATCGGCGCTTCATGCATAAAATTGACGATGACGTCCTAACAAATGAATATTGTTTTACGCAAATTACCATTTTCACGGCGCCCACCGTAAAAATCAGGACGAGGGAGAATTTCCTTACGTTTACCATAAAATTTCGTAGGGCGAAGCTACAAAAACTGCTATTACTTTGCGTTGATATGCGCGTCTCCTCGTATCTTCAAATTCTCCGCATACCGTGGCCGCATAAAGATCCGCGTACCCCGCTCATTATAATGCGTGTTCATCGGCTAACAGGTTCCATGGGCCCGGCCCCGCGGTGCGAGAGACGTTTCCGCAGGTTTATGTTTGGCGGGCAACTTTCGTGCTCCATGGGAGTTGCGCTTGCACGGGCGCAATTAATAATAATGAAGTTGCGCCACGTGTTTCCGATCGCGTGGTCGAAACGATAAAAAATATGCGAAGCGTGCCGCGCGTTCCGATTTCTGCTTTACCGTCGGTTCGCACCGTGAAATTATTTACCGCTTAAGGAACAATGCATCGAACACCATTGCGTTTCGCCAGACACTCTATTAAGTTAATACCAAACTCCGACAAAAATTGAAACTCGGAATTTAGTGCGATTTTTGTTCGTGTCAGATCTACAAAGGCTACGGAAAATAACATTTTATTTGGTTCCACTTTTTTTTCAAATTCATCTACAAAAATTGCATCCCAAAATGGTCCAACCATCCTAGAGTTAATATTATCACATTTTTATAGATGATTTTTAAGAGAGTCGAATCGAATATAAAACGTTATTTTCAGTAGCCTTTGTATTAACTCTAGGATGGCTACACTGAGAAAAAAAAGTAGTTACTTCAATAACACGCGTGTTATTGTAATTTTTTTACTTGGATGAATATCAATGTATTCTTTTCAATAGTATGAAATTTAGAAGCAAATCGTAATGTATTTGACTTGTCCATCATGAAATGATTGAAAATATTATTTGATTCAATACCGTATATTATTATTCGTAACAATTCTTTTTTCCCTTCAATCAGATATGTTGTTAAAAAAATTTGAGAAATGTATTGCTTTATACTGGAATTGGTTCGAGGCCATATCTTATTTTTTTGAAAACATTGATGGTCAAGCTATTGGCTTATATGATTGGCGGAAATGAGTTTTGCTATTGAAATTCAATAGTATTAAATATTAAAAGAAGTTCATATGATATTGGCCCTATTCAATAGTAGATCTTATTGAATCCACATATATTTTTTTTCTTACGACAGGATTTTTTTCTCAGTGTAGGCTTGAGTCGATTTTGGGATGCAATTTGCAAGTTTTGTAGATGAATTTTAACAAAGTGGGATTAAATAAATTGTTATTTTCAGTGGTAGCAGTCTTTGTAGATCTGAGGCGAATAAAAATCGGACTAGATATCAATGTTTTCGTAGTGGAGAAACTAGAAAAGAAAGAGGAATTGTTAACAACGGATGCCAACGCAAGCGGAGGTTGAACCGCGTGTCCGATCTGATGCGGATGTTGGAACAGGACGTTGGAGCAAGTCCGTCGGATTGGGACGAAACAGGATGGCGGATTCGCGGAGACGAGAGCAATCGACTTTCCCGCTGCGTAGCATCGATGCGGCTCCCGAATAATGGATGGTTTCGAGTACAAAGGCTGGGAACGACGGTTCGAGACTGGCTCTCCTTCGAGCGGAGATCCTCGCTCGCGCGGCCATTACTACGTGCCTGGCATTCCCTATTACTCGTGATCGCTTAATTGATCGTTAACTCGGGACTTGGCTCGATAATGAATGCGAATACGCGGCGAACTGCCGCGCTGAGGAAATTTCGTCTGGGTTCGGGAGAGCACGGCCCCCGTCGCGCCGCGCCACCTGAATATTTCATAGAAATAATCGAAATTCATCGGTTCCCGAAGGAATGGACGAACGAGGCCACTCGGCGGTCTCCCGAGAAACCGGAAGCGATCGCGTTCCGCATCCTTCCAAGATTGCTCCTTTGCGACGATTCTGCGCCGTAACGATTCTCACGGACAACTCCAGTTGCACAAACTCACTTCACACAGATTTCACTGGATGCCCTTGAGCATGACCTTCAATGGACCTTGGACTGAAAAAATTGTTAAATTATCATTAGAAGTCCAGGAACCTCTAAGGAGTCTATCAATAGGTTTCCGGTCGATACACGGTTAATAAATACGGTCCAAGAATTTATCATGCCAACTCAAAGTCGAAAGCCATGCTGCCGCGGATTCTCGCAAATTTTTCGAAACGATCGATCGGCATTGAATCGTTGATAAATTCTACAGAAGCCAGCGAAGCCGTTGAAAAGCTAACCCATTTCTCCGCGAGCGAAACGAACGGGAATGTTCCCTCCGTCGTAAATTCTGGAATTCTGAAATCGGCTCGGGCTCATCGACACGCATCGTAGAATCGCCTCGGAGATTTCAGCGAATATTATTTTCATGAATTTTAGCTAGAAAGAACGTTCCCCTCTGGAGCACACATATTCCTCGTCCGAGGCCTTACCGTTTCTTCCGGGTCGTGCGGAGGAAACGGAGTCGAGGAAAATTACTCGGAATCGATTAGCGCCATGGGACGGTACATTAATCATAGGAACAGACGAAACACCCACCGGAAAACCGGAGGGGGGACCACCCGATGTGCGTAAATACAGCTCGATGAAAGAAATATGCTGACTACCAGCCGACACCGGGTCTCACTGTTTATTAACGACTACGGATCTCGTCGCGTATCGAGCTGTCATCGTCGTTCCCCATTTTCCCCATTGCTTTCCGCGATTTTCCCACAGCCTGTCCACCTCCTGTCACGGTTAGACTGCAAATCTTTCCGCAAAATGCATACAGCGAAGAGCTAAGTTCAGCTGAATGAAAGAAATCATTAACTGCCGATACGATTGTGTGTAAATTAAGAAAGTCCATCGTATTGTTACATTATATTCATTCGAAATAAGTAAAGTACAAAATTGTGAAGACGTTATATACATTTGAGAATATTGTTCCATTAATTCTTGCTTATTGAAATTAAAATAAGAAATACATCACACAGAAATAAAGAGAACGAGATGGAAACTTACATAAGAGTCTGCCTACTAATTAATTTTGTAACTTTTAGCTGCCTCTTCCACGTGAAAAAGTTCTTAATCGAACGTGAAGGCTGATATTTTAATGAATGAGATCATTTAAATAATAAACTCGACCACACTTTTATGTACACTGTAAAAAGCAAGAGAATTTTCTCGATTATCAGATATTTCAAACATGCTTCTTTAGAGATTTACATTGAGCAGCTCGTTAGATCTGATTACGCCATGCCATTTAATATCAAAGTGACGTTATTAAAACACGTTGATTGCAGACTAATGAGGAATGAAGAACAAATATGCACTTTGGAATGCAATACCATCGAGGAATGCTTTATCTCTTTTATGCGAGACACTGTAAAATTACGTTATAATTACGCTGCGACTTTTTATGCAATTATCACAAATACGAGTATCTCGGTGAAATTTAAAAGAATGGAGTGATTAAAAGAATTTAATTACATTGTGTTCATTATGTCATTAGTAGTTAAACAGAAAATTAAGGAAGTAGCTAATAATAGAATGGATGCCTCGAAGATGTCTTTACAGAACCTTTCTGAAGCAAAAAGAATCCTACAATTAAAAGTCTTGTATTCAAAATTAAATTTCTCAAAAATCTCTCAAGATTGATGGAACAAACAACTGTTATTGTCTACCAATTTTACTTCTACAAACGCAAAATTGCTGTTGGAGAGTGTAATTAACGTTAGTCGTCGAACGATGAGATGTTCGCCGAGAAATCTGCGATACCGGGTCAAAACTGGCCCGAGTCGTTCCGGTATTCCCTCGTAAGCACGGTGCGAAAGAATTACGCGGCCCCGGGACGGATTCTACGATAGTCGAGGCAAGTTTACCGGCGATATACCTCGGAATAAAGTTCCGCAAGAGCGAAACTTACGGTGTAGAACCATGCATCGCCTCGGCCCTATACGGTCAGACCGAAACTTGCCACGGGTTACGGGTTACGGCTTATGGAACCTACAGGGTGTACGAAAATTGTTACGAGCAAATTCGAGAAATCTCTCGGAACCAACGCAAACCAAAAGCCAACGTAAACAACCTGGATTGTTTACGTCCGCAGCGAAATTTCACTCTGGAATTTCTTTCTTACCAATATTTCTTTTTTTTTCCCGATTAATACTGTAAACATTTCACTTTTCAACGATTATATATTAGAGTAGGAACTCCAATAGGTATATATATATACTCTCTCTCTCTTACTCTCTCTCTCTCTCTCTCTCTCTCTCTCTCTCCAGAATTTTTTGGAAGCCTAGAACATTTAAAAAATTAGGCCCAGGTGGTTCACGAATTATATTTTGAACAAATTTTTCAATCCATGATTATATAACAGATAAATTGATTCCTTGAAACAGATATGAGAATGAGAATAATTAAGATCGATAACGAATGGGTTATACGAAACATCAAAAGTGGATATTTTTCGCGAACACCCTGTATAAGGCTCACCGTTGCACTTTCATACTTTCACGGGCATATCAGACCGAACGATCCCTCCTACCGAAAAGCGAAAACGCGGAAAACCTGGGGAATCCGGCGATAAACGGTATACGACGGGTCGTGAAACGGTCAGAGATGAGAACGCGATATGGGGTCATTTCATAAACAATGTCGTTTCCATGTGCAACCTTTTATACATTAAGAACCGCGACGTATCGCGTTTATTAACCAATAATGCTGGGTGCAACGGCGCGGTGCAACTGTCGTTACGAGTCACGCGTCAACCAATCACGGACTTTATGGAAAAGTCGCAACCGCAGCACACGGATAGTTTCATTCGATCGGACAAGGCGGGATTTCTCATTCGAAGCTTGTTGTCGAACTGACATTCCTTTTTTTAACAGGCATGTCAATGGGAATCCACTTGTAACGTAGTAACGTTACATTCTTTGCACTCGTAATCCTTTGCACTTGGAGTTATTTTAACTCGAAAATTAAACATTTCTTCCGACCTAAAATATATATCCATTCATTACGATATTTTAAATTTGGTGGATATGAAATTGATATAATACCTCATACAATATCTAAATGTTGAGTAATTGAATAGATACCAACATATCTAATAACGCAAATAATATTTTCAATAATGGTACAGCAATTTTTAGTGGCGCCACAGAGATTCGACTGCTAACGGTTAATATTGATGTTGATGAAGAAAATATTACAACGCGTCTTAATTTTCCAATGCTTATTTCAGTGCTGGGCACACATTTGCCTCGATTGACGCAAAACCGTCCCGACTGTAGCGCACACTGTCCCCTTCCACTAAGCGCCTGGAAGGCGGGCGCTGCACAGAAGAGAAGTTAGTGGGGGGAAGCAAGCGTTTAATTTAATTTAACCTCATTGAATTTACAGAATAATATAGGGTGAATTATAAAGCGTTACAGACGAATATCTCCAAAAATATTGAGGTTACGACCCTCAGTACCGAGGGGGACATCATGCGATAGGGCTTTTATTTTTACCCATAGACACTCTAAGGTGAGGTGAGGCTCAACCTTCTTTTTTTAAATGGAATGAAAATTGTTTCGATAATATCTCGTTAACTATTAGATTTAGAACATATGTAGGTCAATACATTGTTACTTACAACTCGATAGTCAATTGATTCATGACACAGAAAGTAGGGGACCTTCTCCTCACCTTGGAGTGTCTATCGGGAAAAGAATCCCACCACATGATGTACCCCTCGGTACTGAACAACTTTCATCTCAAACATTTTTGCGTATAATCAATATTTTTATTCACCCTGTATAATAGTTCACATGCACTATTAAAAAATATATTGAATGTCTTAATACATTTAATTAAACAGAATTGAGACCAGCAATCTTTTGCGTATGCACAGAAGTACAAAAAATAAATATATTCCATAAATTACTTTTCGTGGAATTTTTGAGGTTGACTGATGATTTACACTCGAAGTGTTAAACAGAAATAGAATTCGATTCCAGTTGAACGGAACAAGGGTCTTCGCAAGACACACTATGTTTTAAGGCAGTTTCCTGGAAACGGAGAAGACAACGGTCGCGCGCGCGAAACTTGCAGTTATTTAATAACCGAATGTCACAACGTGAACAGTTTCATTCTCGACCCCCGATTCAGACTGCGTTGGCCAGGTTCTGGGATTTCTGGCAACGAACCCGGCCAAGGGTTTGGGACGCTGCCGGAGAGCGTGAAACGGGCAATGACGTCGTAGGAATTCCGCACGATTGTTATTTATGGTGCGCGAATTTGCGTCTAGTCACGGTGATATTTCAAGGAAAGTGGCATCCGGGGAGCGCGAGAGGGGGGTGGTACCCGTGAAAACCGATGGCGTCTATTCTCGGAGCCAGCGAATCTTTCGGCTTACCTCGCTCGTTCTGAAGGTGCGCCGCGCCGCCGCGCCGCAGCCTTTGGTCGGCTCTTCTGTCCAGCGGGACCGATTACATCGATCGTTTTATGGAACCAGGCTTGTTACACGATCCCACAGGAACGTCTGAGCCCCTACCTATTCCTCCCGAACCTCCACCTACGCCCTACGTCCGCAGAATGTACGCGAACAATGGTCTGTGTCCCGTTCGATCCCGGCAAAAATTATGCGACCCGGAATTAGCCAGCATTAAACTTGCAATATCATCTATCGTGCAAATTCGATCAAGTGTCAGCAAGTATTAAGTCTACGATATTACTTAACGTTTAATACAATTAATTTACGCAGGAAGGAAAGTATTGTTCGTACCTATTGTTGCGAAGACCAGTTTTGGCACAGCTATTAAACTAGCTTCTAACGAGGACTTATGAAAATCTTTATGAAACTTCTGTTCGAATAATAGAACGATCAGATAGTGGGGATGCAATACGATGAAATAGAAGTTTTCAAATATTTTTGGTATTTGATCGACCATTTTTCTTATTTGGAGCTCTACCGGGCTCAACCATTGTCCCCAAGTTTGTCCAAACGCTTGCTTCCCCCACCAATCTTTCTTTCTAGTGTCTCGTGTGCCTCCGTCGCCCCACCGCTGGTACCTTCGTAGCTCCTCGCGAAGCTTGTCCTTCCTCCATGGTAACGGCGCTTACTGGAAGGGGACAGTGAGCGCTACAGTCTAGACGTTTTTCCCCAATCGAGGAAAATGTGTCCAGCACTACATCCTACGACTACAAATCATTTTGAAAGCGTCGGTGCACGGTTGTTTGAAGCCGTTCATGGACCGTTCATGGTCATATAAATTCAATGAAATTTCACCGTAGTTTTTCGAGATTTCATTAGAGCCGATTGCGACACGGTGCGCGATCTATTTGGCCGAGCGCCACGCTACCGAAGAACATTATCGGGAAGACGATTCTTAACCCGCCCGCGAAGCCGTTCGAAATATCTGGTTTCTTTGTGAGTGCACTTAATGTTCCATGTCGGCTGAACCGCTCCCCCGGGGACGATTAAGTTGATCTTTCACCGGGCCCAACCTCGCCACAATGGTATCACGCCCTGGCCTACGAAGAAAACGAGCCCTCCTTCTTACGGTTCTCTCTTCCGCCCTTCGGATGTCTAGTATTTTCTTGTTAGACCATGTAACGAGTTCGTTAAATATTTGGTGCGTCGATACCTATACGATGTCTACCGTAGAGAGATGAACGTTTTCGAAATTGAGCGTCGGAGAACAAAGAAGCGAGTTTTCCGCGAGGCTTCTGTCGGCACGGCGAAAATCCTCGACAGGGAATTGTTAAATCGATCGTTTCATGTTACCGGTTTGTAGATCCCCGAGGGAACGACTAATACATCGTTGTACGTTCACTTCAATACCCATCAAACGTTCCATTGTGTTCGTTAATCTCCCGCATCGCATTTACAGGTGAGCAACGAAGAGAGCTTCGGAGGGCAGACACGAGTGTTGCAGGGATCCTTTATGGTTCGCCAATCTAGTTTGATCGACCGCATCAATTTCTCAATTCCGAGCAGTCGATACCACTTTTCCATCCATTTCGGCCTCAACGCACTAAGACACAGTCATCAAGACACGGTCGTCAAGGTACGTACACGAGCTTCGTTGCTATTCATACATCAAACTACTGGAAAGTCACTGCACAGCCTCACTCGATCACTTAACTCTACAACTATGATAAATGCAATGGAATTTTTTACTACAGCCTCGATCCACGAAAACGGAAATTGTAGGATCTATGGAAAACGAGTATCCCCTCCACTGGAGACTGTTCATTCTAATAAAATATATAAAAGAGCCTTTTTAAAAACCACGATTATATTAAAATGGAGAAAATAATATATTAAATAATAATATAAAATATATATTAATATAATATAATAATATAAAAAATAATATATTAAAAGGAGAAAATAATTTTTTCCTGGTTCTCCATAAAATACCGAATCCAGTTAAATGATTAATAATGTTTTTCCCCAATATTTTAAGCAATTAGTTCAAAATTTCCTCCGTTATAAATTTACTGTCGAAATACTATTCACTCAAATACGTTTCACGCTTTTATTTTTGTAGTCACTAATGTCATGATTTTATTTTATTTTCTACTTTTATTGTCATCGGAAGCAAGGCTGTAAACAAAATTTTAGCAAGATTGTAGTATGTGAAGAGGTTTGAAATTCAATTACAAGATCTGACGTATACAACAACAACACGGCAAGTTGACATAAGCGTGGTAATAATAAACATACAATTCTGCCATTGCACATAAATGATTTTACTCTTAAAATTCAGACAAAACTCCTTATCCAATTTAAACAAAAAATCTGTAACTAATAATGCTTCGAGCAATACTAAAAAGTGAATTATTTGTTGCACTTTTCATATGTTTCCTCGTACTGTTAATAATGTACGAGTGATTTCGCAACATTACTCTCGGTACTCGAACCACTGAATTACGGAATAATAAGGATCATATCGTAATGCGGATAATTTGAAGGATCGGAAGCCGTTCGTCGAAGCTGTCCAGCTCCTGGCGGACAATCGAACAGCTCGCAGATCAGGCGAGCCGATTCCAGATTGATCGAGTGGTCTCCCTTGAAAATGGAAATTACAAATCTTCGTATTCAAATGACTTCCGTGAAAAATTGGAGAGGGCCGTTCGTCCGTAAGCGTGCAAAAAGTTCTGCGTAATGCGAATGAACGATCGGAATCCGATACGAGGGCAGAAAGTACATCGGGCCCGTCACTTGCAACCGGTCGGGCTCGCCGTTTTATTCGACCTCCGAAATTCTTCGAATTATCCGAAAAATTGGCCCGTGTCCAGACACCGACGCGAGACGAGGCTTCTAATTACTGGTTGTCTCGCCCGGAAACATCTGAATCGCTTCCGGTGACGTCGAGCCTAAAGAAAAACGGCTAACAGGTGTCCACATTTGAAAGATTAGTTCAATTCGCGCGGTGAATGTAGCTTCTCAATTGAGATCGGAGAGTGACAGTGCCCTGCAATTAACCTTTATACGCTCTTCAGAAATAGTTGCATAAAAGAGCCTCGGTTAATATTGCATCCACTTTTGTTTTACACTTTAACAATAAACCTACACTGAGAAAAAAATCCTGTCGAAACAAAAAAAATATATGTTGTTTCAATAAGATGTACTATGGAATAGTGCCAATATCATATGAACTTATTTTAATATTTAATACTATTGAATTTCAATAGCAAAACTCATTTCCGCCAATCATATAAGCCAATAGCTTGACCATCAATGTTTTCAAAAATATAAGATATGGCCTTAAACCAATTCCAGTATAAATCAATACATTTCTCAAATTTTTTTAACATATCTGATTGAAGGAAAAAAAGAAATATTACGAATAATAATATACGGTATTGAATCAAATACTATTTTCAATCATTTCATGATAAACAATTCAAATACATCACGATTTGCTTCTAAATTTCATACTATTGAAAAGAATACATTGATATTCATCGAAGTAAAAAAGTACAATAACACGAGTTATTGAAGTAACTACTTTTCTTTCTCAGTTTACCGAACCTTGAAAGTAACTGATACATGTTCCTTTATAAAAATGATCCTCCTGTTGTAATACTTGCACTACTAAAGATATCTATACATACAATCGTTTCTTATGAAATCAGTTTTATTATTTTTCTAATTGTAAAATAAAAAACCTGGCACCGGTCATTATGACCGGTGTTGCTAGATTTAGTGTTAAATCAACAAATTGTGTTTCATTAATAACGTCACGTTTTCAAGAAATGCATCTCATAACATAGGCACAAAGAAGTCAATCATTTTATAAAATGCAGAAAACGTAAATGAGTGATTTTCACACCGAGGAACGTATGCGGGTTAATATTGTAGGTGTCTGCATTAAACGCAGACTTACATTTGGAACAGTGTACGTGTAGGTACAGCGAACTAGAACTGACGAAACCATTTTTACAGAAAATTATTATTTATCTGTTTCGAGATCCAGTCTTGATAAACACGTGAGCACGAATGCTCTGAGAAAATGGTTTCATCGGTTCATGTTTGCTCTTGACTATGGTTGCTCGGTTGAAACTAGGGATGGGATCAAGTTCAATATGTACTCACGAATCCGAGTCAATTTCAATAACCAAGTTTCATTTCATGTGTTTCGATTACTGCTTAAAAGCAATAATGTTTCAATGATTATATTTGAAAAGTATTCATTTTGTACAAACTGATATTGAACCTCGGTATGAGTACGTACAAGTTTCGAAAAAGATATTAACATGTACTTCGATGTTGAAAGGAATCGAATCTTTCAGAAGTAGTGCTCGAATCTTGGAAATCAGAACTGCATAGCCGGTTTTAAGCACTTTCTTCTATCTCTTCACTTTCTTATGAAATAATAGTTATACATGTTGAATGAAATTATGCATTAGAGGCCAACATAATTGATTTTAAAGGTAAAAGAAATAATGATTAGAAAAATCAGAGAATTGCCGGCAGGATGTTCATAAAAGTTTCGAATCTGTTCGACCAAGATTCGAATATACTTGTAAAAGGTTCGAAACTATCTGGCACAGGTTCGAGTATACTTAGAAGTATACTGAGAAAAAAAAGTAGTTACTTCAATAACACGCGTGTTATTGTAATTTTTTACTTCGATGAATATCAATGTATTCTTTTCAATAGTATGAAATTTAGAAGCAAATCGTGATGTATTTGAATTGTTTATCATGAAATGATTGAAAATATTGTTTGACTCAATACCGTATATTATTATTCGTAATATTTCTTTTTTTCCTTCAATCAATGTTGTTAAACAAATTTGAGAAATGTATTGATTTATACTGGAATTGGTTCGAGGCCATATCTTATTTTTTTGAAAACATTGATGGTCAAGCTATTGGCTTATATGATTGGCGGAAATGAGTTTTGCTATTGAAATTCAATAGTATTAAATATTAAAATAAGTTCCTATGATATTGGCACTATTCAATAGTACATCTTATGGAACCAACATATATTTTTCTTGTTTCGACAGGATTCTTTTCTCAGTGTACTGTTTCTGTTTTTCGGAGTACTTATAGAGAGTTCGAATTCAATCAATCAAAGATCGAACCTGTTTGCGAGGTACTTGATCCCATCCCTAGTTGAAACCAGAGTGATACTGCTCAGCCATAAAATTCTAAAGGAGACGACAGCGTCGGTGGATATAGCGTTCCTCTCGAGAGCAGACCCCATAAGTGAGGTATAAAGTCTCTCGGTTCTCAGGTTGGCAGCCCGGTAGTCGGATGACTGATTCTTGGCGGCACCGTAGGCATATTAGCCATTTTTGATAGTCGCAATCGCTCATGCTCGCAGCTCGCTTGTCCGAGAATGATGTAAAGTCGCTTCGGTGCCGCGGAGCCGCGCAGCTGTGTCCCGGGCGGGGCTCTCGGCACCCCATAAAATTTCCCGTATATTTCAGCGACCGTGTGTCCCCGCGCACGCCTCATAAATCATATGGGAAAACGGGGTAACGGGGTAACGACGAAACGCTTCGTCGTCCCTGTCCGTCATGGAACGATAATTAGGAGAGATCGGCCGTGTCACCGTTATCTTTCTCTGTCAATTCCCGAGACGACACCTCTTTAGTTGTGTAGCCAGATGAATTCTAATCGTCTCATCGTTCAGGTAAATTTAATCTTAGTATTACTTTACGATCACTATTAGCATCATCGATCATGCAATCACTGTCATCGTCATCATCGTTATCGTCATCTGCAGTGTCATCGTTCTACAATTATCACTAGTATAGTTCAGTTATGCAGTACGGACGTCGTTCTGTAATCGTCATCAGATTACAGCTACCATCGTTTTACGATCATGGACGTCATCGCTATCGTTCTGCAATCGTCATTATCGTCATCGTTCTATCATTATTACTAGTATAGTTCAGTTATGCAGTACAGACGTCGTTTTATAATCATCATCAGATTACAGCTATCATCGTTTTACGATCATGGTCGTCATCGCTATCGTTCTGCAGTCGTCATCATTCTACAAATATCACTAATATAGTTCAGTTATATGCATAATATACAGTGAGGAGCAGAATTTATGAATGGACCAAGTGACTTGAATTTCTCTGTAAGGCTAGAAGAATTAATTTAGTGAATGATGCCTAAAAAATATGTTGAAAAAACGCATTTGGTCGGAATTGTGAAAAACAATAGTAAAAATTGATTTTTACAACTTTTTTAGCTGGGCCAATAACGACAATTTAAAATATGTGTTTGGTCAACTCCTTTAAATTATATACGCTCCGAACATTTCATTGCAATTGGTTAATTGCTTTATGAGTTATAAACGATGAAACGTGGTAAAATTTGCAATTTTTCTATGTCGCATCGTCTGAGAATCATCATCAGATTACAGCCACCGTCATTACACTATCATCGTCGTCATCACCATCGTTCTACAATCGTCATTGTTCTACAATTATCACTACTATAGTTCAGTTACACAGTACAGACGTCGTCCTATAATCATCATCAAATTACAGCCACCATCGTTCTACAATCATCGTCGTCATCGCCATCGTTCTACGATCGTCGTTATCGTAATCGTTCGACGGTCATCGTGACTGCAGCACGGTCATTGTCGGAATCATTGTACGTTAATCGTCGATGGCTGGATCGGTTGCGACCCGAACCAGATTTTACGTGTACCCCTTTATATTGTAATGCCTTGTATTGGTTTGGCAAATAAGTTCGTTCGGTTGTTTACAGTGGAATAAATCACAAAATCCGAACGAACTTATTTGCCAACATACATTATGAAACACAGAAACATCGCCCGAGTTTCCAGGGATCCCCACCATCATGCGATTGTTTTCCATGTTGAACTGCATTACTCGAAGAAGTATTTCGCGATCTGAATCGGAAACAAAAATCGAGTACAGCGCGCCGCGGCCCAACGAAAGAGGAAAAGTTCCTGTCGGCCAACTATGCTCGCATTAGTTCTACGTAACACTTATGAAGCGCGGCGTACAATGGCGGGTACACCTGCTGGCTGCCGACATCTGCGCTATTCCCCCGTGTTCTTGTACTCGCCGATATTGGCTCCAGCCGGCCGAAGCTACTTGGAATATTTCGAATTTTCTACGGGAGCTAATTTTGCCCGGTCACGTACCCGTTCTTCCAACGACACTCGCGATTAAGTCCGAAGATACCGCGTGTCGCGAGTGTTCTTCGAGCATTGACTTTCAACCCTGGACCCACCCTCCACCTTATACAGGATCTCGTTATTTTTTCGTATTACGCGAGCAGTTCAGTGAAATCGTTCAAACTGATCGATGGAACTCAACCTTTCCTCGACGATGATGGACAGAGCACGAGAACTGTCTGACAAGAAGCACGGGTAAGTACATCTCCGAAAATTGAAGTTAGAAAGTCTGGTTCGACGAACATCTCGAGAACTTAGAGATCGCAGAATTCTCTGATGAATGGTATATTTTTAAAGAACGTGTTCAACACCGCGAGATTTGCAACGTAATTCTCGGTAATAGAGAATTATGTTGCTAGTTAGATAGTTACAGATAGTATAATATACTGACGAATCAGATATAGTTATATTTATGTTTATGTCGCTAGTAGATATATTCTCGGTAATTGCAACAGTTTCACAATGGCGACTAAACTAGCTGCGAGCTAAATAGTTCGGCGTTCCGTTACGCTGAGCTTCACCGCGCGAGTTCGAATTTAATGTGCAGCTAATAATATGCGTGGCATAATTAAAGCAGCGAAAAATTGTAACTGGTCCGCGTGAAGGATGGCGAGCGCGATTCAATTAAAATATATGCAGATTTAAAATGCATTTCGAAAACACGATAGCATACATACATAAAGCGGTTTACGGTGGTCCGTGGAAACGCGTATGAATATCAAAGTACACGCAAAAATTAACATTAAAACTGAGTATCGTGTGATAAATGTTGCAACCGTCGAGCGGCCGGGACATTGTTAAGCTCGGTGATAGGATTGACACGTTTTTAAAATTCATAAGTTCACCTGTCCGCTGGAATAGACGGGAAAAAGGTACTCTCGCCGGTTTGCACGGTAATTCGTGATGTTCCCAAGGCGGACGACACACCCCATGGGTTTTTCGGGATTCATGTATGCGCGACCGCGAGCTCAGCCTCTCTCGTATCCACGTGTCCTCCTATACCATATTTATTTCTCGCGCGTCGCGATGAATTTGACGTATTTACACAAATTACGCCGATAACGATCAATTATGTCTGTTTGTATAATTCGGTTCGACGTTAATTCTACGCTCTGGCAATTTTGCACCGGCACAATTAACTACGCGGGAAATATTTTGTCGGCGAGCTTACTTCTAATTGGGAGCTTACTGGAGGCTGCGTCTACGGGGATTCGAACTTCGGCACTCCGGTATTAGGTCATTCAATTAAATCGCATCCGCCCATTCCACATAAATCTCAGGACTTTCATGTGTCTGGATATTCGGAAAATTCGAATTCGAATACCCAAGTACTCGATTCAGGATCGAGTATCTAAGTTCGCCACGGATTCGAGTACTCGGACAAGTTCAGGTACTTGACTGCAAATCATTAGGGGTCAAAGTACTTGGATACCTAGATCTGAATTGACTGGGTATCGAATTACTCGAGAACTCTTACCTATATAGATTATATGCTAATTGTGTATTCAAGTACGCGGATTCAAATCTAAATGGTGTCCGAGTACTCGAATATATTCGGATACTTGTATCCAAGTTAAACAGCTGAGTACTCTAATGTATTCACAATATAAATTCTCCGAGTAATCAAGCTGGATTTTAAAATACCCGAATATATCCTCAGATTCAAGATCTAATTACTCGAATACTTGTGCACGCATAATGATCCTTGTGGTTCAGAGTATGGCGAGTATGCGCTCTCGGTATACACGGACACGCAAGCGGTTAGAGCTCTACTTTGTATTCAGTTACGCGCGTCGTTGATCCAAAAAGCAACGAAATTTCGCGTAAAACGCCTCGCAACCGAGTTTACATGTTTTCCGCGCTGTTCAACCGAACCCGGTGCGCAACGCAGCGCACACCAGAGGCAACGCTTTATGGAGATGAAGTGTTTGCAATCGAAACAGTAGATAGAGACGGCTCGGCGAGCGATTCGATGACAATATTTGTAAATCATCGTAGATTCGAAGCAGGGTACCGGGGCTAAACTATGGACTACGCAATCGGGCGAATCGGCCCGAATCGACACGAATCGGGAGCAGGTTGACCGTGCGGTTAATTATTCGAAATGCCTAAATACCTGGATGTATTTCATAGGAAGCGGGACGAGGTGGCTGGCCGAGGTCAGGCCGGCTGCGGGGGCGTACTATTTCACCAGAGATAATTAATGGAGACTTCAGACTAATAGCAGAGTAACACGACCGCATGACGGGGTTACAATGTAAATGGCCATTACTGGCTTTTCACCGAGGAATTAAAGCGACTCGCGTCGCGGACACCCGTTCCTGAAAAGACGTTAATTAACAGCCGAAAATTTCAAGGAATTCCATGTCGCACCCCCGACGCCCGATGAATGCGCCATCATGCCCGACGAAAGACCCTTTCAAATCCCCAAGGCTCGCGGAACCGTCCTTCGATAAACTCCCCTACAAAAGGGAAGACTAAGACGAATTTATCTGATTGCACCCCTGAATTGATAACGACACCATGCCACGGCACAAACATAGTATACAGACACCTAATATTTTCAACGATGCCTGAAAATCAGGGATCCTAACTGTTGTAACTAGACTGCGGATTTTATGCATTTATAATAAAAATCGGTACGCACAATTTAAAGCAGGGTTTATATTAAAAAGATTTTTTAGGACATGAGTGTACTAGTTTCAGCTTAACAAGATAATTACGAGAAGAAATCATTTTTTATTCAGCTCCTGTGACTTGCAATAATTAATGATTTTTATTGAACTTATTTTTGGTTCCTGGTCAGAATCGTTGTGAAAGAACCGGAAGATTCCATTCTCAAGCTGACATTTTTATGAATTAATACGAAATGTTTACTTATATTTCTAGGACATTGTCGTTTTTTCAAAAAGGGTCACGTATTTTTATCGGGGCTGCGTTTGGACTAATCAACAAACAAATTTAATCGTTGCACGGTATGTTGACGTACAAACCCAAGTAGCCACGTGTAGCCACGTACGTCCCTAAAACGTACGCAGAATGGACGTAGGACGTTTGGTCGTGAACTGGTCCTGAAACGTACGTTTTAGGGACGTACGTGGCTACTTGGGAATGATCCTCGGTCAACGTACGAAGACAATGTTGATGTACTTCCCGCATCCTAATTCCATGTAAACATTGAAGCATTACACAGACATCTCTCGTTTGCAAACACAGCCAGAAGGTCTGGAGTCTGCGATAATTGCAAAGATTCGTTCACGAAAGGAAACCACAAGACAAAGATGAATTCAGAGAGAAGCTATAAGATTATAAATTCTTTCAAGCAGTTTCATAATTTCTAGTCTGATAGAGACCTTCCCGTCAAGGGTTTGAGATTCCGCTCCCGTTTTCGGAGGTCGATGGTAATTCGCGAGACAAATAAGGTTTTCATTTTAGGGTGCGCGGCACCGTTCACCATTAACGGCCCAGAGTGCTATCGGTCACGGAATTTCGACGACTGCCGGTGAAGGCGCGTGCGCTCCGCTTCATCGCCTCCCGCCTTAATTCCTATCATCGCCGGGGCTTGATTGAATAGCGGCGATCTTGATAATAGTTGCGGCTCGTTACGGGAAGCGCGGCCTGAAATTTCATCCGGCAAGAAATTTCGTCGCTTTGCGCGACATCGTTCGCCAACCTGGTCACGCTCGGTTTCGGCAGACGCTTTGCTGACTGCACGTTGCGGCTTTGTCGCCTGCAGATCCAACTAACGAAGCCTCGACCTGATCGATATTACTGTTATCCCTATGACACGCGACACACGAACTACTATACGCACAGCTGATCTTACGATTAGCTCTCTAATTCTCTACAAACAAGGATCTTACTGAAACAATCCCCTTGGAGGACTAGATCGAACCTCTTCAATGTTGGAAGAAAAAGGAAAGTATGTTGTGATTTGTTATGCGAGTAATTAAGTTCATCTCTTGAGAATTTTATTAGAAAGCCTTTATTGGAAGAAATGGTTCCTGTTGTCGTTTGAAGTAACTTTTCCCTTTCCGAAAATGTTCTCCGTTGCTTTGTTAAGAAGTTATTAACGAAAAGCACGCATCGATCAGAGGTTCCGCTGAGCGCGGCGTTGCCATTGGCCGAGTCGGAATCTATCCACCGTAGCCGCGCTCTGATTGGTCCCTGTTTTTCGTTAATAACTCCTTAATAAAGTCGCGGAGAACATTTTCGCAAAGGGAAAAGCTACTTGAAATGACGTCAGGTATCACCCCTTTCAAGGAAATAACATTTTTCGGAAATCTTATAGATATGTATAAGAGTAGTACCTATTATCATACGAAGGGTATCATATAAAGAAATAATTATTAATACTAGCATTGTTTGTGTACAAGTAATTATAGTAATATTCGATTGTTTTTATTGAACTATAAAATGGGCAGTGCTAACAATAGGCGGTGCTTTTGTAGTTTTAATAAAATTGAGTGCGTGAATACCTGATCCATGCTACGTTAGCTAATAAACAAAATTGTTCGATCGGAGCTGTTGCCTAGCAGGAT
The DNA here is from genome assembly GCA_028455765.1 of Lasioglossum oenotherae. NCBI lineage: Eukaryota > Metazoa > Arthropoda > Insecta > Hymenoptera > Halictidae > Lasioglossum > Lasioglossum oenotherae. The sequence continues at coordinate 7,800,666 of CM052298.1, read as the reverse complement.
TGGCAATCCGCGAGACTTAATTCGGAATGGCGTGCGAAGAACGTTGTCGATTCTACACAGCAGAGCAAACCTATGAACTATTCGAGCGTTTCTCTTTTTTTCTCGGTGGTTTCCACGTGTTCGGGATCAAAGTCGAGAGGGAACCGATTGCCAAATTCCCGTTTCATCGGCTGGGTGCGGTGGCGGCGGCTACAATTAATGTTTACAGTCGGAATTTCCATTAGATTACAATTGAATTCGATTTTGTTCGCGCGTTAAATAGCGTATCGGTCGCGGGGCCGTTGGATTACACTGTAGCCGGCCGGAACACGTGTATAAATATTCGCGGGCAGGAGATAACGGGCCGAAAAGTGCCGTTCAACGACAACTTCGATTTCACCGCGATAATGAAGGAGATTATGGAAATTCCGGGGCATAACGGGTGCAATTTATCGGACCTCAAAACGTGGTAATTCCGGCTGTACCGATTCTACAAATCCCGATTAACTTAATTGCCGGCGCATAAATTATCGGCTGGGTAACATTTAATGACGATCGGAATTTCATTTTCCCGGTTGAAAAACTATCGCGGGATAAGCCCGCGTCGGCGTCGCGGCGGTCGCGTTAATAAAGCCGCGGAATGAATCGCGAGAAGAAATTGAACGCGAGCGAGCACCAACGGCTCCGATTGGTTCGCTCGATCGTTCCCGCAATTCCCATTCTTCCCGCGGATCGAATAACCGTTGTCGGATTATTATGAAACTCCAGCTTGAAACAGTTAATAATCGGTTATTGTCGGATGTTTATTCTGGAACAACGGCGCGCCAGCGATTGCCATCGCGAGCCTTTGCCCGCCGTTTATTACTTTTGCCAAACGGGCGACCGAAACGGCCACACACCAGCCATCGTTCGGCTCTCATTGTCGTTACCGAGCGATTCAGAGGGTTTTTTTTCTGAGAGTCGATAAATTTATTCGTACAATAGAGGACGCTCCTACGTTACCTAAATATCCCTAATGTAATCGTAAATCGATCGCACAGCGACTTCGATAGAACGGACTTCGATGATTTCGACAATATTGTGCCTCGCGATTTGATATTCTTGATCCTGCACATAGACAATGTTTGTTCGTGCTCACACGTTCTCCCTTGCTCTCCAATAATACTTCAGTGAATAATTCATTATCCCTCGCCCATTGAACGAAGACACTTTAATTGTTCTCCAGTATCTAGATCGGTGTCAGAGTCGACTTTGACTAACGAATCTCCATAAAATATCAGTTTTATTCTTGTGTCGTCACTGTGCTTTCGGAACGTTACTTCGAAACAAAGTTTCTAGTTGATCGATCCATGCGATCGCCTTCTGTCTATTAATTGTTTCGTGAGGTCCAGGAATAACCTGGCAACTTTTTCGGCCACGATGCAAATAGAGTTACTCGAGATAAGCATGCATACACGTTTTGTTCCGTTTCACTTGAACCACCAATTTCCGGCGATGAATTGTTAATTGTCACCATAAGCCCTCGCGTGTTCTATATTTCGCGGAAGTTTGGCGCACGAGAAAATTGCTCGGCGGCTCAGCCAGGGCCAGAAAACACAGGACGAAAGAGAAGCGAACGGGCCATTACTAACCTTGTCACGCAGCGAACGCTCGGGGGATCCGAGTCGGTCAGCCATGCCATCCGAAAACGTTGTCGTAGAAACCCTTGCCATCAGCTATAGGAACAGTACGCCGACCCAGATGTATCGCTGGGAGCTCGGGAGTTGGCACAGGCTGTGATTGGTCCCAAATATTAACCGTTTGCGGTCCCGCGTCCAACCTGACATCGATTTTATTCTTGGGGGTCCGCTGGCCAACATTCTGCCTGCACAACCATTTTATTCTGCTTGGTACAATAGCCAGAGGTCCTCTTGCCTAAGTACCTGGACAGCGAAGTTGTCTCAATGTATCACTCTGCTTCAATATTCAACAGTCTCATCAGTAGACTGCGGATCTTTATGCAAAATAAAAATGTTTTGCATTGTTTGTTTGAAGAAGGGATAACATAAAAATTGATTACATCCCTTACCGACTTTGTTATACATTAAAGGCAACATTACAACATTCTTGAATTTCTTAAATCTTTTACTGCTTTATATTTCGCTCGATCAATTTCTTCACAAATGCATAAAGATCCGCAAGCTACTCCACAGTAATGCAATAATCAACTAATATTTAAAAATGACTAATAGTCTTCTTGAATAAAGGAGGTATTTTTCTCGATCGTAATTTGGAATAGTAATATTTCTCGGCGCACCAGTTCGATCAAATTCTACATTAAATATAGCTAAGTTGTAAGGCATGAAACGTTTCGATTAAAATGCCAAGTGCTATGCTATTGGAGGACGAAACACACCACCTTTCTTTTCCTCCAATAGAATAGCACTTGGCATTTTAACTGATTCAAATCCGAACCGGAAACGTTATTTGGTTCAAACCCGAATCGAAACGTTTTATGCCTTACAACTTAGCTATATTTAGTGTAGAATTTGATCGAACCGGTGCGCCGAGAAATATTACTAGTCTTCTTGAATGTTAGTCATAGCAAAATAGTCATTAGTCAAAACTTTTTGATTAGTTAGTGATGACTAAATGGCAAATAGTTAGTCACAGTCCTAAGTAATCCTTAGCTATTGCTTATTGGTGAATTAGTAGTATTACACGTTGCACTGAAAACATGCAGGGTTAACATTAGAATACATGTACGCAGAGTGAAGGTTAACCGAAAGCCATTATACTTTGGGACTTGAGGCTGCCAGCTATGCTAACTTCGAAGGTTCCAACGATATGTACACCGTTGCAGAGATGCAGAACCTTGCGATTGCAGCGATTGCAAGCCGCCCGCTGCGAGGCGACGCACCCGACAGCCATCACGACTTCTATGGGATGTCGCGCGTGCATCCCTCTACTATTTTGTCGGATATTAATGGAACCCGACTTGATAAATGAGCCGGTCGTGGGAGGCACGCGAAAAGATACGGGAGGCTCCTCCCACATGCTGCTCGCCACCGTCGCCTGCGGCCGTTTGAAGAGAACAGCCCAGTCCCGTCGCGTCTCTCTCCTTCCGCGAATAAATACGCGAATAAAAGGAGAGCAGAGGTAGCCACCCTTATGCGAAAGTCACCTTTTGGACGATAACAATTGGACACGATGCGCATTTATTTCTTTGCAACCCTTCACACCCGGGGGCAGTCTTCGGATTGCAAGAGGTTGCGTGAGGTTGCAAGCAATCTAGTATTATTATTAGCATACTGCGAATTTTATGCATTTATGACGATAATGGGTACGTACAATTTAAGGGAGAGGACATATTAAAAAGATTTGAGGACACCAGTGTATTAGTTTCATCACTGGTGTCCTCAAATTAAAAGAAGAAAGAAATTTTTATTTGGCTTCCCTGTCTTGCAATCAATGCATACATTTTTTATTTTACATAAAGATCCACAGTCTCTAATTATTAGATTGCAGATCTTTAGGGTAAACTTTACTCAAAACCGGACTCAAAATTAGTACGAATTATGTTGTATTTGGTATGTGATCCAGTAGATCTGTACTCGCCGCGGATGCAGATCGAAGTATCGATCCTCGTTGAGCATTTTTGACAGGTGTGACAGCGCCGCCATATTGGTTTGTAGTGACGACCGTGAGCCGCTTACCTTGCCGCCCCCCGACCTAATCCTAATCAACTCAGGGTGCGTTCCGTTGCACGCATCAGACGCATAGATCGCATTCAATGCGATGCGCGCATTGACATCGTTCCGATTCGTTTATGCGCACTGATGCGCATGATGCGCGCTTGGAAACGGAACGCTTTTCCATGCATTTGATGCGAATCAAAAATGGTTGCTTATACGGGTGACAAAACGCTATCTGCATTAACGTTATTTTTGTTAAATAAAATCATTTGTAGTGATTTGAGTGATACTCTATGCAGTCTATGCGCATTATGCGTGCAACGGAACGCACACCCAGTAAGCTGCGTGCGAACGTCACTACAAACCAATTGGCGGCGCCCTTACCTGTCAAGAAACTGGAAATATGCTCAACTTTAAGCGACCATAGCTCCTCAACTATTGATCCTAGAGGCTCGAAACTTCGATCTGCATCCGCGGCGGGTACAAATCTACTGGATCACATATCAAATACATGATAATTCGCAGGAGAAAGGCACAAATGTTGAGTCCGGAAAAGTAAAGAGCAGCCGATCTTTATGCAATGTAAAAATTTCCTTCTTCCTTTAATAAATCCAACGAGTTGGAAATTATACAGACTTATTCTGCACCTCGTCTAATCCTTCTGTTTCAATATACAATGTGTGTATAGTGCAGAGATCGTAAGTTGCCGGGAACTTGCAAACTGTATTCGTGTATTATTGCAAATAATTTAATAGATGACAACTAGTTCGGATTATCGAGAAGCTGTTGCGCATGAAATGACTGCGAATAAGCAAGAACTATGTCGAAAAGCGAAGTGGAATCGCGAAGAGTCCACCGTAGTCCGGCTCTTGGTCGGTAAAAAAAATTTATGGTCGTCAGAAGGGATACAGTCATGGCAGTTTCTCGCAGCGACGGCGTCGCCTCGCGGACGCTTTATCCCTAACGTCGCGTCCGTTTAAAAAACTTAAAACACGGGCTTTAAAGAGGACAGTTATTCTCATCTTTCTTGATCGCCTGCCGCGTTACAGCACCGGGATTTAACCGAGCCGGAGCTGTTTATCTATAAAGCATAAACGGGCCGGCCCGGTTCCACATGAACTTCGCGCTTATAAAAGCTGCGCCGGCTAGGATAAGCGTCGTCACGCGAAACGACGCGACGTGAAACCCGGGCGCTACGTTAAATCTTCCATCCGGGGAGTTTTCTTTCGCGACGAGTCGACGCGGGAAAATGCTGGAAATCCAGGCTCGGTCAGAACACGCGCGCGCACACGCGTGTCTGTTCATTTTCGAAATGCAGACATTCCGTATTCGCCGGCCGAGCCACGCGCCGTTTATTTCTATCGAAAACTCGGGCACGTGCCGCGACTGTAATAGAAATTGACGTAGATGCGGGGCGTATGCGTTCCCAGTCGGCAGCACCATCCGAACGAACTAATTACGCGTGTATCGGGTAACGAGACAAACGCGTTTATCGATTCCGGTTACCGGGAAATTACGGGCGGGGTCGGTTTCTTCAGAAAATAATCACAGAGCGACCAGACATTGCGAAATTGCTCGCCGCTCACCTTTGCGGGGAACCTGGCCGACAAAATTATGGATACAATTTATCTTTGTGCGAAAGAATAATTTCTTAAATTCTCCTCGGAGATATTAACCCGTCGCCGTGCCGTTTCCTTCACGGCTACAGAGAGTAGAACGGCTTCATCTCAAACAAAAAAATATATTAAAAAACTGTTTAAAAACCACGCTTATATTAACATGCACTGAATAGGAGAAAATAATTTTTCAGACATTAGTGACCATAAATAAAAGCGTGGAGCAGTAAACTATATTGACGTAATCTTCGTGGACGCTTCATGCTTTTATTTATAGTCACTAATGTCTGAAAAAAATTATTTTCTCCTTTTAAGTGCAAAAATATCACAGCAAAAGAAAGAAAAATTTTTTTCTATATTTATTTCAGTGGTTAAAAATTGATTACGAGAGAAGAAAATTTTATTTCGTCTGGAAATAAAAAGGCCAGTGTGGAGATCAGTTTTCTTCCACTTCTGGACAAAGAAATTCGAATGACTATTGTATAACCGTAAAATAAATCGTGGCATAAGGGGTTAATAGGCATCATTGAAATACGATTACCGTTCGAATGGTCAGAGCCAAACAATTGCAGCCACGCGAGGATCGTTCGGTCGGTAAACAAGTTTTTCAATGGAATGCGCTTTGCATTCTATGGGCGACATTCTTCGGTCGAAAGTTTCCGACAACATTATTTCGGATACCGGTATCGCTGTTCTCCTTCCTCGGGACCCTATTTTCGAGTTTCCTAACCGCGATTTCGAATCGGAAATTCAAATATTTAAAAAGTTCCGAAATACTATCGAGAAAAGTGAAGCCGTGTTTACCGTGGAAAGCTCTTCGAATCTTTATCGACCGATTTGAAAGTCAATGCCTGGTGTGCCCGCTACGCGTTCGGGATCCTTTAAAACGGATTAGAGTTGAAGCGCGTTTTGAAATTTCCGCTCGGAGTCGCTCCGAATACGTGCGAACCGCAATTCCGGCTTTGGATATCCAGTCGCGCGAGCCTAGATACAGAGTGTCCTGTTCGAACATTCGCGAGTGATTATTTATCCAAATACAACCCTAGCAATTTTCCTAAACTCATTCTGCTTAACGCCGCGACATTTTCACGTGCTTCCTGGTCTATTAAAAAAGCTTCCCGGTCCATATTTTAAGTATAACGTATTAAAAAGTCCCATAACTCTTTTGATCCTGGGTCAGTAATTAGAAAACCGCGAGTGATGTTTCACGCTGAAATTTAATTAACCACTCGATCTCGCCACGAAAAATATGATAAAAATCACCGGCAGTGTGGTAAAGGACACTTTGCAGTCTCTGACGCCGGTTTTATGCATATTTATTCAAAGACAGAAGTACGGTGTCTTCTTTTACTCAATGTATAAAAATCGTTTAATCGAATAAACGTCCGTTACATTAGAAACAATAGGAAGACTGGCGTATCTACAAGAAATGGCTCTAAAAGTTTCAAAGAAATTGATTAACGAAGCAGTAAATGATCCTGAACATTGATATGGTTGTGAGAACGGCCCGCCGCATAGTGGTGCAAACAGGGAAAAGTAAAAAAATTAAATAAATAAATGAATATTTATTTGTTTGCCACATAACCGTTGTATCTGCGGCATGCTTCCCACAAATTTTCAAGCAGGTTTGTTGGATAGTTTGGTTTTTATAGATTTTCCTCCGCTTTTTGGCCATTTGGCGCCAGTGTGCGACGTCGGAGAGTTGAAATAAAAGGAGTGGACAAATCCCGAGCAAATGACGTTCGACCTAAACGATGCAGTAGGGGTGTGAAAGGAGAGAAACAACGCAGACATTCTAATCTACCGACAACGCGGAGTCGTCGCGAAGAAGGACAAGCAAGAAGGAAATTGTAATGTTCCGATTGACAATGTTCAGAAATTGCGCCGCGGAACAAAGGGTAAATCGTGAGGGAAAATCGGAAACCGGTGGAAACGGGGAAGAGGCGAACGGTCGCGTTATTCAAGCGTACAGAAGGCAAGAAGCATGGAAGTATTGGCAGTCGGTGGGACGCAGGGTGACGAAGTCTGTCGCAATATCCTGTAACGAAAGCCAATAAATAAAGGACGGCTTTGCCGTGGAATTAAAACACATAGATCACGAGAGGTGACGCGGGTGGATCGTAGGCATCGTTTCCGGTTCTCGTCGCGTCTCTGTTCCGCCCGTTTCTCTGTTCCCTTTCGAGAGAACTGCGGCCGCAGATTCGGGGATGGCTGCGGTCGAACTCGAACCTCGAATTAATCTCGGTCGGGCACTGATTGCGAAATAATTTCGCGATCGGACCGGCCCGTATTCGCGCGGGCTCGCGAACGATTCGCGCTCGTTACGAATGACGCAAGACGCGAATATACCTCGGTTATAAATGCCTTTAAACGCTCGATACTTCCCCGTGGAATCTTGCTACAGGTAAATCTCTTGATTTACGAACGCAATTCGTTGCCACGAGAATCGACCGTTTTCGCGCTTAACGTTGCAGCACGGCGCATCGCGCGCCGCGGCTCTCTCGGGCGGCTATCGCTTCTCTCCGGTGAACGCAGCTATGTTTTCATAATGAATTCGCTGGGCCCCCGGAGACCCGGAGAGCTCTCCGAGAATAATTCTTTCGCGTGATTCACCGAGGAGGATCGACGGTGGTTCATGCCACCAGTGCTTCGCGGAGAGATCGACATTTTGGGAGAGCTTGTTCGTGGGAAATCTGGAGAGGGACGATGGGTATAGTATTTGCGAAGTACTTCACGTTGTTGAGTTAATATCTGTGGTTGCAAGGTAAAACGCCGAGTGTCACAATTTCAAAAAATTTGAGTTTATGCATTCATTGAGCTTCGTAGTATAGGATTGACGTGGTTGTCAGAAAAAAAGTCATTAAAACAATTTCGAAAGGCTCGAAAAAATAATACAATTTAATCGATGTTCTATATCGAAGCATTAGTGATTAAAACTTTAAACGGCTATATCTCGAAAGTGAAAGTGTGTAACATGCGGCGTTCTTCCTGACAACCACAGATATAATTTAAATATAACGTGCATTACTGTGACGTAATATGAAAGAATTAGTTAGAGTTACACTATCTAAAAATTATTCAGGGCTGCCCCATGGCTACTTTTTTTTCTTAACAGTGAGACCCCAGATGGTCGGCGTACCCACACCCACTAAAAACCTTAACCTCACCCGGACGGTCAATGGATCGCCCCTCTACTAGACGTCCCCGATATAATTGGGGGTTGAGGCCCCGCTGTCCGCATTTTTCTCAACCCCCATGAGATCGGGCCTTCTCCACTCCTGTTCTTGGCGAATCAGCCCCAGGGCTACCTAGAACAATTGAGTGCAGGTCGGGACTACCTACAGTTACGTAGGGCTTCCTTGGTCTACCTTGGACTACAGTGGCACCTCCGACGAATATTTCGAAATTAACGACCCAAAATCAGATTGTTAGAGGTGATGCATTTAGACGCATCAGTGTTTACCACTCATCTAGGAGCACGGTAGTGCACCAGCCAAGTTCTCGCACTACCTCCTTTTACACGAAACAACTTAGCCGTTTTTTAGAAGCTTATAACTCGGTACTGGAGGCAGATGGAGAGATGTAATTTCGTAGACTTGTTAAATACTATCATGTCTCAATATTGACAAAACATTAATCTTCCAACATTAGTAGGGTTCGAGACATAGGACCTCAAAAATCGCTTTTGTCACTGACTGACTGACAGATCATCAAAACCTTTTGGGTACTTCCCATTGACCTACAAGCTTGAAATTTGGTACATAGGTCCACCATAACAAACACTCAAAGGAATAATTATCAAAGCTTGAAATTTTACACCTTAAAAGGGTTGTATTGAAAAAAAACATTACGAAATAGGTACATAGGATAGAACATAGCAGCATAACATACATCACCAAAAATTGATGAAATCCCAACAAAAACATCCTGTAAACAGGAGCCCACCATGTAACTCTTTAAAAATAAAATAGCGTTCTTTTAAACTGATTTTTACAAACGCTTTTTTCAATATTGCAAGAGGTATTTCTAAGCTAACGAACTTGATCGTATTTTGTTTGATCTCACAACTTTTTACGGCCGTAGGAACTTGGCTCCTGTTTGCAGGATGTTTTTGTTGGGATAATTAGAAGACGGCATATAAAAATGTCGATAGCATTAGTATGGTAACATCTGCAACATCGTACTATGTGGACCTCGCACAAAGAAACCGATTAGCGGGCGTCGTTCCCGAAAAGGAGAATGATTTTTGCAGACACTAGACTCTAGATGGATAGATAGAACACTCGGAATGAGTGTGCGGTTGCGAATCGCGTTCCTCCGCTCAAGAAGGGTGGCCGCGTTCCACGAGGGCGACGTTTCCCGCAGTTATCAAAGGTGTGACGCAGCGGGTCGCAGGTTGTCGCATCGCGGAACGGGTTCTGGGCGTACGGTTGCCAGCGAGAGCGTGGCGTCGCGTCGCGTCGGCAGCGTAGGAGATGTAAATGGTGCGCTTCATTAACGTGAGTTACCGTCGCATCCATTATTCGCGGTAACCGAGCTGACAAGCACGATTCCAGGCCTGTCCAGGGTATTACCGTGGCGCGCTCCTTCCTGGACAGCCAAATTGGGACGACGCGGCCCGGCCCAGCCCGGTCCCGCCCCGTTGTCCTGGAAAACGTTGATCGCGTAAACGACACGACGCAATTCCGCTTAATAGTGTTATTCCCGCACTCGCCTTTTACCCAGACCGATTCATCGGTTAACCAAGCTCCTCGCGATTAAGACTTTTCTCGGCCCCCATCCCCAAACGGCTGAAACGTGTTATTTCAACCCGCGGGAAGTAATATCGGAACCCGCGACGACCGAAACGTGACTTTTCTCACCGAAAACCGACAAGTCTTCCCTACAGCCCGCCAAAGAAACTGATGGCTGTCTCCCGCCGCGCCGCCAGGAAAACGCACGCACCGCCATTTTCTTCGAACGGATTTCGAGCGGTTTTCCTCCCGGTGGCAGCGTATTCCTTGACGGGAGGATTGCCTGACATCGTGCCAACGAATCCCCGCCCCAAACTTCAAGGTAAACTGTCCTGAATAAGATCTGTTTCTAATTCGCCTCTGAACTGAAGAAAACATTCTTCGTCAACTGCGACAGACAGCAGCCAGACAGACGTCTCGTTCTTGTTTTAATTTTGTGAAGGTAATCCTGTAACGCAGCTTCCATACAACGTGGTGTAAAAATTGTGAGTTGCATGAAATTTAATTTAATTTGATCCAATTTACACTAATTTCGAGATTCTTATAATGCGAAGGAAAACTGCAATTTTGCACAAATATGTGCAAACGCACAAAGTCCACAGTCTAGTACCTAAGGACCAATGGACTGGGGATCTTTGTGCAAAATAAGAATTGTCTTATTCGATTGTCACAGGAATCAGGCAATCATTTTAGTTATTCTTGAATTCTTCTAATCTATCTTCCGTATTTAATTTCCTCAGTTCCGATTATAAATTTGTCAAACCAGTTTACCAATTATGATAGATCAAACTTTGCGAAGGAAGAGAAGCAGAAGGAGAAGACATTGCGGTGAAGCAAACAGAACTTTCCATAAAAGGAGGCTTTTGAATCGACAAGTGGACGTTCGACTACCACTCAAGCAGATTATTTCGCGATTTCAAGAGAGAGAGAGAGAGAGCGAACGATAAAGTGATTGCTGCTAAGAAAACCGAAGGATTTCTTCGCACGGTGCGGGTGTCTTGACTTCATTGCGAGAGTCGTTCGAGAGAGCTGTCCCGGGAAGAGTGACCGAACGAAATGGCGTGGAACGAAGTCGCTGAAATACGACAAAAAATCGCCGTCAGGGTACGCTCAACTTTCCGCTGGCGACGTCGCCGGGGATCGAAGACAAGAAGACCCTTTTCTTCGGAAACAACCGTGGAACGCGAGCAACGGGTGACCTGCGACCTTTCGGAAACCACGAGCACGGAATGGGTGGACACGGGAACGACCGGCCAGCCCACTTTCATCCCCCAAAAACCTTCGAGAAGAACGGGAAGATGCTGCGGGCTAACCTTTCGAATACTTTGCGCAAACGACGCGACGCCGAGGAATTCCGCAGACCTGTCGGTGTTGCTAGTCTTCGACGGGAGCACGACAGTGGTACAAATTTTCTTTTACCACAACTCCAAATCGTAGAACACAGCGAAACAATCGAACCAATGAAACCAATAAGAATTTTCAGTAAAGACCGTTTGTTACACGCGCTGACCTAACAATGCCACAGTTTCAAAGAACATTCTCTTACACGTAAGATCCCAAAGCCGTCATTTCTTTTTCAAACTAATCTTGTGTTTCGCTCGAGGCAAAGCATGGAAAGACAACTTTAAAAAGATGTATTACAATCGGGAACGACGAGTTAGAAAAATGTAAAAACTTTACGTCCTCCCGTCGATTTTCGAAATCGATTTTCTGAAGGTGTTCCGATAATGTACCAAGATTATTGTAAAGTGAAATTAACCAAGTATCAGTTTATTTATTACAGTCACGTACTCCCGCACAATTAGAAGTTAACTGAATACAGCACTGCCAATGCGTTAGTTCACGGTTCAAGGGGTCGAATATTTTCCAAAAGAACCATTTCCCATAGATTGCATCGAAATCGATGCGTTCCCTCGTTGGCGGGGAATACTTTCCGAGACGGTTCGCTCGAAGATTCCTTGACAAATATGGAGGGAACCCTTTTATCGTTCATGACAAAGGGACCAGGAAAAATTGAAATGGACTCGGCGCAGTGGATGCCGGTGGTTTCCCGAAGCCTGGCACACGGCGGCTGTTGTTTATTCGCGCGAGACAAAAGCGAATCGCATCGGCGTCAAACGCGACACGAACTTTGCATTATCGATCCCGGGAACCTGGAAGTCCTGGAAGCACTGGAACAGCTCGGAAGAACTTGAAAATATAAGGCTAGGTTAACCGGGTGCTCGACCGCATTCGACCGATCCCCAACACGGATCCCTGGATCGGAGAACACACGGAACGACCGGGATATGTAGAACCTCTAGGTAAACCTGGATAGACCTTGCCCATACGTCAGGTGAACGCCCAGCTAAACACATAGGACGGTTGCGTGAATCTAGGTAAACCTACCTCATATCTGATCCTAATGCAGCTATTACATAAGGAATACGCCTGTACGAATTTCGATTAGCTCTAACTAAGCTACTGGTAAATTATACAACGGTCAAAGGAGAATCGAGCCTCTGGGACTCGTCCAATCTAGATTAATTGCTTCCTTTCACATTTCGAACGATGAAATGTACTATTTACATCTAAGATATTTGTAATACAATTTAGATTTTTTATCAGAGATTCTCACTCATGGAATGAAACACTAGAACGAACACTGTGAAGATTGCAGCCGGAACGAACGTTGGTAGCGAACGTGCTAAGCAAGATTTATTCGGAAACCACGGGTCCGATCCAGATTAATTGCTTTAAAATTTAAAGTTTAAATTTCCAGTTTTTATTAAAGTTTCAAATTCAAAGCCGAGGAGCTAGACTTCTGTGCACCAGAGACAATGCTGACGCTTGTAATGTTTGTAAAGAATATACAGGGTGTTTCGTTTATCTGATGACGGAAATATCTTGTGACGCACTGAAGTTACGAATAAAATTTGTTTACAAAAATTGTTCCATATGAAGGGCACAATCATATAGTTCAATTTTTTTTAGGACTAGAATGGTGGGGAGGGGGGGATTTCAAAGTCAAAGTAAATTTTTTACATGGAATGTCCTATTTTTTACACCATAGATCGATAGAGTATCAAATTCTGAGTATAATAGTGTTGACCTTCATATATCCTGAACACCTAATAGTTAACGAGATATTATCGAAACGATTTCTTTCTTCTTTGGATAATATTTCGTTAACTATTAGGTTTAGGACATACGAAGGTCAACACTGTTATACTCAGAATTTGATGCTCTGTCGATCTATGGTATAAAAAATAGAACATTCCACTTAAAAAACTTAATTTGACTTTGAAATCCCCCTCCCCACCATTGTAGTCCTCAAAAAAATTAGACTATATGATTGTATCCTTCATACCGAATAATTTTTGTAACTTCATAGATATTTCCGTTATCAGATAAACGAAACACCCCTCTGCATACAGGGTGATTCAAACCGTTATACTTCCTTGCAAAGGAATATGGAGAAACCGATGCCGGGGATAACATTTTCGCGAAGGGAAAAGTTGCGTCAAATGATTTCAGGAATAGCCCCTTTCAGGGAGAAGTACAACATGAAATATATTTATTTATATTTTACAAGAGGATACGTTCTCATTAATAGAATTAAATCACTATGAAGATGGCAGCCGGAACTTTGGTAGCGAACGTGCTAAGCAAGATTTGTTCGGGAACCACGGGACCATAAAAATCCGTAGAAACGGCAGCCATAATAACGGAGGAGCCGTTGAATGTTTCTAGTCGAGGAATGTATATCCGTGAAATCTCATTGCGCTTAACGACCCTTCTCCTCTCTTTCTACTTGTGCTTCCGTTCTAATCCCTCCGTCGCGTTGCCTCCTTGGTCTCCCTGTTTGTCTCGGGTCCATTCCGTTCCGCACGCGAAATTTGTCGCACGTCCAATAAATTCCAGCGTATGTGCATGCGGGTTAACCGAGTAATAGGATTGCTCGTGGCGAACATTGGCGTCGCTTCCTGTGCTCGTCTTTTTCACCTTCGTTCTCATCCCTCTCTCTCTCTCTCTCCGACTCTCCCTCTCTCGCACACATATGGTACATACATTCTCTCACAGTCGGCTGCCAAACGGCCAGCTCCGAAGCGCAATCTCCTCCACTTGGCGGCCATTTGTCTTTCGTCTGCCGGGCATTTTTTCGCCGAATGAAGATACCGCGAGGGCAGACACAAGCACGTTTGCGGCCGACGGGCTTTTCGCGCTCGCGAAATGCACAAATCCGAGAAAAAGGGTTGAGAGGTCTTGGCCTGCTTGACAATCGGAATACAACGCGATGCTTGTGAAACTTTTTCCCGAAAGAATGAATGCGCGTTCTTTTCTTCGCGGTTCGAAACATCACGATCGCGCCGCTTAATTATGTCTCACTGTACCGAGTGAGCCACTTAACTGTGGCGCCATTTATTTAGCCACATTTACATTACATTTAAAAATGTGAAACAGTGAAAATCTAAGAACAATTAACGAGTACTGTTACGTCGTTTCCAACGTATGAAAATTGTTCAGCGATCGAATACATTTTCATCGAACCCCTGTTTCCCATAATTAGACTGCGGATCTTTATGCAAAATAAAAATTGGTTGCATCAATGACAAACAAGAAAAGTCGAACAGAAATTCTTTTCCTTTTAGTAACTTAAATCAGCTGAAACTGATACGTTAATACTCTTAAATATTTTTAATCCGTCCACTGCTTTAAATTGTACCTGCTCATTTTTATCATAAATGCGTAAAATAATACTTTTCGCTTGAAAAAATGTAACAAGCAAAAGATATTGGACATTAATTAATTATCCTAAAGAAATTTTATTGATAATGAAACGTCAGCGTGATTTCAATAAGCCGTTGAAAAAATGGACGTGTTCGGAAGAAAACGTTTCGAGGACTGCTCGGAGAATAATATTCTCTTTGGTCGTTGGGATCCATATTATTCCTTCAAAGGCTCAGAATCGTCGAAGAACCCGCGATTCCGATATTCCGTTTGAAGACTATTTGAGAGCTGCATAATTAACAATCGGCGCGATAATCTCGCTTTCCGCATAATTCAGCGTAATCTGTCCGTTCCGTGGCACAATGGCGATCGAGATCTGAGAAGAAAACGCTGTTAATATTCCTCCGGCTCGCCGCGAGATTATTCGCGATAAACATTCGTCTTTCTGACTAGTAATCTGTCGATTGGCGGGGTGGGCTCGTTTGAATCCTCGGGAACGGTCTGCGGCTTTTTCTTTAAAGGAACGCGAATTCATTAGGGAACCGCTGCGCCGCGCCGCCCTGAAGCCCCGGAGGAAAAAAGGAAAATCGCAAGATTGTTAACCGAAGCCCGTGGCCCTGCAAAGATCAAAGGATGTGCAATCTCAATTTTCCACATCTCTTTCAATTACATCCTCCAGGCATTAATTTGTGCGAAGTGGCCCCGGGCCGACCGCCATAATGAACGCGAGAAGCAAGACGTTATTCGATCAGTTCAAGGCTGCAAGTATATACGTTGAAGATACGTCGTAACATTTATAGAAACTTCTCCAGTTAGGCAAGAAGTGATGTATGAATAATCGCAGAGTGTCTTTTATAAGATTATGCATTAAAAACTGCGACTATTCTATTAGAAGAATTGTCACTATTGTGTCTTTAACGCAGAAGATGTACGTACCTAATACAAAAACGAATTTGTTCTGCGGAATGCTGTTGACATCTACAGCAAAGTATTGTACAGGGTGTTCATTTGAAAACTTTCCATCCGAATATCTCGAAAAGTATGAAAGAGATTAAAAAAGTGTAAAACACGTGTCCACGGAATTCGAAGGACAACTTTTCAAATGGAAACCTGTGGATAAAAAAGTGCGCGGATAAAAAAAAGTATCCTACGACAATTGCTGATCTTTTTACGTCCAATAAGATCTCATTATAAAAAATATAGTTTTCCATTTGAAAAAACAAAGTTGACCTTCAAATGCCCTTGAAGACGCTACCCAAATAAAAACTGATACTGCCCCCCTCTTTCCCTCTCGAAATCCTTGGACAGGTGTTTTACACTTTTTTAATGTCTTTCATACTTTTCGAGATATTCGGCTGGAAAGTTTTCAAATGAAGACCCTGTATACAGGGTGAGTCACCTAACGTTTGCACCTCAAATATCTTTGTTGTTTCTAAAGATACGTAAAATATGACAAGAACAAAGTTGAATGGTACACTGTGCTATACGTTATATATCATAATATTTTTGTTTCAAAGATCTGTTGTGAGCAACAATAAAAAGAATCTTACATGTTTCATTTCGCCCGCAAATGTTCGTCTTCGTCTGAACAATGTTTTGAAGGGCAACGGTGTGTCCCTTTTTCAAGATCGCGCTTATAGGCACTTTAACGTGGCATCTTCAGCCGCGAATCTCGTTTCGAAGGTCGACGGTGATTCTCAAGGAGAAAAATCTAACCGGCAGTCGCGACTCGGATATTGCGTTTGTGGACCAAGGGGAGGAAAAATTACTTTTTCCACGAAACAAAGTTTACGGATCGAACGAAACGAAGGGTCGTCCCTTTCACCTTAATAAATGTCAGTTAAGCGTGCCGGAGGATGCTAGATTGCCTCTAGCCTCTAGCAAGAGCGATCGCTGTTGCGGCCTGGCCTCGACTCGTTTCGCCACGCCTCGCCACAGACAGACGGCTGGCAATAAAGGGAGAAAGTTTATCGGAAAACCGAGAATATGGAAAAATCTGAACGGTGGCGATCGGTGGTAGTATTCTGATGAGGGAGCAACGATTTCTGATCGACTCGCCTCGACTGTGTCCACGTTCTCACAGAGAAACACAGACTGGTCATCTTAAGAGGCAAATCCAAAGCCCGAAAAAATAAATGAAAAATTCATTGGTATTATTATACAGACTTTATACAAACTGCTTGCCTTCAATGTTAAAATATATTATGGAATACAACGTACCACCCTTGCGAAATATCAAAGCAATTAAGCAATCACGAGCTCACTAAATATTATACAGGGTGAGTCAGCTAACGTTGCCACCCCAAATATCTTTGTTGTTTTTAAAGCCTAATTATAAGTATGAAGTCTACAAATAAGGGGCTTCGAAAATTAGTGAGTGATTAACGGGTAGACTGCGAATTTTTAATGGTTAATTCAAAATAATAATGTTCTGTGTCTGTTATATGGACTAGGAGCTACTTAGAAAGTTTATACGTGCAATTATAGTCACTGAATTCCTAAGGGAAGGGACTATCATTGTAGGTGTTTAAAATAGGGTGGTTCCATTTAAAAAAATGAAGGTGACCTTTTGATATCTAAAAAAATCACATAAAAACAAAAATATTTTTGGTATCATTTGAGCCCACTGAGCAATTCAACTTTGTCCTTCAGACATTTGACGTATCTTTGAAAACGACAAAGATATTTGAGGTGGCAACGTTAGGCAACTCACCTTGTATACTGTGTACCATGAGTTGAAACAACAAAGTGTATAAAATTAATTTGACTATCTCCAAGAATTAAATTACCAGACTGTGGGCGTCACCTACATGTGATCGTGGTAGCAAACGAGACAAGGGTGAACCTGACCATCGACTAAGAATTGATTCAAACAACTTAACGCTTATTCAATTGAATATTTCTAAGGGTGGATTTATAGTGGAGCAGCGAGGTGAGCTGTGCGGCGAAAAAAAAGAAAAACAAAGAAAATACATATGTACTTTTTCATTAGTATGTGTCGAAATGTTGTCACGAATGTTGGTTTCTTTTCACCGCGCCGCTATCATCGATGCTCGCAGCTCCACTATAAATCCACACTAATGTTGTCCCCCCTTTTGATTCGCGTATCAGATCTTGCCGAACCGGTTCGGCGACGCGAAACAAGTCGTCGAGGAGGAGCGTTTGGAACAACGTGGGACAGACAGAGCGTCGTCGTAGCAGAATCGAGGAATGAAAGGTAAATAGAAGCATAGCAGGAACCGGGGTATTCGACGGTGCTGGGAAGTATGGTTCTAGCAAGAAGAATCAAGAATCGCGTCAGCTTTCGCTGCGTTTCGCGAAACGCTTTGCCGCGCTTTGCCACGCGGGAAATCCGCCGCTGCAGAGCGAAGGTGTCGCAACGTCGCAAGCTTCTTAGCATCGGCGGAGAATAAATCGTGCGAGAAGAAAGAGGAACTCAACGGTTGACGTTGTCGCGAAATAATACGTCTCCGAGCGAGGGGCGGCGGCTGCTCGCATAAATAAAAGCCGAGTAGAGGAGAGCAGAGCGGAGTGGAGCGGAGAAGAACGGAGCCAGTCATGGCAGACGCTTCTCGCTTTGGTTCGCTTTGGTTCACTTTGCAACGCGTCGCGTGGCATCGCCACAATTTATCAACGGCTAAGGAAACGCGCTGCGAGAGCTGTATCTTTCTTTAACCCTCCGCAAAGGAACTATCTACGCTGGCTGGTAATGGAGTCTAAACGACGACTCATGCTGCTACCCTCGCGCCAGCCACTCCCCGCTCTCCCGCTGTCGCTGATTCGCTGTATTTTTCGGCGAATTTATCATCCGCTGCCTCCTCGCGGATTTCTCTGCTCCCCGTCGACCATAATCGAGACGGGAATTTCCGTGCCGAGTCCCGTCGGGGGATCCGGCAAATCGAAACCCGAGATATTGCACCGGAGGTGCTGTCTAATGCTCCGAGGACCAGTCACTTTAGACTGCAATCATAGGCTTCGGAAAATTGCACCGTCCTTCCCAAGGTTTTCCAAAAGTGTATACATTCTTGTGTAAGAAGTGCAAAAATTCTTTCTACAAACGTTACACTTGGCTTCTTTATCAGATGAGATTTAAAGGTCAATTTTATTATTTTTTTTTTTTAGATATGTTTGGAGCTGTTTAAAGTTTCAAGTCTCTACAGTGGTCGAAATTTCTATAAAGTCACTGTGTTTTGTGCCCGTGCGAAATCAATGCGGGCCGGTTTATGTACTTCTTTAAGGCCTGGTTTACGTTGTATTTTTGTCCAGAAGAATTTAAAAGTTGTTGCACACGTCTTGTTGTTGCTGGGAGCTCTAATTCAGCTCGAAATTGTGCTGCATTTTTCCTTTCCTTAGCTGCAGACCTCATTAATATTAAATGTTGTCTCTTTGACTATTTTTTATTACTACCTTTATGATGATTTTTTCCCGTAATTTTCACGTAAATTGATATAATTATTAATCACAGTATAGGACCGATTAGTTTTCTTAGCAATTGCGTGATTAGAGCAGGCCATATCTTTATAAGCATCGATTGATGCGTTTTCTTCACTTGTTAGTACTTTTCCTCTCGGCATTCTCATACACGTGAATCAAATGATAACAAACAGGATTTCTGTGAGTTCTAAAACTAATACTTTTAGAATATTTGCAGTTTTCCGTAATTCTCTGCTCAGAATACAGAGAAACATTAAGTGACTTTATAGAAACTTCGCAATTGTGTTCTGCACCACACAGAAAAAATTAAGAAAAACGTAAATAGTAAACATAGCGGTGTAGAGTACGCAGTCCCTCTATCCGAGTGTCTACAAGGCAGAAGACCAGATACGATAAATCAACGAAAATGGTGATATTTTTAAAATATCTATGCAAAACAAGATGACTTTATAGAAATTTCGACCACTGTAGCTCATCTGGAAGTGATTTAAAATTTGATTACAAGATTTTGATTACAACAACAATAACAACAACAACAACAACAAAAACTCGGCAAGCTAATATAAGCGTGGTAAAAAATACATGAAAGTTGATCAGTTTTTCAGTGTTTACACGATGCAGCCCTTCTTAAATCTCTGTCTCGCGGCCGAGGTTTAGGGACGATTGGGACAATCTCGGACCCGAGACTACCCTCTATATTTTTATGCCGTCTCCTGCCATTTGCCCGAGCACAGCAGAAACAGCTTTGCCAGTATTTGGCACTGTAGCAGGGTTAAGAACGACGGTGGCGCGGAAAATATTGAATTCTTCAGGCTCTCGTTCGGTTTAGCATCCAGATACAGCTTCCACCACTGCTTATGCATCGGCACGGACTTCTCGACGGGTTTCGCAGGCCGTTGATACTCGATCCACCGCTGATGGGGATTAAATATTCATGAGCCGTGTACGCGAGGGTTGCTGGAGATGTTACACGGAGAGCTCGAACCCCTTAGGTGATATCGAAAGTTTTATTGCGACGACCGGTTACCCGGTACACTTCTGTGTACCATTCCGGAGGAAATCCGTGGTCCAGCTGCGATAACCTCCTACACGTTCCTCGAACGACCAGTTCTCCCTTTCCCGTTTGACACACCGCCAATCTCTCTCCCGTGGAAACAGATTCGGTGATTTTTTCAAATTTACAACAGGAGTGACTCGTAACTGATCACGTGTAAGATCTTGTTATCCGAGAATTTTACATCAGTTCCTACGGTCTTCATCGAATTTGTGTTTGTTAGGGTGTCGATAAGAGAAAAGTGTACGTTTATGTTCAGCTTGTTAAGCTCAAAGTTCTCTGTCAGCCTCGGGAAAAATAATTTAATCCTAAATGTAGCTATGTGACATGATAGACATTTTAAAAATCAAGGAAAATGTACACCCACAGAAGATAATCAAATAGCGCGTACACGTAAATGAATTATTAATTTGTAGACTGGGAATAGTTATTATTGTAAGAGACTCAAGTTAAATAAAATTATATTTTCTCTTTCAATGACCTTAAAAAATCATGTAAGAATATGAGCCTTTACAATTCTTCTTTCAATTAATTTCTGTCAAGAAAGCATAAAATGTGTCGAAAGCATAAACCAGGCGTTTTTTTATCGGTCACATTGTACGTAGTATCCTTTAATTAATACGCAAATCGTTTAATTACATTTCTTACAAGAAGCAAAAAGAAATTGGGTCACAGAGGATCAATTCTCGCGCGTAAAATTCTCTAGGCCGTCTGCACGCGTGAACGATACGTTTTGCAAAATGTAAGTATCGTCGAAAGGAAACAGGGGCGAGTTCAATGGGGTTGAAACGCTCGGGCGAAAGGAGCAGCCGGTTCGTTGGTTCGCAGAGAAGCAAGAGCAATTCGTTTCAGCGATGAAAAATGGATTTTGCACGGCAATCGGAAGCCATCGGGACAATAGCCAAAAGTGTCGCGCATCGCTTCGTCTCGCTTCGAAACGATAATAACCGCAGACAGAACTTGACAGAAGAATAATCTGGCTGCGGTCGAATATCAGGATCTACCAACTGGAAATCGATAGCATCAATTTATTTTCAAACTTTCAAAGAAATGTCTGTGGAGAATTTAAATGGAGAGAAAAATCGTTATGAAATATCTGCAACGTGAAATAGAATATCGAATAAAAAAATGTAGAGTCAAAGTAACAACCCAGGAATAAAAGCTCACTGTTTTAATACTAGCTTTTTCAATTTTAATTATTATTATTACGAATGGCGAAGTAAACGAAAGTTAATTTTTATTTTCACAATAATATTTCAGAAGACAAGATTCAATTATATTATCCAATTATTTTCTACGAAAGCTCACTAGAATTTCAGTAATGGTAATATTAATATTAAAAGTGATGAACTTGTTTATGGGTGAAACTCTTGAAGAGTTAAAGCGACATTGTGGAGCAGTGTGCGACGCGCAACGTTTGAGCATTTATGGCCGCGGCTCTGATAAGTCAGAGAACGCGATGATGAATCGCCTTTTCATCTTCCTCGTCACACTGCGCTATGCTTTAGAGGTTCTTTATTTTCCTCCCGAGGCAGTTTTCTTTTTTGTTCGACGGTCCGCGTATATTCTGCGTATAGAAACGCGGTGTACCTTGCGTAGAGTTTCTACGGTTTAGATGGCAGAGCAATTACCAACAGATTTTAGTAACCGCATCGGCAAACACGTGGTCGCGTGGCTGCTGCACGTGCATTGGCCAAACGCAACGGCGGAGCTTCAGCAAATTCACCGGGTTTAACCCTTTGACGCACTGTCGACAAACGCGGGCTCTCTAAAAATCTCAAATAATATTAAAAAGCCGCCACTACGCGTCTTCTTTTTCTTCGACCCTCGACCTTCGGAAAAAGCCTGGTTTCAAAGCTTTTTACAGATCATTTTTGTCAAGGCATCAAACATGTTTGACTATCTTATTTTATTAGTTATTTACTGTCTTCCAACCAAATTGATCAAGTAAACATCATTCGACAAGATTTTATGGGACGGAAAGTTATGTTTAAAATTAAAATGCTCGAGATTAATAAAAAATTATGAAAAAAACAGGAGTGTCCTAGCCAGCGGTGTACACGTTCATAAATTTTCTCATTGTTTGCGAGATTGAAAATCCAATTTTTAAAAATTCGTGAACATTCAAGTGGACATCATTCGACAAGATTTAATGGGACGGAAAGTTACGTTTAAAATTACAATGCCAGAGATTAATAAAAATTATGAACAAATCAGGAATTTCCTAGCCAGCAGTGTACACGTTTACAAATTTTCTCATGATTTGCGAGATTCAAAATCCATATTTTAAAAATTCGGGAGTTTCAATATGCTATTCTTATATAAATTACATGTAAGAATTAAGTGAGTATTGCATTAAAATATGTCACATGGAATACAGATCGGACCACTCCAATTCTCATGAAAGTTTTCTATCCAGGAGAAGGTTTCGGTTAACTCCTAATTCCTTTCTCATTCGAAGGGCAGACGTTCGAATCTCTTTGAGAGCACGTTCGGCTGAAGGGTCACGCGTTAAAGGATCCGAACGATTCGAAGCAGTCTCATTTTTCTCGAGCGCCATGACATACTCTTCTCGCGTGGACCGAATAAACCATCGATTAGCGTAAAACGTTTCCCACCGTGAACGGCTGCAGGGGACTCGAAACGTTTCAATTTCCTTCGAAAAGTGTCCGGTACATAAAACCAGAATGTTTCGCCGGGCGACTTCGTTCCACCTTTACTTTTACCGTCGTCAAGTGTTCTCTCCTTTGAGACTTTTTCTGTTATATGAGGTGGACATAAGACGAAAATAAAAAAAAAAAGGAGACGAAGAATAAGAAAGACCGGTGGACTTTCTTTCGGGGAGGTAAGTCGATGCTGCGGAATTTATACCTTCCGGAATGGACTCTTTGAGGATCGAATTAGTCGAACCTGCTCGAAGCTCGGACACGATTCTAAATAAATGTACTTGTGTAAAACCATTCGATGGACGAGGTACTTGTTCAGGGACCAATTGAAGATGCAGATGACGATTCTTATAGTTTTTAATTGGAGTCATAAAGGGTCAGTTAATATTATGAAGAAACTGCGAATTTTTATGCATTTATAACAAAAATGAGTAGACACTGTTGCATCGTATGCAATACATTAGAATTCTTAAGAAAATAAACGAATGTCTACTTCCTACATGTTACAATTAGTGAAGACAATTTTTATAAATAATTTCATCAATCAAACAGCCTATAAAAGTATCCTCTAAAGGCTTGAAAAATTGATAAGCAACGTGATTTATTACCTCGTCCACTGCAGTATAAGAATATTATTTCGAGGTATCAGGTCCTTGACAAATAAAACACAAATTTCATACACATTTTTCAAGTTTCACACTTAACGACCTGATGTTATTTCAAGAAGATTATTATTGATATGTACTATAGACAGTTAACGAAGCAATGCAAAACGTTCGGCTGAATCGACTACCGCCATATCGTTGCTTTCCCTATACGTAAATAAATAGAATCGACTCTATCCCGACGAGTTATTTTGCGACTAGGGTTGCCGATTTTCCACGATGCTAGGATCATCCTCCATTTTCTTCGGGCGCATCCCTCGGTCGCCCCGATGGATATTTGTTGCTTTTATGTAGCGTCTTAATCGAACGCATGGCCGCTACATCGATTCTCGAAATTGATTCTTCCGGTAGAACGTTCTTCGTGACCCAGCCAGAGAGATTTATTCCATCCTTACCGCTCACTTTGTTTCGAAGGGTCTTCTTATATCATGTTTCGACGTGATCGCCTCGATCCTTCGTTACTCGATCACCTTTTACCAGTTTCACGAGCCAAACCCCTTGTTCACCGTGAAACTATTCGGATAGATTGATTCCGAAACGTACCGGAAGTACCAGCCCCAGCTGCCAATATTTGAAAAAACCGCGAATACGATCGGGATAGAATTATTCGGACGTATATTGAATATGAGATATTATATCGGATCTTTGTATTGAACAAATATGGTAGACGAAATAACGAAGCCCCAGAAAAATATTAATAATCTCGTTCTACCTTCAAATTCAGTATAACGCAGACCCGGTCAACTTTTTCTCCCACTAGCAGTGCACCGGTTACCCCACTATCAATTAATTATTAGACGATTGCATACGTTCGTGCTCGATTTTCATAGATGTCAAAAATTGCACTCCACGGCGGAGTGTAAAAAAAATTACACTCAGTAAAATAAGTCTCTGTACACCCTTTAAAACAGAACAACATTTTTATAATTATACCAAATGACCCCCCCCTGATGTTTTGTAAGCAATTAGAAGCATTGGTTTACTGAATGATGTGCAAAAAATATTTTCTAAAAATTACAATTTACGAGGTTGCATGCAGAAATAAAACAGGAACTCTTTCGAAACTCTTTTATTTGGGCTTTTATTTATTTATTTAATAAAAATCTATGTTTGAGATCATTGGTCTTCATGCATATAATAAATATTAAACAGAGTTAACTAAACATATATTTCCTGTCTTGCTAGTTTTAAAAAATTGAACATATTATAAAATATTTAGCGTATGTTATCATGCAACGATCAGTTTAGAGACAATAAGCGGTCGATTTGCTCGACAGAGAATTTGTCGTCGGCAGTAGTCTTTGCACACGGGTTAGTGGAAACTGCCAGGATAAAAAGGGACTGCGAATAACGCCAACCGAATTGTCTTTTATGGGATTCTGTAATATTCTCCGTAGAGTTCACGAGAGTTTATTTCTTCCGCGCATATTTCCAATATTCCCAGCAAATCGAAATGCTAGCCTGTCGTCGGAAATATTGTTTGCGAATACTACTGGTTCTCACGAATACAAGTCGTCGTATGTATTCATGGTGTAAAGGAAACGATGCTGACTCTCCGTGAATAAACAACAAGATGGAAGTATAAAACACCACTCTTTCGAACGAAGCTACGTTGTCGAAAAGATCGAGTTCCAAAATTCGTTAACCCTTTGCTAATTTTGTTCCCAGCCACGACGATTATACCATGAAAGTGGAAACTTCATTCTTTGAAACGACCATGAGCGAAATGTCCTGAGATTTTTTTACATGAATTTAAAAGTGTTCAAAGATCGGCGACTATTTCGTCGTAATTGTAGCAGTAATTGAATCCAGCGATAAGAAAATTTAAATAGTAATTCAACGACACGAAAATGATCGAAATGTTTCGTTCGTTGTTAATCTTGCACGATCATAAAGGTCATCGTATCGCACATAATAAAATATAATTGTATTCGGCTTCGTACAACGAGTTTTCATCCGGCAGCAAAAAAATACTAGTAGCTTTCTATTTAATCACTTGTACTTCTGAGAAGGTACTAAAAAAATGAGAGACTCATGCCACTAGCTATGTAGCTCGTAAAAAATAGCAGCACATGTGTTCCTCTTTCATTTTTCTCACACGTTTATAGTTTGAGAGCGAAACGTTGGTCGATAACTGCACGAGCACAGTGTATGCGGAAGCACGCGTGTCCAATGAACTTTCAATCTCGATTTTCTTAGAAACGAAGCCTCCTATGGAAAACTCTTGTTCTACATTTTCGTTTTATTCCTCGCGTAGAATCAACCCCTTATCGATTTTACCTAGAGCATGCCAAGTCGAACCGGACGCTACCGCTGGAAAGTAATGTTCCGTGAACCCGTAACAGAAATTAATATTACCGAACACAATGATTAACTTAATTGATTACGTAACAGATTCACATCCGTGTCGAAACGTTTGAGGTTTCCTAGAAAATAGCTATTTAGTGTAGAATTTTATCGAACTTGGCGCCGATAACATTATTCCAAGTTTATACAATGATTAATACTACCGAACACAATGTAAAACATAGGCACTTACAAGTTTTTCAGAATCCTCACATTCACTAAAAACTGTTTATCCAATCACTAGAGAGTGTCGGAAGGACTTTAGGTTGAGGAGTGAGAACCTGTCAAATAAATTCTTTTTCGTACACTGAGAAAAAAATCCTGTCGAAACAAAAAAAATATATGTTGATTCAATAAGATGTACTATTGAATAGTGCCAATATCATATGAACTTATTTTAATATTTAATACTATTGAATTTCAATAGCAAAACTCACTTCCGCCAATCATATAAGCCAATAGCTTGACCATCAATGTTTTCAAAAAAATAAGATATGGCCTCGAACCAATTCCAGTATAAATCAATACATATCTCAAATTTTTTTAACAACATATCTGATTGAAGGAAAAAAAGAAATATTACGAATAATAATATACGGTATTGAATCAAATACTATTTTCAATCGTTTCATGATAGACAATTCAAATACATTACGATTTGCTTCTAAATTTCATACTATTGAAAAGAATACATTGATATTCATCGAAGTAAAAAAATTACAATAACACGCGTGTTATTGAAGTAACTACTTTTTTTTCTCAGTATATTGTCTTCCGTCGGCAATGGCGTAATTTATAATTGTATGTCCGCTCTTTGTTTCGGTGGGTCGAAGCGCGGTGGTTGTAAAATAATCGGCCAGTCGGACCTGAATCGCATACGTCTTTTGCCTGCTATAACATCCTTTTCAGGTATATGGCCAGAGGTCGGGCCTTTGTGCCCGCACAAATAATATGAAGAAGTGGTTCGCGACGTAACACCTCCTGGAAACGATTGTTTCTGTTTCAATGAATCAGTAATTGGAAAAGAGGGCAGAGCTTTCACGTGGAAGTCGCATTAAGGTCGCAGAACTATTTTGATTGCGGTCGGAGTAACATCTTCTCGTTTGCTGTCACGGTTTTAGAAAGTGTGTTGTGCAGTGTTTAGTGATTGTTTAGAAGCGTGGTGTTTTGTGCTTTGAAAATTCGCTTCGAAAGTGAAGAGGAACAGAAGATTCGGAAAAAGTAAGTGCCTATATTTTACGTTCATTTGTAAGTACCATTATCGAAAATTTAAAAAATACGTTTTGTAAATCTGTGTCAATTACACATGTTCTGAAAATGTCATGAAAATCGGTAGATGCGGGAAAAAAACTACAGGCATTAAAAGATGCAAAAATCGTTCGATTTATTTCTAAAAATTGCAATTTTTTCATCATCTTTAAACGTTTGTATCTTATTGTATCGATGACGGATTTTGATAAAATTGACCCGTAGGACGGGGATGACCAATTGTTTGTCATTATTGAAACGACTGTTTGCATTATGAAATATGTTGGTATCTAATCTGGTATTATATCAATTTCATTTTATCAATTTATATCAATAAATCGTAAAGAAATGTTTAATTTTCGAGATAAGTTTCGAAGAAAAGTAGAACTGAACCGCTATGATTACTCCACCTCGATACCACTTACACCGATTGGTTTCTTTGGCTTCCGCCCTGCCGTGAAACTAGTGTTGTTCCTTTTCGTGCGCGAAGAGCATTAATAATCGTAGTTTTAAGATATCGGCTGTACACATTAATCTACGCCGAAAAGATGGCGAACAACGTTGCATCGATACTTAGCAAGAGCTCCGTGCGCCGCTAAGTCGATTTCCGGGCGCAACGCAGGCTCGCAGCAAGTAGTACAAGTAAATCATTAATCATCGCCGACGTTCGTAACTCGAATGGATGTCGTCCGAAGAAACGCTCGAACCTCTAGCTACCGTCGCAATATATTGGTAAATTTATTATACATATATATATATATATGTATATATGGTGCGGAGCTGCCATCTTTTTCCGTCTCGAATAACAACCAACGAAAGTAATTTCAACGCCGCGGAGCATCCTCGCAAAGAATGCGAGGAATTTCGTTCGACGAAAACACACAGAATCTCTCGGTAACGACTGCGACGATTTATCGGATCGGAAACATTCGCGACACCCCGCGACCAATCTTTTTCCATTAATACGAGTCGCGTTTACTGCGCAATCCGTTTCGTTGCTGTTTCATTCGGCACGATAGGCCGTTCAACCCTTATCCAAACCCTTCTTAATCAAACCCCCGTTCTCGCGACTGAATTTGTTTCTCTCAGTGTCAAATTGACACGGTGACAATGAAAAGTATTTTGTATGTCATCATTCGACTGCGGATTTTATGTATTTATGACAAAAATGACTCAGATTGACAGAATTAATGACAGATTAAAAACATTTAGAAGCATCAATCTATTAGTTACAGCTTACGAATATTATTAAAGCATGAAGGAAAGTAGGCAGCTCTCATATGTCGAAGTTGATGTAAACAATTTTTATTTTACATAAATATCCGCAGTCTAGTCATCACTAGATTGAAAATAGAAATGTCCGAGGCAATTGTAGGAAACAGTAACTAACAAGAAATTTTATTCTCTATTTAACAATTTTAATATGTTGCGAGTAACGGATCGGTATTCTTAAATTGTTTCAATCTCTCTATGATGTCGTCATATCATTTTTGTTATGAAAGCATCAAATCCGCCGTCTAATCAAAATAAAAATGTCCAAGTCAATTGTAGGCAACGGAAGTTCCAAAATAAAAGTGTATTTCCTCTTCTATAGTTTATATACGCCGATGATAAAATGTAACATCATTCAATTTGTCTGACGTCTTCACAGCTTGGTATTTGACCAATCGATTTTTGTTCCCAGTAGATATTCACGCGACAACGTTTAGATTGACGATTCTATACATTAGTGCAAAAATTAAGATCTGGATACAGTTACTTGAATTCATATTCGGACGCTCTAAGAAAGACGATAACTTTGTAAATATTGTACTATACGATTTGAACTCTTTTGGGAAGCTAGAGCAATTAGTTTACTACAGGATGTGAAAAGAAATTTTTTTAAAAATTGCAATTTATCGGAATTGTAGAAAAAATACGGAAAGTTGCATTTTACAACTTCTTTATGTGGGCCTATATTGAAAATTTAAAAACTACGTTTTGTAGATCTGTGTGAATTGAACGTATTCTGAAAATTTCGTCAAAATCGATTGACGTTGCAATGAGCTACAAACGTTTGAAGATGGTAAAAATGGCAGATTTTCACGATTTTCGGCCTGTATCTAAGAATTCTTACATCTTTCAACGCCTGTCGTTTTATCATGTGAAACTTTCACAGTGCATATAATTGACGCAGACCTACAAAACGTATTTTTAAAATTTTCAATATAGGCCCACATAACAAAGTTGTAAAATGCAACTTTTAGTATTTTTTCTACAATTCCGATCAATTGCTATGTTTGAGAAGAATTTCTTTTCACATCCTGTAGTAAACTAATTGCTCTAACTTCGCAAAAAAGTTCAAATCGTAGGTATAATACAATATTAGAAAAGTTATCGTCTTTTTTAGAGCGTGCAAATATTAATTCGAGTAACTGTAGGCGAGGTAAGAAGCAGATTTTTTTCAGAATGTTCGAATCGAGTTAAACCGAATGCAGATACAAACTGTAACCGAATCAGAATAATGCTGTTAGCTGGTAAAACCTTCTAAGAGGCCGTAACAAATGCAGAGGTACTTGAAGAGAAGAGAAGAGACAGCGATCCTTGGAGAAAGATCAACCGAGCCCTAAAACGAGAGCGGACCCGAAAGTATGAATATTCCGGGGCGAGCAGTCACCGTATACCCGCACGTTTCACGTTCCACGTTTCCAGGTCCCATGTTCCGTGTTTTAGGTTCTTGGTCCTGTACGCAAATAGGCAGCCTCGCGCCTCGTGCATCGTATCGTTTGCATAGGTTGTCGGCCGCCTCGCTTCGCCGCGATCTTTCTAGGCGGTTGCTCGTGTATAGCAGTCGCCGTTTAGCCCGTTTAGCACGTTTAGGGGCGCGGAATATCTCCCTGTAATTGCACCTTTCGTGTTACGGCGCGCGCGAAAGACGCGAAGCACACTTGCTCTGCTCCGGAACGAGCGAATAGGCCACGCCATAGATCGCCGATTTCAATGCTGTGCTTCCATACTATCGTTCAGAGAGAAAGACCAGCCATGCTTATTCGCCTAACAGCCCATAGACGTTGCTTCACCTCGCTAAAACTAGCTGATGGTTACTTGTTTGCTTGCTTGACCCACACGGTTCAATTGTTTCACCTAAATTCAAAGCCATCTACCATCCTGTCCAATTAGAACAACAACTTTGATCTCAAAAAAATAGGTTCGGAAACGTATAAAAGCATCCGCTGTTAATATTAAACAATATTTTACTTGAATCTGCAAAATGAGTTACGTATGACGTATGTAAGACAGTGTTCTAACCTTTATTTTTGACAATATTACTTTGTTCGTTGACAGGCCGAATTTTTAAGCTGATTTTTTATTGATCTTTTCGTCTGAACGTCTTTTTAACCGACTTCGAAAAAGGAGGAGGTTACTCAATTCTATCTGTATGTGCCTTTTTTCGCTTTTTTTTCTATGTATGTTCACCGACTACGCCGGAATACTTAAAAAAAAAATTAAACCGACTTCAAAAAAACGCACTAAAAAGTATGAAATAATTTCCATTTAATATATGTGAATACACACGAACTTAAATACAATACAATCTTTTCGGAGGCGGCGCAAAATTGAAAATTTTCGACACTGGAAATTACGAAAATCCTTAAATTGTTCTAAATACTAATATATTTATATTTAAATAATATATTTGTGCACCGCCTCCGAAAAGATTGTATTGTATTTAAGTTCGTGTGTATTCACATATATTAAATGGAAATTATTTTATACTTTTTAGTGCGTTTTTTTGAAGTCGGTTTAATTTTTTTTTTTTTAAGTTTTTTTTCTATCACAATGTTAAGGCGGTAGACCCGTTTCCAGAATTGATCTTTTATCTAACGTTTTTGGCTACTGGAAAACCCCGTGTTTGTATTATCGAGAAATGAGAAGTCGAATCCCGCACCCTTGCAATCCTGGAGAAAGGAGTCCACCCCCTTAACTATATCGCCACATTTTTCGGCCATTTTCAGAAGCATCACGGCGAAAATTGTCCCGTTTAAAAGACCATCAACGGCACACCGAAATTCTCATAAAAAATGACCAGCAGTACACCAGGGTTTTTTTTCTTCTATCATTAAGGCTGGCGCGCGTGTCATGATGTTTGAAAAGCACGAAAGCTCGCTTCCCCTCCGCTGAATCTCTGATACAGTTCCCGTCTTGTCCCGTGCTTCGGAAAAAGACACGTGAATTTGCTCCCTTTGCTTGCGAGTAATCTATGAAGCCATTACGCCCGGCGTACACGCGTACACACTCTCCGCGGGCTCTGCACTCTTCTGCATGTGTAGAACGGTTTAATGGCCTAAGGCATTTGTATCCTTCAGTGGCGTGTCGCGAATGGGCCGTAAAGCACGTCAGTCTTTATAATTTTTATAGAAACTGGAAACCCCGCTAAACGCGCTTCAACCGAAAATTCGAATCCCACTGCAAAGCCTTGATCAACCTGTGCAATCAAGATTGGAAATATTTTAGGCATTTGCGTAATATTCGTGATTTTTCGAACTTTTTCCTTTGCGAAAATGTTCTCCGTGGTTTTCTTAAGGAGTTATTAACGAAAAACACAGACCAACCGGAGCACGGGTTGAGCTCGCTGAGCGCAGCGTTGGCATTGGTCGAGCCGGATTCCGTCCGCAGTAGCTGCGCTCTGATTGGTCCGTGTTTTTCATTAATAACTCCTTAACCAAACCACGGAGAACATTTTCGTAAAGGAAATAGTTATTTCAAATGGCCTCGGGAACATTCATCACCGTTCTAAATACACGGTGGTCACTAATAACCTGAAAAGGTTCATGTGATGTTAATATTTCAATAAACAAATCAGGTCATTGATCATACCCACCTAATCGGCGGACAGAAAATCGAGCTTTCGATTCGGCGATGGATAATACCAATCCCTCTGCATTTCGAATCTCTAATCGTACACAAGCCTCCTGTACACACTAGTCAATTGATGGACAGCTAAACAAAGTTTCGATTTAATGACCGAAAATACAAATCCCGCTGCAGAGTGAATCTCTAATTGCACACGAGTCTACAAAAGATAATGGATAAACATACAAATCCCTCTGCAGTTGAGTCTCTGATTGTATACGAACCAGTAAAAAATAGTAAGCTGATGGAGAACAAAGCAAATTGGCAATCTAATAACCAGAAATACAAAACCCCCTGCAGTTGAATCTCTGATTGCATACGAAACTGTAAAAACAAGCTCGATCTAATTTGCAGTGAATTTTATGATGTAGAACGGGTTACGGATCACATTTGTTCTAAATATGTGGACCAAAGAATTCAAAATTAAGTATAATTTCGTAATTTCATCTCTCTTCTTCTACGAA
The DNA here is from genome assembly GCA_028455765.1 of Lasioglossum oenotherae. Taxonomy (NCBI): domain Eukaryota; kingdom Metazoa; phylum Arthropoda; class Insecta; order Hymenoptera; family Halictidae; genus Lasioglossum; species Lasioglossum oenotherae. The sequence continues at coordinate 7,768,184 of CM052298.1, read as the reverse complement.
ATTCAATACTTCGAACATAATATACAATCATTCTTAAATTCGTTTAATTTAAGGGTCAAACATCATCTATAAACATAAAATTTCAGCTACTAAATATTTTTGTTAGAACTGAAAAATTAATTAAATGTCTTATTATATTAAATAAAGCGTCTTAGAAATGTTATGTTTCGGATTCCGTGTATTAGTTAATCCAAACACATTCGTATATTTGTTATAGATTTTTACATTGATCCTCAAGTGTTTTTCATTATGATTCCTGACATACGCGAAACGTTCCCACAAAGTACAACTACATGCGAAACCGATTTCCGCGTTCCAGATGTGTGCTAATGTTTTTAATCAAGTTCCGCGAAACGAGTAAATGAATTTCCGGTGTGCGAGATGCATGCTGTCGAGTGAAATGCAACTTGTTCGCCGACTGTTTGACATCACGACCAGATTGGTATTCGATGGTGAATTGAAATTCAGCGCATAGTCGGGCGGCTGGCGAGATTTTTTACGAGCCTAAGTTGGGAGGGCCATACTTTTTTGATTTAATGTCGCCTGCCGCAGTTACTGATGAGTTGGCGGGCATCCAGCGGGTTGAATGCTTTCTGGAGCATCTATTGTGCCAACCAGCAAGCAATCCCAATAGTTTTAAATCATTTCTCACGCGAGACCGGCTACACACCTTGAACCGTTTCGAGGAGATCGAACAACTTCTCGTGATCATTTCGACCGAATGCGAACAATCGAATCTACTCTACAATTAATTATACGATCGTTAGACAGAGAATTATGCATTTATGATAAAAGGGTGTTGTTTAAAACGGTAAGAACATTAGAAGACTCTTTGAAAATACTGTTATATATAATAAAATAAAAATAAAAAATATCATAAAAGTATATTTTATTCCTGCGTGTTGGAAATTCCGGTACAAAGTTTTATTCTGCATAAAGAGAAGCGTGTATTTTTATACGAGTTCCTATTTTCACAGGAAGTCATAATTATTTTATATAAATTGAAAGAGGGAGTTTCTTTCGCTGAATACTATTATATGTATATAATAATTTTTGGACTTCCTTTTTAAGCTTGTACGTGTAACGAATGCGTAAATATTCACGGTCTAAATATTAGACTAAGCTAATAGAATATTAGTTCAGATAATGAACTTTCCTTTACAATCACGATACCACACCGATCCAATTATTATCTGAGCTTGTAGTCTTCCCATCTGTGCATAATAATTCGATCACTCGTCGAAATTGCTCAGGACAGTGTTTTGGTGAAACATGTTCTAAAAATGAATTCTAAATTAAAAAACCTTCTCTTTAAAATATTGAATTTTCAGTACTCCTTTTTGATCGTACTGGCCAGGGTTAGAGATATGCAAACTTCATCACTCTCATTGAAATTGCTCGGGGGAGTATTTTGGTGAAACATGTTCTAAAAATAAGCTGTAAATTAAAAAACTTTCTCTTAAAATATTGAATTTTCAGTACTCCTTTTTGATCGTACTGGCCAGAGTCAGAGATATGCTAACTTCTGTTATTATTGCAATAAAAATAATTGGATGACATTCTAAAAGCACGGAAGAGTATTCCCGAGTTTTTTCGGATATTTTTAAACACAAAAAACCTATAAATGAATTGTACAAGCAACTTGGAGAGCAGGAGAGGTGCGTAAAAATAAAGTCGCAGTCTGACAGTTAATTAAATGATCTGACCCGATATTTCCAGTGGCGGTGCTTACAGTGTTTACCCTCTCTAACGTCTGCCTACCAATAACTGAAATATTTCTTGCACCGCTTGTTCACGCTATGTAGTACCAATTGTTCGAATTTCATCGAGGTTTCATCACGTAGGTAAAGGAGAAAATCGATATCGCCAGTCCAGCTAAAGCCTCTCGGCGGCGGTGATCGTAAGATCTCTTGGAAAAATGTGGAAATGAACTCTCGCGGGAGAAGAATAAATTACGGGATGGAAATATAGGTTGGCATAGAAGGCGCAGCGTTGCTAAATCTTCCTCGGCTCTCTTAAAATGCTTCCACGCTGCGACAAGAGCGCCAGTTGCAAATGTTTTTAATTACGTGGACGTTCGTTCAGGAAATTAAAGCACTGCGTCAAGGAAACCACCGAGCCCCACAAAAGACTCTGGCCGAGTTGCAGATGTCGTTCTCCTTTCAGGAAACGTTAAATTCGCTCGAATGGATGCCGGGATTTATCAACCGATAGAAAAGTAACCTTCGGTCCTGGAAATCCTGGGAAACACCAAATGAATGAAAACTCTTCGTTCGATGAATTAACATTTTTCGCCCCAACTTGTTGCACCAGCTGAACCGAGGGTTATTTTTTCTGAGTAGGCAGTAGTGCCTCAATGGTGGACACTCGTCGAAAATTTACTTCACATTACATTAAGTATTTATGGTGATTTTTACCACGCTTGTATTAGCTTACCGAGTTGTTGTATGCGTCAAATCTCGTAATCGAATTTTAATTCACTTCCCGATGAGATAAAGACTTGAAACTTTATACATAGCTCAGAACTGGATGACAATGCAATATTGAAAAACAAATTTAAAAAAAAAACTGTGCGTCTAGGAGAAAAAAATTTTAATATTAACCGTCACAGCGCGACGCTCGACGGTACGTCATCGCGGCCATCGGACAGATTTAAAAAAAAAATTAGAAATAATTATTTGTTTTCAGTCCCCGTCATGTAATTGCCATAACTAAATTGCGCATTTCCATGCATTTGTATTTGATTATTTGAAAGAAATCGATGGCGGCGTTAAGGACTTTAGGAAACGATCCGCGAATACACACCGTGCTATCGGCAGGATCGATGCCACCTCGGCAACACATTTCATCAGAAACCGGGGAGAGGAAAAAGCAACGAGCTAGATTAAACAATAACCTGCAAAAACCAGGGAATTTGCGACCGGTTACGGATTAATAGGTATCTCCGTTTGTTCGAAACGCTCCCGGGATAGTTATGGCATCGGTCGTAAAACGTTTGTTTCGCGAAAGTGTTTGCTCCGCGTTGGTTTATTTCACGTGTGCGCGAAATTGTATTAGTTTGATGGGCGGGCTCGTCCGGTTGGCTCTGCGGTGAATGGAACGAACAGAAGTTATCGCGTAATCGCTTTCAATCTTACCGTCAACTTTCCGCTCGATACAATAATTTGAATGGTATTATAGTCTGAACCGTTCAATAATCGTTAAAACGTCCGCTGGGATCCGAAAATCAATAGCGCCGCGTAAATTTCACTGTAAAACCCGTGCAAATCCTTTTTCTATTACCGAAATGTTTAAAACGGTGCGTAAATTCCCCGCACAGATTATAGGAAAACTGTTTCCGCCGATAGATAGTAGGTACGTTTAGAGAAAATAATATAGACGCCATATTTCAAGATTAATATACTTCGAATTTTTGTGCATTTGTAATTTCCATAATACAGTAAAGCCTTGATCCAAGAAAACGGAACTGTAGGATCTACGAAATACTAATATCCCCTCCCCCGCGGGCCACACCCCGTGAGTCATCCGATAGTGGGGGTAGCCGGTCTACGTCATCGATTCTCGGAACACCAGTTTCCCAGCTCTGCTTTAATTGATTTGAATAGTTAAAAATAGTAGAACCACAGGATCTAAGAAACAGCACGGACCCGAGGGTTTTTCGTAGATTAAGGCTTTAGTATACTATACTTTTATTAAATTACAATTTGTTCGGTTCAACTAGATTGAATGTCTTTCTTATTTTTCATCCATCATTTTGGATGTCCACCGTACAACACAGGTTACTATTGGGTTTAATTGATTATTACTAGACTGCGGATCTTATGTAAAATAAAAAATGTTTGCAAGACATAGGAGTCAAATAAAAATGTTTTATTCAGCATAATTTTCATATTAAACTGAAAGTAATACACCGATGTCATTAAATCTTTTTAATATATCCACTGCTTTCAATTGTACGTACCCATTTTTATGTTATCAATGCATAAAATCCACAGTCTAATTATTACATTCATATTCATTCAGTCCACAAAAAGTACCAAAAAACGTATCCACCCCAAGCAGTGTTGTCGCAAGAAACACCATGATTATGGATCGAATGGGAAGCGATCATGTTGTCCTACAGGGGAAAACAATCGAAATGAGGCATTTCCCGAGCAACGATGTTCCTCAGGTAGCAGGTGATTCTTTGCTTTAACGATTTTGACGAAATCGACTTCTGGCCATCGGGGTGGAGCGAACGCAGCAAGAAGAGCCCGAATAGGGGGTGGAGAGCGATCGAATAAGAAGGGAAAGATGAGGGCAAGAAGAGAGATCTCGTCTGAACAGGATTCAACGTCGTTCTCGTCGGGCATCCCCCAATTATGCGACCACTCGAGTCGTTCATAGTCGGACATAACCGTTTTCGGAAAGTGCCGTTCCAGCTTTTGCCCCGTAATTCTGACCGTAAATGTACACATGTAGACATAACAGGTTCGCCGGATTCGATACCGGACCCCCGTGGAACTTTAGCCCCGAGTTTAAGGGAAAGAGGAGACTATTAGCCCGCATCAGGGCCGCTTCCGGTGGCGTACTTAACGCAATTACCGGCAAAACTCGCGCCCGAAGAACCGCTTTGCTCGTTCGACCGGCCACCGACGAATAAAGAACCGTCGAACTTCTGTTCTCGAACCGGCCCGGCCCGGCTCGGCGTGGCGATAACGAGGCTCTGTGTCGTATCTCGCGAAGACGACCCCGAGGAAGCCTTGATTACGCTCCAGAAAAACTTATTACTCGCCCCTCAGAAAAACAATAGGACGCCCCCATTAATTCGACAATTTCCGTTTAGTATTAAAATTTTACTCTTCCTCTTCGCGACTCACTTTTACGTTAAAGAATATTATCGAACTTTCAAGGTTTTCGGAGTCGACGGAATTTGGGAATCAATGCGAACGTGTGCGCAACACTCGGAGAATCCTCGGCGGAGTCGTGGAGGGTAGAGGTCGGTTAGAACCGCGATAAGGGCCGCTATTATGGTCCGATGTATTTACGAAGGTGGGAAGGTGAGTTTTATTTGCAGCCGCGTCAGCACACAGTTGGGTTTCTGCACGGTCCGTTTTCACCTAGCCGGTCGCGCACCCTTGGCTGCCGGATCCCCGGGAAAATTGTCCTGAGAAAAAACTTGGGAAAAACTCGGGAAAAGATATTCCTCTGGACCGGCACGCCGGCGAGTCCGTGTCCGTTGACTTTGTAATTTATCCTGCGCGCGCTTGCCTCTCTCTTTCTTTCGCCGTATGAGACCGAAGCAGGCATTCGTTTCGCACACGAGGTTTGTTGATGGCGTCGGCGGCGAATACTAGCGAAACCCGGTGTCCTTTATGCGTGTCACGTCGCCCACACCCGAAATTTCATCGTTGCCACTTTATCGTCCCCAGATTTCTGCCTCTCGTACCACCACCAGGACTTTCGCGACACTGTCGATCCACCTGGGTCGCTGTGGACCCAGCAGAAATGTTCGTTACATCTGCTTCCGTAAATTAAACGGTCTTGTGCTTCGCATTTTCTCTCGTACGGGGTGTAAAGAAATTTTATTTATTGACCTTGAATTCTAAGGTCAAAAGGTCAACCATTTTTAAAAAATTCCATCGTATTCTACTCGTCGCGGTTGAGTTGCGACCCATGGTTCCTTTTGCACTTTTGACCCTAGCGACGAGTAAAATACGATGCAATTAAAAAAAATTGTTGATCTTGATCTAAAAATTCGAGGTTAAGGTCAATTTTGTGGAACCTTCCTTAGTTCACTTTTAACCAAATCGAGGGTATAGAATCTACACCCTGTACTCCCTGTTGGAGGTGAGAATGTATATAGGACACATTGTCCCATCAATAAAGATAGCTGAGGTCATAGGAGTTATCCACCACTACGGTGATTTCTTGATACAAAACATTAACCCTTTGCAGTCGAAGCTATTTTAGCTTGAAAATTAAACATTTTATGGATTTTATGGATATGAAATTGATATAATACCTCGTACAATACTTAAAATTAAAATTAAAATTCTGGGATCGAAAGCGTGCCTTGTTTTCTTGAATATGACCATAGTGTTTGATTTATCTAAATAAAACATCAAGTTTTATTTTAAAACGAAATTATATAGAAGAATCTTGTAGCATAGATAAAAACTAAAAAACAATATTAAAAATTCATGGGTAACCCGAATATATTCGAGAAACCCAAACATTTTCGGGAATCTCGTCCCGGTCCCGCACACCTCTAGTAATAATTGATTTAATACCAACATATTTAATTATAAACAATATTGTGAATAATGGTACAGAAATTTTCAGTGGTGACTCTGGGTCACCCCCTCGACTGCTAATGGTTAATTGGTATTAATTATTCTATGAAGTTATTGAGACTCCGAGTTAGGAGTTGACGATTAACGAGTGGAAAATGACGAATAAATTATTGAAGAATAAATATCCTATTTCTATTTCTAGAATTGTACATAGCAGCCTGGAAAATGGAGTTTCCTCGGAAGGTGGAACAGTGCTCGAATTACTGCGGTCCCAACCACAGTCGAATCCAAGAAACTCGATGGACTATTCGATGCGGTAACGAGTCCCCTAACTGGATCTCGAGACGGTAAGTATTCGATAAAACGTTTAAGGCGGAAATGGCGGCTGTGTTCGCAAATGGCCGTGTGTCGCGGGTAAACGAACGCCGACGAAAAGAGGGTCATGATAAATGCTCGCTGTCCTAATGCGCTTTCTCGAGGCTAGCGAAACATTATTCATACTCGCGACTCCTATCGTTCTCTTTCTTTCTTTTTTATTCTTTCATGGCGCATTCAACGGGCTTTTTCGCTCGCGAGCAGTTTTTCGGATTCAAAAACCATTTCCAGAAAATGAACCAATCCGAAAATTCTAGTGTCGCGACATCAGTACAAATTATGTCCTTTCGTAAGTGCATGCTCGATCGAGATTTTCTACTTGAAGCGTTGATCGCAATTAACAATTAAACTCCTACTTTAATCGTTAATTGCGGTTAACGATTACATTCTTTTCAACTGTAATCTCCCATCGGATAATTGATTAACTGCTGAAATTTCGAAATGAAATACAGAATCAGAACTGTATGCATACTGAAAAAAATGTAAACTGATTTTTTGTTGAGATATATTTCTGTCAATTCTCCATCTCCGCTCTCTGTCTCTCTCCCCTCGTTATTACAATTTATGGATTGACCGTACGGCGATTAATTTCAACAATTGATTAAATCAGTCTCCGATTTTTCGACGATTTCTTTTTTAATCGTACACATTAATCAATCAATCTTGATTAAAATTTTAATCGATTAATGCCCAACTCTGCCGCCAAGGGTACTTTCTCATCCTAGTAATCAAGCAGCGCCACAGTTAAATTGAACGACCTCGAGACGCGCTAAAATTGTTCTCTGTCTAATTAATAACGTATAATTAATGGAGGTGCGCATTCAGTTAAGGTTTTTGCGATTCTGGTCCGCTGTACGTAGCGCGTCAGTTCCCGTCGTCATCGTTGCTGAGCTCGCTCTAATGATGTTTTACTAACTCCGACGGGAAACGCCAAGGACGGCAATATCCGCCTTTAAGGCTGCCACGAGAATTCCTCGGCGAGCTTCGAAATTCCATTGCCACGGCGACCAAATGGTTAGACTAGTGCAATTGGTTAGACTAGCTTCATTTCGACGCTTTGGATCATCCGGGCACCGTACCGAGCTTCCCTGGTTACGATAGTTGATCGGAGACCATCTCGTAGTAATCCAAATACTTAAAACAGAAACTAACAGCAAAACTTTAGCCTTCCCGATAATTCTGAAAATGACAGTCACAAATTCTTCTACCTGATGGAGCTGTTGCTTCTGTATAGAAAATGATTCAAAATTATCAAGAGGTTCTAAGGAACTTGAACACGAATAAGAGAATAATTATTAGCTGAGAAGTTTTAAATCAACGACGCGATAGTTCTGCACAGCTGTTTAGAAGAGAAAGTACATGTTTAGTGTCGTCCTCTTGTTAGAACAAACTTACGTATTTGGACAATGAATATTAACCCCTTGCCGTATTTTGACAAACCAGACTCGTAATGAAGGTTTTTAACAAATTCTAACAAATATCAATTATTATTAGGGTAAAGTGTCCAAATATGAACCACTTCTTTGATTATTTTAGAATGCTCTTTTTCGTCCAAAAAATTACCAGTTGTAGATGCATTTCCTCCCTATTAGATACTTAAAAATTAATACAGCTTGGGAAAAATATTTTTTTTTGTGGTGTGTCATTTGCAGGTTCCAGCGAAAGGGGTTCTTAATATGGTACATCTTGAGTCCCTAATAGGACACCTAGTGCCATATTCGGCACCCACACCAAGAAAGCTATACCCACATTAGGGAACCCGTGGTAGTGCCATATTGGGAACTCCACGTGGACTGATAATACTAGCTACTGACAAAGAGAAAATGGATTTCAGCCCAAATCAACAGTTGGCAAACATTAATATAAATAAATTGAAACTACAAATATGTTCAAACATTTCAAAATCACTTACTTTCCTCGAGAAAGATACAATCGAAAATCTAACCACAAAAATATTCAACACGTGGAGACACAACTGGCAGAGGATCGATACTAAAATCTATAGAATGGTGCGATTCCACTGCACAATGTTGAGTAAACATGGTAAACTATTGTTTGAGGATTTTCTCACTAGACTGCGACTTCTCTTTCACAAGATATAAGATAGTGCTATAATAGGCGACTATACCATACTTGGACACTTCACCCTACGCGTTTAATTTTAGATGAATTAAAATTTGATTCGTTTGTAATCAATATTTAAGCATTGAAATAAATATAGCCATACAAAAAATATAAATTATCTTTTCTCCTATTTTCTCGGGATAAAAAAGTTCCAATCACTGTAACTGTACAAGGAAATGTACGGCAAGGGGTGAATTTTGTGACTCCCAGGAGAATTCGAACTGCACTAGCCCTTGTTACATCGTGAATATTTTCACAATTATAACTATTTTCTGATTTGTACTTTGACGTTGTACTTGATTTGTACTAATTGTCTAATTTGACTACTTCGTCAAGAAACATAAATTGTCTCATTCGAATTCGAATTGTTGGCAAATTCTCCGAGTGCAAATTCAAAAGGCAAGCTCTATTTGAATCAACTTCTGGAATAACGAACAGTCCGGTAAATAATTGCCTGGAAAAATACATATAGCCCGTAGAATACAGGTGTGGATCGTCGGCTGGGTATCGCGAGTCCTCAGATGAATGATTGAGAGCCAGCGACCCGACACACGGATCAAAAGTCGGGTGTACAGGGGTTAGTATGAAGTTGGTCGCGTCGTGGAAAAGGAAGCATCTTATCCGTAGGAAAATGTGCGGCACGGTTAAGTTCGAGGCTTCAAGTTCGCCTATTACCGTATATAATAAAGAGCCGTTATTCCAGGGTGCTCTTATCTGTAAGGTAGCCGTGAAATAAAGAGACGTAGTCTACGCCACGGTGATGCCTTGCCGGAGACTGCAAGACAAGGATTCTCGGCTAGCTCTCGTCTCTTCCCGCTTCCCCTCGACTCGCCGACGACCCGACCCGACTCTACTCGGCTTCGACTCTATCCGCCGTACCCGAGCCGACCCGACGAGTCTCGCGCCGCCGCGGGACGACCGGAAGCCCACAGGCTTTTGCAAACATTACACGGGGAGACAGAGGCGGACAAGGAGAGTAGAGTAGAGCAGAGAGGAGAGAGACACCGGGGTGTTCGCTGATGAGACGCTTTCGAGATACGTTTGTCACCGGCCTGATAGGAAAAGTCTCTCTCTCTCTCTCTCTCTCTCTCTCTCTCTCTCTCTTTCTTTCTCTCTCTCCCCCATTCTCTCTCGCTTTTTATTTCATCGAGACAATGGCTGGTGGTACGTATTATACGCGGCGACGGACGAATTGGCTTGTCCTTTGTTATCGGATTTCGTCGGGATCGGATAAGGACCCTGCGAGAAATATTGATGTAAAGTTAACGGGGAGACGTCGACGGTGCCTCGAGCTTCTTCACGTTCCCATTACTCGAGCTGCTTTTCTATCCTACCGTCGACGGAGATCCTGCAGATTTTTTTTTCTCTTCAGGAACGTCGCGTCGCCACCCTGTTCCCGAATCGAGGTTCGGCTATTCGGAAGCTGTGTGAGTGAATGTCTCTGCTCGGTAAGTACTTCTACCAATATGCAAGAAAGTCGTCGCAAATTTCCATGAGATCGACGAATCAATTCGTGGCCCTCGCAATCAATTAATCGGAATTTTATTATACTTTATTTAGTTTATTTTATTACATACTTGTTGAAGGTGATAGAAATTGTTTTCGAGAGTAAGATAAATTTGGATTAATTGTAAACAGTCAATGAATTCACGAAGGAAGGGCTATGAATTTTGTGCACCTACTAGCTGCTTAACAGATTCCATTGGAAATCTTCAAATTCCGATATAGGATTTTTCTTCTTGAAAATAAAGTGAAAGAAGAAGAAACTTCCGATAGAAATGAAAGTTGGATAGAAATTTCTTTCTTCTTTTGAAAAGTAGCACGCGAATATTCTTAAATTCTTGTACTCTTTTCATCGTTTTACGCCTCACTCACTTTGATCATAAATGCATGAAGTTCTCAGTGCATAAATAAGAGTCGAACAGGTTCCGGTGGAGAGCATCATTTTGCGCGATTAGCTTTTTGGTTAATCCGGCGAAGTTCCGAAGAGAGCCGGCAAGAAAGTTGGTTTCCTCATTTTTGCGATATAGCGAACGCACTTGCCGCGTCGTATGAAAAGCAGCGGCCGCGCCTCGCCAGGCCGGTTATAAGCGGTTTTCTGTTTGAATCGGAATACGTAACGGAACGTCGCGCCTCTCGCCTCCATAGAAACTCGAAACGAAGATCGTTTATTACCGCGGCGAAATTTCGTTCTCCCTTTGCCGGGGCCGAGCAGTTTTAATTTCAAAGCGAACCTTTGTCTATAAACTGCCAGCCGAAGTAGGCCACCGGAACCCTATTATATCTCTGACCAAAATTGGATTCCGAGACAGTAATATCGTTGCGAAGGAACCCGGCTATCCGCGACGCTCGAAGAAAGATCGTGTACTCTTGGTTACGCCGCGATATTTTTCCCGTGATCATGCTACTTCCACGCTCCAGAAGCAGTCGAGTCGAAAATAATAGCACGCGCGCTACCGTGAATTTTTTTAATATTTTTCAGTTACAAGTTTTGCTGTTTAGAGAAGTAAAATGGCACTGCATGACTATGTTCGTATACATATAGGGTAAAGTGACCAAATATGAACCACTTTTTGTTGATGTCATTTTTTGATTATTTTACAATGCTATTTTTCGTCCAAAAAAACTACCAGTTGTAGATGCATTTCCTCCCTATAAGGTTCTGGGGTCAAGTTTGTTAAAAAATTAATACAGCTTGGAGCTGCGGAGCATACCACACGATCTAAGAAACAGCGCGGACCCGAGGATGAAAGTTTTACTGTAGTATAACAAACAGTCGTACTCCAAAAGCAAAATACTTTTCTCGAACATCAGTACATTGTACAAACAATCTATAAGAAAATAAAAATAGATTATTTAAAGTAAGTACACGTGAAATATTATAAAAGAGAAATTATATTCATCAATTTTTTCACGAATGACAAAAATTGCACTCTATACACAAATGTATCTAATTTTCAGTTTAGCATATTGTAGCTCAATTATACTTGGACCAATCTGCACCTTAACAACGTTCTGATTTTTTAATCAGTTACTGTTTCGTTGTTACCCGAAATAAAAATAGAGAAATTATCTCATTTTCAGTTGAGCATGTTCTATCGTAATTACGTTTACGTTAGTCTGAATATTAAAATCGTTTCGTTGCTTTTTCGGTCACATTTCCCTTCTAACTGTGAAAATAAAAATAAAAAGAGTAATTTAGCATGTACGTACTACGTACCTCAATTATGTTCAGACAAGATAGAATTTTAAAAACGGCTTGTACCTTTCTCAGTCACTTTTAAAATGAAAACAGCAAAAATATCTCATTTCTAGTTCAGCATACGTAACTCAATTATATTTGGGCTTAAAGTAGAAATAGGGGGAATAATACAAATAATTCCAAGTGAAATTTGTCGACGCCATGCCAGCGTCGGACCGGAGAAATTTAACTCGGGATGCAGTTTCAGTGGAGAGATAGTATCGACGGCCTCGGATAAGAAAGTAGGGTTCCAGGAATGGAAATTTAATCCGCCGTGATATCCGCAATTCGAATTTTCCATGGCTCGGTGCGGCGATATTACAGATCCATTGAGATTCGATAAGCACTCTCGGACGCGACGAAATTAAAGTATCTCGCAGAGAGCCGGTTCAAACTACGAAATCCGGCATAACTCTCTCTCTCTCTCTCTCTCTCTCTCTCTCTCTCTCTCTCTCTCTCTCTCTCTCTCTCTCTCTCTCTCTCTCGGAGATCCCATTCGAAGGGTCCACGCTAAGAAGGGGAATGCCAATTTTAGCCAATTATCATGAGAATTTAACGCGTTCTCCCTGTACGCACACTTTATCGTCATGTTACGTTGCGAAAGTTTTCCGAGGTTGAGCTATTAGAAATCCCGTTGAATAACAGTGTAAAATTATATTGCGTCATTTGATGAGTCATTTTTCGATGTGGATTTCAAGTTCAAAATAATCACACATCCCTCCATCCATTAATCAATCTTTCGATTCCGATTTCAAACGATTTTTCGAGTTTCGAATTAAAACGTTTCTGCCCCGATTGCAGCTTCCAAACCATCGATATGAAACATTGTTTGTCAACGATCTTGATTTATCGCAGTGGCGAAATAACTCTGTTCCTGAATTTGGAAGAACACCTTTGCGCTCGAAACATGTTTTCTCTGACGATTCGCGAGTATGAAGAAATTGGATGTAACTTTCATTGTCGCGGTTCAAGTTCATTTGGAGGTCATACCACAAGGTCATAACCTTATGGGGTCTTAAATGAAACACCCGGTGTATGAAATGCGGTGAGGTGACTGTGGATTTTATGCATTTATGGTTAAAATGAGTAGGTGAAATTTAAAGCAGGAGGTAGGTTAAAAGAATTTAGGAGCTCCAAGGTTGCAATGTCAGCTTATTAGAATGATTAAAGAATAAAGAAGAAAGAAAATTAAAGATGAAAGAGAAAATTAAAAATGAAAGAGATTTCTGTTTGGCTCCCGTTGATGATAAGAATTGTTATTTTGCATGAAAACGATTTCGCGTAACGACACCATTTCGTTTTGTTTTGATGGTTTATTTGCTTTCCAGGTCTAATTCGAAAGCACGCACAGCTCGAGTTCTGATCCTCGCCTCTTAGTTTCGATTGAAAGCACGCCGTCGGGACGTATGTGCAAGGAGACAAAGGCAGTGACTCGCAAGGCAGTACGTATGATCCTAGCAGTATTCAAACCAGGATTTCCGTGGATTACGTTGCCCGTAACACCGCGGAATCAGTTGCAAAGACGGTGTACGTTCTCGATTCACCCACCTGTCAGAAGCTAAAGGTATTTCTATCGACGCGTCGCGACTCGACTCGACTCACTGGCTTTCGATCGTGGCAAATCGGAGCTCGATTTATATTTTATTGGGCCGCGCGCACGCAAAGCTTTGCATTATCTGAAGAAAAACCTTTTCCCTCGATAAAATTCCATTCCTCGCAAATTATAGGCGGTACGAAAAAAGGTTTCAGACAAAAGTTGTAGGATATAGAAAAGAGTGCATGATGATTTTCAGTTGAGAGAGTAGAGATTACAGTTGAGAAATTTTAGATTACAATTATATTGTAGGTGAAGAATAAAGAAGAGGTTAATATTGATCGTACGATCCTTTAACTGGAATAATAGTAATATCTATCTCGGCGCTACGGTTCGATCAGTTTTCTACATTGAATTATAGCTATTGGAACGAAAAGAAAGGTGGTGTGTTTCGTCCTACACCCGCTAGAGGACTCATCAGTAAGGCTATCTAGCGGGTCTTGCCTTAGACACTGGAGTCAGAAGACTTTTATGAGGAAAGTTATTTATACTAATAGATGAGATTTCAGTAACTTGCGAGAAACGTTTTGACATTTTTATCCACCTTGTGGGCGCGGTCGAAAGTTATTTTCGACCATTTTACCATCTATGGGACGTTTTTCGAAACTAAATTATCTCGGATTCTGTAAATTTTTTCGCCCTGGTTTTGATAAAGAAGAGGTTAATATTGATCGTACGTTCCTTTAACTGGAATAATAGTAATATCGGAATTATTATTATTATTATATAATATTAAATTATAGCCTATTGGAACGAAAATAAACTATATTGTAGGTGATAGGAAAAAATGTTTTAGGCAAAAGTTGTAGGATATAGAAAAGAGTGCATTACGATTTTATTAGTGTGCCATTGTAGTGATTGGAAAACGTCTGCAGAGATGGAAAGTCTTGTATATTACGTAGTCTTGAAGCTGACACCAAGATATTTTCAAAATACTGGAATACTGCTTGATTCTTCTTTCGAAAGTTCTTCTCGAAAAAGGAAAAGCAACTAAAAAGTATGATACTACCATACAGTACACATTTGAACGAGCGGGTTGCACAGAAAGTCGCATACATCGCATTCGAAACTAGCACAAACAATGGCGTTTTCGCAAATTCGATGCGAGCGACCAATGCGGTGGCTCGATTTATTTTTGTTATCGTAGTGTGACCAGCGACAAATGCATGTACCGCGGCGACTAAAATATTACGCGGTCCAGCACTGTAAACAAGAATCGTAACGAGACCGAATCGACTGCGATCTCTCTGTCGTTATGCGCGCGCGCGCGTGCGATTAATATTCTATCGATCAGCCGCCGCCGGTGCAATTGCAATCCTCGAGGGGTTCAAATCATTCGGTTTCGCGAACCGTTCGAAACTTTGAGGATTCTTTTAAAGAGTCTCGTGGCTCAAGGTCGTCCAGCCGCTGCCGATATCCCACAATTTCACTCTTTTCGAGAAACTTGCTCAATGCAGCCCACCGCGATCTTTAAAATAATATTCGAAAAGACTGTGACAAAAATATTGCTGCGAGCCTTTTAAACCCTTGCCGTATTTTAACGAGTCAGACTCGTTATGAAGACTTTTAACAAAGTCTAACAAATATGAATGTTATGTGTTTCTTTTCAGATGAAATAAAATTTGATTCGTTTGTAATCAATGGGCTGCGGATCTTTATGCATTTATAGTAAAATTGAGCATATGAAAATCGAAGTTGTTGAATAATTTTAAAAATTGAATATGTCAATATATAATTTCTCCTCTAATAAGATCATTACGGGAAAAACAGTAACAATCAATTTAGTTTATATTTCTTGCAATCGGTGTAGAAAATTTTTATCTTGCATGAAGATCCGCAGTCTAGTAATCAATACTTAGGCATTAAAATAAAGCCATACAAAAAATATAAATTTTCTTTTCCCTTCTACGACAAAAGACGTTTTTAATTTAAAGACGTTTTAATCACTGTAATTAAAGAAAGGGGTAAATCTTGAATTTTGATCATGTAATGTTGTATTTGCTATTACGGCATTAATATCTTTGTGTAAACTATGGCGGTTACCCAGAGTATTAAGATCAATATTGAATTTCTACTGATTGAATCGAATGAAAACATGTTAATCGATGTGCGACTGTATCTTGAAAAAAATATATTATATAAAATCGATAATTAGATCTGTGAACGGTCTTGACCAAGGGCAATTTTATAATGGCGAAGAAGGTGCGCTGCCCGAGGGTTAAAGCGACTGAAAATTGATTTGGAGAACGCGGAGATGTTCATGGCTGTTTCGCAAACATTCCCGTGACCCGTGCAAATTTTTTCCCCGACCCAACGACGAGCGAATTCCGTCGTACTCGAGGGTACATTCTTCCAGCATGAAATTGGTACGAACCAGAAAGCTGCGAGATTATATACGAGCGCGTTTTGTTTCTGGCGTGCAGAGTCTACGGATAGTGGCTCGAGTAGTGTAGCGATTCGTAGACGGTGGATCGAGATGCGTGATAACCGTTACCGAGGTAGCAGCGAATCATTTGTATCCGTTGCCGTCGTCGTACATAGGAGCACAGATGTACTTACCGGAGCCAGCGGAGCGGACCGTTCGGAGAAACCGATGGGCATAATTTCGCATCCCATGTAAAACTGCTGCATCAATTTTCTACGCGATCTATGCTTATCCACGGAACGAAAGATCAGCAAATTCTCAACGAGACCGTGAATCTTTTCAACCGAACGATAACATACCCGTATTTGTTACGAACCCGATTCTACTGACGTCGTTTGCTTCGCTGAACGTATACTGCTACTTTGGCCACGATTTCAACATGTTCAAGAATGCATAATGTTACGAAAAAGTGTACTGTTATATGTGGACGGGTCTGCCGAATAATCCTCGGCAAGACTCCTCGAAAAAAATTGAGGAAGTTGAAAATTCGATCTTTTCTTCAGACTTGAAATCTTCATAAAATTTAGGCTAATGGAGGAAAACCGCTTTGGGATAAGAATAATAAGAACTTCTTATTGATTCTCGAAGATTAAAAGCACAAGTTAAAAGTTGGATAATGTAATTTGATGTAATTTCGTTAGGATATTTTCGCGGTGGGCTTTTACCGGCGGAAACAAGAATCCATTTCCAGGATGACTCGCTTAGACTGACGCGGCTAGGCTGCTCTATCGCAATCGAATACGATTAGCCGAACGAACGCGTCGATCTCGATGAAATTTGAATACCTGACGGCTTTGGCGAAGGCCGTCGAGCGTTTGTCAGCTTTGCTATTACGCGGTCGCGTCCATTTGTGAACGGAAGCACTTACGTCAGTTCCAAAACTAGCGATGCAATTCAGTCGATACAGCACACGCACGCACGCACGCACACACACACACACACTCACTCGCCAGCACACCCTCTCCATTGCAATTCCCTGTACGGAAAGAAGAATGTTTTTCATCCTCGAAAAATCAATTTTTCTTGTCCAGTAATTTTACTTGAAATTGCCGCCATTTTACAAGTAGTCAAGGGTTTTAATTATTCTAGGTTGGGGACATAACTGCATTCATGCATTAATTCGTTTCTGCAGAAAGACCGTCCACTCCTTTTTTCAAAATGTTCTCTATAAAAAAATCTATAACTCAGGCAATTTTCGTTACTCATACTTGAAAAAAATCACACGTGTACGTAAAATGTCAATGAATATGTGTGAGAAATCCCAATGTAAATGGTTCTGTCGCTTCTCTGAACAAAATTCCTAAGTATACGTCAACGAAATTTCTATTCTACCAGACGTTTTTGTAATTTTGTAAAAAGTTTGTCAGGATAAATTATCGGATCCGATCCATATTCGAGACGAAAGCCCAGGGCAATGATCCCGAATGTTTCTAACGACTAGGTTCGATTGCGAAACGGGAGAATAGGATGATTTTACCGTCCTCCATCGTTCGGAGCTAGAAGATGAGCCACGGCGGCTGCCGATGAGACATAAAGGGAGAGGTCAATAGCTATATTCGCGCGTTCCAGTTCCCCGAGCACTTGCACCTTTCGCCGAATTATAGGCGGTGAATTGCAGTGGAGTTTAACCGAGTGTTCTTGCTTTGTCGGGAGTCGTCGCGATCCTCGCGCCGCGACGCGCTGTTTTATTTTGCTGATCGGGGGCGGATTCTGCAACGCAGCGTTTCTCCACTGACGGAAGAATGTCTGCTCTATCACGCGGTACAATTCGATTTTGCCTTTCTCGATCTTCAGAATTGGCCAAGAAAATTGTTTCGTTGATGCGTCTCGGAGTTTAATCATTTCTAGACACGTATAAACGTTTATAATATCACAAAGTAAAATATTGTTGTATTTAGGAGCGTTTACAGAATCTTTCTACGTAAAAAACATTGAGGTAGCTTTCACGAAATTTGCAGTGCAGCGTTTCTCCGCGGCCTCTGCATGTCTGCTCTATCGCGCGGTACAATTTGATTTTGCCTTTCTCGATCTTCAGAATTGACCAAGAAAATTGTTGCGTTGATGCGTCTCGGAGTTTAATAATTTTTAGACGCGTGTAAACGTTTATAGTGTCACGAAGTAAAATATTGTTGTATTTAGGAGCGTTTTTCAGAATCTTTCTACGTAAGAAACATTGAGGTAGCCAGGACAAATTCTCAAAGATTAAAAGTGTTCAAGAAGATTATAATATTGCACAAATATGTTATGTTTACAAGAGTCTGTAGAACCTTTCTATGCAAAGAATATTGATTTTGCTCCTACGGTAGAAGCAGAGAAAATGTTTAAAATTGAAAATTCGACTGAAGATATGCATACAGCAGAATAAGAACCGCCTATTTGCTATTCAAACGTGGAGATCTACGTTAAAATTTGTGTTTTCTTAGAGCTCGAGGAACAACCGGGATCAACGTGGGAATCTTTGAGTCGGTGCATCTCGAGAGCTCTACCCCGCGGGCCATCGGATCGCCGCTCCGCGCCGTAGAGCCAGCGAATTTCATCAGAGGAGAAGCTGACCGTAACGGTAAACGCTATGAAAATTGCAGAACCTGCTCGACTAGGCGAGTCGATAGCTTCATCACAATTCAAATAGCCGCGATGCTCGACGGAGACGCGTTCGCCGATGACAAACTCGTAAAGACGTTCGGTGATACCCGTGCCGAGTCACCGGAGGCCTCTTAAACTTCTGTTCCGTCAGGTAATTAACCTCATCGCCATCCTACAACGGGACAAGATTTCTGCGATGAATTAATTAACTGATACGAACCCGACTATACCCCGCGAACTACGAGGACAGATATTGTTAAGCAACGAGGGCTTCGAAAATTAGATGGCCGAGATTAAACCGGAAGATAGACTAATTTCGTCCTCGACAAGGCGCCCGAGCGCGTTCCTCCGGCGCGGGAAATCGTACGTATTTTATAATCAACGTCGCGGACGTTTTAACGTTCCTCTCCGTGAAAGGCCAAATCCCTCCGAACCGGGCTATCATGATTTTTTTACTAGTCGCAGACTAAAATTCTTTGTGCTCGAAGATTTTTCTCGGATAGTCTAACAGCTCGGATCCATTTATGAACGTGCGAGAAAGCACGAAAGAAGCTTAAATTTTTTTGACTGGCTGCACTGTAATATGCTCCTTTAACACCAGCTTTCTTGCGGAACTCCTTTTTTAATGTTTTTAGTTTACGACTGTTGAGATTGTAAAGATGCTTTCAGCCAAAAACAGATAGCTAACGATTTGAAACTAGACACACTCTTCAGATTTTTTATAAATTGATGTAAAGTAGTTTCTTGTTTCGAAATATCGGGTCGGCCCATCTATTACAATTGCTAAAATTGCTAGATTTACGAGGTCCCCTTCGAGGAGACAGTCGAGTGCAAAAGGCTAGAATAGATTATTCGAGAGTTCGCCGTTCCGTTGATCTATGGATCGCCAAAAAATGGCACGGCGTGACTGTAAACGCGTGGAAACGTTAGCAGAAATTCTAGCAGCTAAGTTCGAGGTAAAAAGGGTCGGCGTTAATGGATGCCGTGTCTGGCGGACATTCGAACAATCCATCTTTAAATAAGAATAACGAAATGGCCATTCTGCCAGATAGAATTAATGAATTCCATTAACTACGTGAAACGCCCTCGGACAATGGCGTCTGGAAGTGACTGTCGAAGAACGAGGCGGCGATAAAGCCCGCAAAATCCTTCGCGAGCTCAGCTGAAGTATCGAGGGAAAAAATTTCTCTGATGCGTCGGGACACTGTGTGAAGGATCGAGGATCTAGAAGAACATCGCACGGATCGCGAAGAATAGGGGTTCTGAGCTTTAAAACGTCGCGGCATATGGTACATTGGCAAACAAGTAAAAGTATTCTTTGATCAAAATTATTTTAAAATTTTTAATTAAAATCTTTCTACACGACATTCATATGATAATTGTAGCTGGCTAAAGTAATTCATAATTAAATTATAACTACAGCGGAGGTAGGAATCGCAATGTTAGGAACAAGAAAGCATTTTACACGCAGTTATGTTAGTTTAATGAAAGCTTTAATGCGATATACCCACTAAAATTTCTGGTGTGTGTACTCGCCTTTTGTACACGTATTCTAATAGTCTTACGTGCACTTTTCGCAATGCAAGGGTTAATGAACCCTATAAAACGTCGAGATAAGCATTATCTAGCATTTTATGCGTCTCTATATTCTAAAATAATTCTACCCTGCGCCGAGGGAATGGCCTGTAAAAATTATTTAATTGATTCTTACCCTACTTAATGGGCGAGTAATGCTAAATATACAGGGTGTCTCGTTTGAAGTGGGCATTTTTCCAGACATAGAAAATGTGCGAACTTCGTGTTCCTTTTTCTCGGTAACCGTTCGATCGAACGAGTTGAAATTTTCTGTGATTTCAGTACCAAGAGCGACACGTATTTTTGCCAAAGACTTTTCCGAAAATCAAGATTTGTAAAATCAAGAGTTGTATATTTTTTTCTATTTGGTATTTCAAGATTTTCTTTGGTTAAAATATGGAGCCGATGGCCGCAATAAATTCTGAAAAAAGGAGCACGAAGGTGGCTTATTTGCCATGTATACTGAAAACAATGTCCGCAAGATACGGGTCACAGAGAAATGAGAAACCATGCGTGCATTTCATGTTACTCGTTGGTTCGCCAATTGCTGGTTCAGTAAAAACCGGTTCACTAAAAAGTCTTCAGCCGTGAGACAATTTTTATGAAAATCCGCAGTCTGTTCACCAGCATCTGGAAGTATCAATGCTACATTCTAAAATCGACTATCTGATCAGCTTGTCGAACCGCATCGTCCGCCGTGCAGCTCCGCGATAAATGCACATTTAGCACACAGAATCGTCAGATTTCGATTGAACTGGTTTCACGGTATCAGACGATTCCCGGGTACAAATCTCGATCTCGTTGGTCATTAGCATCACGATCTACAGAGATGGATGCACTGAAAGTGCGTCCCGACAGCAACGGACCGACGGTCTCGAAGAAAAAGCGGAAGGAGCCGAAACAGAATAGGCGAGCGAGGCGGAAGGCGAATCAGAAGAATAAGGAGAAGGTGAAATGCAAGGTTGAATGCACACCGGCAGAAGAGAGAGAAGTAGGAGGACGAAGGAAAGTGCGGACGGAGAAAAGATGCCCGAGCGAAGACAGAGCTCGAGAAAGAAAGAGAGAGAGAGAGAGAGAGAGAGAGTGAGCTAAGAAGAAAAGGGAGTAGAACACAGCGAACGAAAGAAAGAGAAAAGACGCACGGCGAAGGAGAAGGCGATGTGGAAAAAGGAGACCCGAGAGTGTGGGTGCGCGGGTATACAACTATACGGGAATACGGGTATACTTGGTACAGTGTGATATACATACACATAGAAGGGAAAGGTACAGAGACGCGGGCCATAGGTGGTTGCGCGAAGGTGCGCCGGCGCGTTCGCACCAACACGAACACCGTTCGAAAAAGTAGACACGGACGAGGGTTGTATAGCGGTCTCTGGGAGCGGAGTTCGGAGAGGCTGCACGGGGCGGCTGCGTGCTCGAAACCCGAGCGGCGCGAGCGCAATGTAGTCCCTCGGCTATCCTTGACGCGGGAGCATCGTCGTTTCGAAAGAGCCGCGACCTTCCGCCACCGCCGTCGCGTCGCGCGCGTTCCGTCGAAACGTTCGAGAGCACCGTCGATGACGAGCTCTCCTCTTAACATTCTCCGACTCCTTCCAAAAACCAATCTGGATTCCCCTCCATCCGATTTCGCGCGACTTACTTCCTCTTCGTCGGCTTCTTCAGCTTCGTCTTCGTCATCGTGTTCTCCGACAAAGTGCAAAGCGTGCCAGGGATGTGTTGTGACGTAACCGGTGAATCGCGCGATCTCGTCGAACGAGGATCGATGGTAAACCCTGCTCAAGAGGACAACCCGCTGCCACTGCCTCTGACGCTAGCTTAGTCGTCTTCGATCGGCCCGCGAACACAATCGACACGAGTCCGCGGCGAACCGCCGACGCTTATCTCGGACAGCGTAATCGCGGTCGC
The DNA here is from genome assembly GCA_028455765.1 of Lasioglossum oenotherae. Lineage (NCBI taxonomy): Eukaryota > Metazoa > Arthropoda > Insecta > Hymenoptera > Halictidae > Lasioglossum > Lasioglossum oenotherae. Next base: position 7,746,087 of record CM052298.1, on the reverse strand, counting down.
ACTCGGTCAGCGGGACGCTTGCTGGCCGCCGCAAGAATCGAGATCGATCTACCAGCCACCGGGAAATCGTAAGCTGCGACGATTCACCGCAGCAATTTCTCTCGGACCCGTTGACAGTCTATCGGAACCAGCTGATGCTGCTCGATCCTGGGATTTTGAAGACGGTGCACCATTGAACCTCGACTAAGCTTCGTTTCCCGGAAGATCCTGTTTCGTTACGAAGATACAGATAGAGCAGCAGAACCGTTGATGAGCATCGTTTCAAGATCTTCCATCGTTTCGCTGCATTCCTCTAGTTGCGACACGCTGTTCGGATTGTGAAGCTCGGTTACGGGATTTTAAAGACGTTCGGAGCCTGAACTTGATCCAAATTGCGTCTTCAGAAGTCTTTGCAGTATTATCAGCTGGATCCTATTAGTGAAAATGCAACACAAGCTGCCGTTAACGTTCGTCGAAAGATTTTGAATTTGCGGAGCTGAGTCGTGAGATTCTATAGAAGCGAGGAGCATGAACTCGATCTAAATTGGGTTCCCTGTGGATCGTTTGAGTCCTATTACTCAGCTGGATCCTAGCTGTTGACAAGGTTCGCGATTTTTAAAATCGCTTCACGACGTCGCTCAACTTGCGAAACTGAATCACATGATTTTAAAGACGTTGGAAGCCTAAACGTGATCTATATTGGCTCGTGAGTTTCGGTTACCCAGTTAGATCCTCACAGAGAAGACACAACAAACGCTGCCATTTAACACGATTCTACATAAGCTGAGTATTTGAATCAAATTCGCAGACGAGTTTGATTACTTTCCCCAACGGAAGCACGGAAAAGTTGGAAAAGCTGTTCTCCAAGAATCGGATTTCGCGACGCTATTCGGCTCGCGAAACTCAATCGCGGGATCTTAAAGACATCCGAGGCTGTTGAGGTTTACTGGAGCTTGAACTCGATCTGAATTAGACTCGCATAATATTCCCGGAGTCTTGCGATGTTATGTAGCTGAAAGGAAAGACGTTCGAGCCTTGTCGAGTTTGGTGGAAAACGAAACCTGGTCTAAATTCTTCCATGAGATCAAGAAGCAGGTCACTGAACCTGTTACAGTCTCTAGAAAACGTTGTTGAATCTATGAAACTAAACCGAAGACCTTAGGGTCCTTCAGGAGATCTTAAGGTTTAAATTATACCCTAAAAGATCGAGAGGTCCGCCAGGTGGACCACAGGATTCCGAACGGATCCGATTTTGCTCGGAGATTCTTCGACTTTCCTCGGACTTCTGTCCCAAATTAAGTTTACGGAAGATCGAGGGGTTCACACACGGGTCGACGACGTACCGAAACTGGGTGACCGATCGAACTTGGCACCGCATCCTGTCGAAACATCGAGCACGCCTCGATACAATCGACTGTGCACCTCGTTCCTGAAACCGAAGACTGCAGAGCGACGGCCGAAGAGGAAAGTTTCGCGACCCACTCTCCGGAAGGAACGGAACGATGTCAGTGACTCCGCATAAAACCAAAAGGGACGTAAAGTTTCACGGTTCGAGCGTCGAATTCTGTGTGCACGGTGTCGTCGACGGACGCTTGCCAGGGAAACCGGTGTCGAGAGGACACTAGAGTGGTGCGTCGAAAGGGAGAGAGAGAGAGGAAACAAGGAGGTTTTATGGGATGTTACAATCGAACAGTCGCTGGACGTTCGTGGTGGTGGATCCTCTTTCGCAGCCCGCGCGATTCCGCGAGACAAGGAAGTTTTCTGTAGATCGTTGATAGATCGGATTGGTTTGCGTTTTGAGGGGATACTCGTCTGTGACCGATGTGGAAAAGCTGAAGGAGATCGGGAACCTTGAAGAGCGATTAGGCTGTATCGTCGGGGGTTGAAAGGTTACTGCATTATGCAGTTCGAAGGCGATTAGCGGGCAGAAGGACCGATCGGAAACGACGTGGCGGGGATCCGGAAGAATGCAGCGGCCGGGGATGCACGGGTTCGCGAGAAAATGCGCGATGCTGAATGATCGATGAAACGTCTGGAGCGTCGAGGAAATTATTTTAACGAGTCCCGACTAATGCATCGCGAACGACTTTGCGGTCGTCAGTGCGACCAGAGGCATAAAAGCGTCCACCTTTCCTCTGTCGTCGTATTCGTCTGCCACTGTCTCTGCTCAACGCCGTCGTCTCTATCCCCGTGGTCGTTCCAACCCCGATTTACACGAACTAACGCCATTGCCAACCTATCATTGCCAAACGAAACGAAACACTACTGCCGTTAATCGCGTTCGTTAACGCTGTCACCGGGAAATATCGTAGTTCTCGCCGTGACATAGTGCGCTACTTGTTTGTTCGGGTTTTCCATGAAACTAGTGAAACAGTGCTGTCGTGTCGTCGAACGAGGAAGAACTGGTTTCTCGACTTGAAGAGATTAGCAAGGATCGTGGGAGATGCCACGCTGCTGCGACGTTCCGAAGAAACGCTAGGAGATAGAATTGGATGCGAGACACTCGACGGAACGCTGGGAGATGCGTGCGAGATAGTATATCAATATGTGAAAGAGCCTCGTCGAGGAAAAGCGATGTCTCCTCTTCTTCCCATACTCATCTGTTTTATCATTTCTTTTGGTAAGTCGCCGCCCCAATGCCACTCGGAGAGTTTGCGAATTATATCTGTCGTGGCTCACGGTTCCTTATGCTTTTCTGATACGTGAAACCATTTTTATACGCTTCTCAAAGATAGTTGAAACGTCCTCTCGGCCTATTTTTGTTGGACACTCGAGAACAGGTGTGCTAACCATTTCCATATTTTCTTAAATATTATCTCATGTTCGTACAGTTTTTAAAAATAGCGAATAGCGACCTCTCGCCGATTGCCGCTGTTTTCTTTTGCACTTTAATTTGACCACTTGAGTTTCACATTCGCAGTCGTATATTTTAGTTAAATTGGAATACCATTGCAGGGAAATAAAACAGAAAATGGGAGTTAGACAAATTGAAATATAATTACTCAAACAGACTCGAAGAACACGGCAGGGTCAAGAAAATATTATTTCGCAACCCAGATGAAAACATAATATTTCTTACTAAATCGTAAGAGAAAATACGAAAGAAAAATCAATTTTTTGACTGGCTGCACAGAATTTCCTCTTCAGATCTCGCGAATTAATCTTTGGCTCCCAGTTCCATCGTTCACGTGATCTCACCGTTTACTCCCTTGAGATTAAACCGTGCACGACGCAATACATCTAGTTTCCAAAGTTTCAATCAGATGATTTCATTAATTAAATAATATAAGATTAATATACAGACACAAAACAATTATTAAATAGTCTGTTAAATATAAACAAATTTATAATACTCTAAAAATATTTGGAATAACGTCCCAACATCTGCTAATGGTTGAAGATGCTGTTGATGTTGAACCATCACACACACGTAACATTCAAAACTTGAATTAAATATAATTAAATATATAAATGAAATAAATAAAATTAAATATACTTTGCTATTTAAAATCGTAGTACATAGCACAATATTTAAGGGCTCCATAAGTTTCTTCTGCTAAATTGATTCAGTATTTCGTGAAGCTGCTGGGTTTCATTTGATAAAACATTTCAATAATAAACATATGCAACAGCATAAATATCCATTTATAGCAAAGAATTAAATAGAGTTCGATATCGAATAAAAGTGCAAATGCACTTTGTACCGACACAGACACAAAACAATTATCAAATAGTCTGTGAATTATAAACAAATTTATAATACTCTAAAAATATTTGGAATAACGTCTTAACATCTGATAACGGTTGAAGATGCTGTTGATTTATTTACAACAAGTATCTACGTAACTCCTGTGTCTTGAAATCAACACGGATAATTATTATTTTCCATAAAAGTTCGCAGTCTAATGCTAACGACGGAGACTGGCTGTAACGAACGGCGGCAGCGAACGTGTTAATAAGTTTCCGGTAGATAAAGCGCCAGGATCTTCCCAGGTAGGAGCGTTCATCGCTTCCGATTTCCGTCGAGGGGGTGTCTTAGGTTTTTAATTGCACGGTGGCTAATTGTTAAGCCGTCCCGAGCCGAAACGGATAAGTAATTCTTTCGAGGACGGAGATTCTTTTCCTTTGAATTGCAAATCCGGCGTTTAGCTCGCGCCCCGTGCCCGGGCTTGTATTATTCATGACATTCCGCTCAATTGTATAATAGCAACACTTTGACGCAACATTTCGTCGCGTGGCGAGGGTGGTACACGCGACACACGACATGGAAAGCGGGGTTGAGACCCGCATATCTTTCGACTCGATTGAATCCAATGAACCCAGCCCTGAACGAAAGGGAGCCGAAAACTACCCCGGGTCTTTCACCCAGTAGGGTTGGCAGTAGCCAACGAAACTGTTATGTCGTCTCTCTTCACGAATCGTCAGTGGGACGTGCCGGTAGAATCTCCGAGTTGTTTCGTTGTTCCCCGAAGCATAACACAGTTCCTGTATTGCTCCTTTAATAAATACATTTACAGTTACGATCGCATGAAAAATAATGTCCACGTACCAAACATGTACCAACTCTTTTTTATTGGGTTCAACACTAGAATTAATTGAAATGATTATTTTCTGCTTCTTATTTCAGTAGTACAGAGACTGTCAACATACTTTTGTTGATAACAATATAATGTAAAGCAGTGAACAATATTGAACATATTAAAGAGATTTAAGGACATCTATTAATTTCAGCTTAATAACATAATTTTAAAAAGTAAGAAGTTTCTATTTGGCTCCTGTGTCTTGTAACATATGCAAACTATTTTCATTTTGCATAAAAATCTGCAGTGTAATAATTATTCATTCACACACATTGTAATGGCAGAGCGGCATCTCTCTCTCTCTACTACCAAGTTTACTCTTGAAATTATTATTTTAAATTGACAATGAAGTATTATCGAGTACTTTTGAAAAGAATTCATGAGTTGTTACGTTGTTTGGTGACGTATTTATATGACACTTTCGATATTGTTTCTTTAGAGGAATTTCATTTTCCTAGTTCTACACCTGCCGGCATTCTACCATTTTTTATACAAATTATAATAATTAATCTGAAATACTGCATATATTTTCATCGCACTTTTATCGTGTCATTTTTCCAGTACCATAGCCGAAAGGATTTTTCGAATAAAAAATTCCTTGTATCTCGTAAATGACGTTCCACATATAACGCTGTTTCACATAAATACGATATTAAAGCTTCATTTCGACATATTTCCGCGTGTCTTATAATTTCGCCGAACCGAAGCTCTATTCCCGTTGAAATTGTCAATTTTATATGCCATTCGCTTAATTTATGGAAGTGCTCGTTACAATTAAATGATTCTACGTCGCATACAATGCCATTTAATATTGATGAAATGCGAACACCCCGATTTGACAATTTTCTGCCGGTCGTATAATTTCGTCCAAGCGAATACTCTATCTGTTCAATTTTAACATTCCGCGTGCCATTTGCTGAATTTATGAAACTTCTCGACACGATTAAGATGAAATTATTTTCTTTCGCATGTGGTGGTTTTTAATGTCGATACAATATCGAGTAAGTGTGCCGACAATTATCATTTCGCTCAAGTCAAAATGATTTTTGTCTCAGTTCAAAATTTCGACTATTGATTAATACTGACTTCAAATTCTTTATTTCACAATTGTTCAGATTGTGAAAACGTTTTGACAGTTACTGGGTACACTTATTTATTCAGATGTACCTACTTTGTAAATGTGCAACGTTTCCACAAACTTGATCTTGTTATTTTTAAAAGGTAAATTAGTAGACTGCAGATATTCTGGGTTCATGACAAAAATGGGTTCTTGAAAAGACTGGGTTCATAACAAAAATGGATACATCAAATGCAAAACAGTAAAATTATTTACAATTCATTAAGAGATTAGACATTTTTTATTTTTCATAAAAATAAATTTAAAATTCATAAAAATCGTACAAAAATAATCACTTGTAGTGCTCTCTAGTCATGAATTTCGAAAAATATTGGATGAAATCGTTGCGTTACACTTACGATGCGGTATAAAGTTGAACAGCAATAGAAAGCACTTATTCCGGAGAACATTCCGCGGTTCTTATCATTATACCCTCTAGCTTAAGAGCGCAGAGCTAGAGTTAAGTGTGGCTAGAGCCGTTTGGTTCTCTGGTGAAAAGCTGATAGCGTATTTTCCAGTGCGGGCGAGTGAAAAAGATAAAAGCACGATTGTAGTCCTTCCTTCGGAACACGTTATTGTTTCAGGAAGCGAGAACGAGAACGAGAGAGAACGAGAATGAGAAAGAGAGGTTCGGGAAGTGGGTGTGTACTGTTTCAATAACGCTTCTACCGTTTATCCCTCGCGTTACTCACAATATACTTTTATACGATTGTCCAGGGGATCCAGTGAAGGGGGTGTCACGGCCCGGGAAAACTGAGAAAACAGAGAAAACAGTAGGGGCGACGATTTAACGCACAAATAACTTGCCGTCCGTCTTTAGCCCGCGTTCCCTTTTCTTCGCGCACCTGCCGCTGTCGAGATTCTCTCTGGAGAGCTTGCCCCGTGAAAAGTTAGAATAGTTTTTCTCGAGGAGCTATGATTGTTGCGAGCGTAAAAGGAAAGCACGCCCAGGGAACCCGATTTTACAGGATTGTCTCACACCTTCTTTTCTCTATCGCATTACTCGGCGCCGCGCCGCCATCCCCTACATTTTATCTCTCTCACTCTTTCGTCTCTTGTCTTCTTTACTTCATTTACATTCTCTGGTTCTCTTAAATTCTTCCTCTCCCGCTCGCGATAATTCCTTTACAGGCATTTAAACAATCCCTCATTGTGATCGGTCGCGATGAAAAGTTAATTTTCGTCCACAGCTTGAATTTATCTCCCGAGACACTCGTCTGTCGCTGGTATTTGGAAATTATTTTGAAAACTTGCAAAAGTCAGCAACCTCAGGTTTAGTCATCATCATGACAGTGGAATTTAAAAATCATTTTCACACATTTATAGACAATGGATGTTCACGTAAAATAAGAACGTTCTACCTGAATTGCGGCAAACTTGAAATAAAAATTTATTTTCTTTCTTAACACGTTCGTCACCACACATATGTGACATTCAAAACCTTGCAATTTCGTTAAATATACTGTTTGGTATTTAAAATCGTAGTAGATAGCATAATATTTAAGGGCTCCATCATTTTCTCTTCTGCTAAATAGTTTCAGTATTTCGTAAAGCTGCTGAGTTTCGAAACATTCCAATAATAAACACAGGCAACAGCATAAATGTCCATTTATAACAATGAATTAAATGACGTATACCAATCGTAGCGTTCCATATCGAATAAAAGTGCACTTTTATACACTTAAATACACTTTGCACCGATACATTTTTCAAAAAATTCAACCGAGAATAAAGCTCGATAAACAACGCAGAATTCTGCCATTTTTCATTTCGTATCTGCAACAGAAATGCAGTTACAACCCAGCCCAGATACAAGATTCTCTTTGCATATTCTATAAAAAATCAATAATAGTTAGCATATGATTTTAAAAATCAATATTGCAGAAAATGAAGTACACATGTAGGATACGAGCGAGTATGAAAGTAGCATGGGAGTACGAGAGAATGAAAAACTGGCGTGAGAAGAGTGAATTTGCAGGTTGCAGCGTCGAATGAATGGAAAAGCTAGTGTTTATAAAACGAAACAAAGGTATGTACAACTATTGTCAGGAACGAAATGAAGAACACGTTAAGCCGTGGTTGAGCAGTGAAAGAATGTGCGTGTGGCGAGAGTAAAACGAAAATTTAATAAAAAGTTGAAAAAAGTTGAAAAAGCTGGAAAAGTTCATTCGATTTCAACAAAAATTCAACACGTCCAAGCTATAAGAGAAATAGACTCCATTAACATTCGTCATCGAGCAATAATTATTTCTTTACCGAGCATACTCGCCATGCAAGCAAAATGATTGAATTGAAATTGTGGTAAAAAGTAAACAAGATTCCGTGACAAAAACTGCATAAAACGTGCCGGATAAAATATCAACAAATTTTTGCGACGCAACACAGGTGCATGAATTTAACTACAGTATTCTATTTATAAATGTCCCAAATGTCTGGCCGACATTTGTCCCAGAACTATCCCTACACCTGCGGGGTGAACCCTCTTGAGGGGCCTCAAAGCTAGAAAGTATATCAATCAGATACCACTAGTCCAATGACAAAGCTTCTATATTTTTCAACATATTCGTGGCATTTATTAAAACTAAATGATACCAAATATGATATAATTCCGATGATATTTACTCGTGTAATGAACGATGAAAATATCGAACGCAAGGAAGAACAACGTATGGGAAGTTCTTTGAACTGTGCCGGCGCACCGCGAGCCACTGCGTCTCTTTCTTTCCCATACGCTGTCTTTCTTTGCGTCGAAGACTTCCATTTCAAATAAAGAAGTTAACTTCCCGATTTTATAGGGAAGTTATTGTATTTTGTTATTAGATTAGTTATGTTTACACTTCTCGACGATCGAGGCCTCTCGAATTCCGCTGTCCTTTTCTACGTTCGGCAAATGTCAAAGAATAGTGTCCCTGGCGGATAATTGTCCCAGGGCAGACCTGTTTTGGTGACAATTATCGATAAAATACTGTACTGACCGAGCAGCCTTAAAAATTAAATATCAAATAAAAATGGAAAATCAACTTTTTCAATCTTTTCATCGTGCATTTGAAAATCGTGTGAAAAAATGGAGTACTCAGAGCCAAGATGTCCAGAGTTGCGGGTTCTGAGTGTGGCGGCCACTGGGCGAGAAACTTGGTGGACGCTTTCGAGTAAATAAAAATTGTAATCGCTGCCGGTGATTCATGTCGGGCGCAAGTGGCGATTCAAAGTGCACATCCCGTTTAATCCTGCCGGATTTACGTGGGTGGGGTGTAGAGAGGAAGGTCTGAATATCGAATTGACGAATTCACTTTGATCGATCATCCATAGACCGAGTCGCGGTCACTGAATTGCCAGTACAAGCCAGACTATGAGCCGTTTATACGCCGATCGAGACCGTTCACTGTGGTGTTCGCGTTTATGACGTTGTGCCGTGAAACGGCGCACCTAATTTCAACACCTCGAACCCGACGCCCACGCAGACGCCAACGGTTCGCCACCTGGCCAAGATTTATCCGCGCAAGGTGTTACCTTTGCGAAAATCCCAATACACATCTCGCGCCTCGTCCTTCTCGCGACAAGCTTCAAATAAGTTCGATTAACAGCTTGTCTGGTAACACTATGCAATACTAATTTTGCGGGATAAGTTTTATTGAGAGATCTAATTCTTAAATACGTCAAATTTCTTGCTTCGGCAATTTTTTCTGCTTGAACTGCAGGAGCTAGCCGAGCGAATCTTACGTAGAAAAATTGTGCGAGTCCTCCTAAATAAAGAATTATATATTTTCATAAGATTATCGGTATTTAAATATGTTTAATGACTGTACGACGCTTATCACGCAATTTCTAAATACATTAGATCTTTAGCTACGGGAATTTTTTCTGCTTGAACCATGGGAGCTACAGGAATGATTCTTACGTAGAAAAATTGTATGAGTTCTTCTAAATAAAGAACTATATGTATATTTTCATAAGACTATCGGTATTTAAATATGTTTAATGACTGTACGACGCTTATCACGCAATTTCTAAATACATTAGATTTTTAGCTACGGGAATTTTTTCTGCTTGAACCATGGGAGCTACAGGAATAATTCTTACGTAGAAAAATTGTGTGAGTCCTCCTAATTACAGAATTATATATTTAAATATGTTTAAAAAAACATTTCGTTTCCAGAAAATACCGTTCGATACAAAAAGAAAAATCGTTTATTCTATGCGGATGTAATAATTTCGCTCGTATCTAGTTTTCGAAAAATAAATGTTTTAGGGCGTCGATTAAATTTCATTGAAACCCCGAGATGTCGAGGAAGGCGGGAGGCATTTGAATTGCTAAGAAATCGCAGTCTTCTCGATGAAGGATCGTTCACGAACCTCTCGGAAACTATTCGCCTCCCGATGACACTTTAAACGTCGCATCGATCAGCGCGGATTCGATTGTCGTTTACGTATTGTCTCTATGATGTGGTTCGAAGGTCCGACTTCGATAAAGTTTTCCTCCTCACAGTGTTCTCTCGTACACGACGACGACGACGCACACTGCGGTTCGATCCGAGATTGAAGACAAGGTGCGAGTGTAGTCAGCGTTCTTGAAAAGTTTCACAGCCGTGATCGAAAACGATCCAGCAGATAGAGAGGACGGAAGAACCGCTTAACCATTTTCCAGATCTGGGTGATCCGATTCGACATTTTTACTGTATTCTATTATTTAACCCTTATCCGTCCCTATATTTCACGAGCTGAATCTGCCCGTCGCGTCGGTGTCAAATTGTCACAGTGGTAAAACATCGATGAAATAACAAGGTAATTTTTTTCTTATTCAAATTGACGAGTTCACATTTACATTATTTCGTAGAAACCAATTTATTATTTAGAAAGATCAATTTATTTAACGAGAACAGAAAGTTTATTGTAACTAGACTGCGTATTTTACGAATTTATGGAAAGATCGATGGGCGAACGTGGGGTAAAAAGAATTGACTGTATAATTTTGACGTTCCCACAATGGAGCAGCCTGTGCTTCCAACGTGTCCCGGCATTTCGTCTTCTTCATGGAAAGATACGCTTTATCTTGTATGCGAAAACACTTGCATCGCGTGCGGTTTACATCTATTTTGCGAGGCTCGTTTTACCCGGCGCGGCGCGGCGCAGCAGTCGGGACGTGTATAAATCGAATTTCTTCTGGCTCGCCCGAAGGCAACCGCGTTCTACGTTTTCTTGAAAGCCTCTCGGATCTCCTTACGCCGCGACTCGGAAAATATTTTTGCATTACTATGCGCACCAATAATACCATCTAACAACATATTCTCATTCTCCCCGCAGCTTTATATTTTCCGTGCGGATGTATTCCCCGCGCTCGACAATATTTCCCGGAGGTCGATCAACGTCAATTAACGCCTACGATCGTTCACATGCGAACAGTAAAACGCGTGTCAGATGATCGAATTGTATTTTTATGCGATTCCGTGACGGACAGTGGTGTGTCGCTGGATTTTCTCTGTCTCCAGGAAGCCTGTGAATGAGTTTAATTATTCACATTTTAACCCCTTGCCTCCCAGAAATTATGGAATTATTTATGTAAATACCAGGTCATTCAGAAAGTTCGTAGCCTGACACATAGATGATATCGGCAGCAGCAAAAACATATCGTTGTTGAAAGCATCCCTCCTTGATGTGAACATACCATACATTCCAAATTGATCTGTCAAATAGCTTGTTTCAGCCAGCTGAAACAAGCACTGTGCCTCGTCTGCAGGATAAGGCCCCCTTATGAATGAACGACGTGAGTAGAATCGTCGATGACTACGTTTTGCGAAAAAATCACAATTCGTGTAGAATTGACTCACCGATAAAAGATTGATACAACGGTCAGACAAACAGTTGTACGAATCGTTTCACTGCAGATGAAAGAATGAAATAAGATCGGATGAAATGTAAATAAACTTCTTGTGTTGACAAAATGGATGAGATGAGATGGAATGAAAATAAGATTGCTTCCGTTCTCCACAAATATGGTACAGAATGAGAATAAATGAAAACGAGTACGTTTATAAATATGAAACGATATGAGGAGAAATTCGAATGAAATTCGATGCATTGCTTACAAATGCGAAACGACATGAGGGGATTCTATTAAAAATAAGTTCGATTTATTCGCAAATGAGAAATCAGATGAAACGAGTTGGCCGCAGGCAACATACTTTTCCGTCTCGGATCAATTCAGCCATTCGTTTGCTTTCCATTACTCACCGGTGAGACTTGCACGTTGCCAATTCTTGCTTTTCTTCCGCGAACGATTTACGATTGTTTAGGCGCGTGCTATTCAACTCGACGATTCTTTCGCCGTTCCTTGTGCTGGTTCAATTTCGACCGCAAACTCGCGCGAATCATTCCCGTAATAGCGATCACTTTGAGAGCTGTTTAAACATGTTGGAACGTTTGCAATGTTTAAAACAAATACTCCGCTGCGTTCGCAGAGAATCTACAGAATCCATCTGTAAAAAAATTCAATTTGGTAGTGAAACCAGAAAAAATGTATGAAAGTTAATCAAAAAGTTAATATCAAAATTAAATATTTCAGAGGGTGATGCAGAAAAACGCGTACAGCGATCCGTATTCATATTCGGACGCTCTAACGATACTTCTTTAAGACTTTTTTAATATTGTACTATGCGGTTTGAACCTTTTTGGAAAGCCTAAGTATTTAGATTAGTACAGGACGTGAAAAGAAATTTTTTAAAAATAGCAATTGATCGGAATTGTAGAAAAAATATTAAAAGTTGCATTTTACAACTTTTTTATGTGGGCCTATATTGAAAATTTAAAAAATACGTTTTGTAGATTTGTGTCAATTAAACGTATTCTAAAAATTTGCAATGAGCTACAGACGTTTAAAGATGACATCTTTCAATGCCTGTCGTTTTTTCGCCGCATCAACCGATTTCGATGAAACGTTCACAGTGCATATAATTGACATAGATCCACAAAACATATTTTCTAAATTTTCAGTACAGAAATATGTTATATAATGCAACTTCTAGCATTTTTGTCTACAATTCCGATCAATTGAAATTTTTGAAAAAATTTCTTTTCACATCTTGTAGTAAACTAATTGCTCCAGCTGCTAAAAAAAGTTCAATATTAAAAAAGTCTTAAAAAGGTATTGTCTTTTTTAGAGTGTCCGAATATTAATTCGGGTCACTGTATCTTATACTACAGTGGTGGCAGAGTAGGGCACAAATCAACTAATAATTAAAAATGACTAATAGTCTGATAGATTGTTAGTCATAGGAAAATAGCAATTAGTTAAAGCCTTATGCTACGAAAAATAGGACAGCGTAATTCGTTGGAGCAGTGTCTCGTGTTCGGACTGCGTTTCAACAAAAGAGGTGCGAGGAGATTGAAATTCCGTTTGGATCGAACGTTGACGGATTTCTTGGGCGAGAGAAAGAGAAAAACGTTGGGACAAATACGGGACAAAGTCGGTGTGTGCGCGGATGGAAATGATCTTAGTCGCTCGTAAAAGTCGCACTCGGATGGGAGGGATAATGGAAACCAGAGCGGACCGGGATGGAACGAAATAGGATTTTGCGGTGAACAACCAAACCAGACCGGTGGCTTTCATTGTCGCCGGAGGTTGCCTCGGCGCACGGTAGTTAGAGATGTGACGGACGAACGTCCACGACCGATCGTCGGAATAATTGCGGGAGTCGTCCTGTATGCAGTCGAGGTTCTTCGCAAAAGTTTTCAGACGCGGAGGGATGACAGCGGCAGCAGCAGACGCGACGTGTTCCGTCGTTGTGCCTGTGCTGTGTCGGACTGGCTGCTGCGCGGCCAACGGAAAATCCGCGTCACCGTTTCCCAAGGAGCTTCTTCCCTCGGCAACTTCTCTGGCTCTCTACCAGTTATTACTTATTCAACCATATTGCGGCCACTTTTTCCCCCCGGTCCGCGCAGATAACTTCCACCGACCGGAATTCGATGACACGCGTCGTTGCCGGATCGAGGACTGGGAAGGTTAACTTCTGTGACTAGTGTGTTGGATAATTGAGCTGTTTGAAATGAAGTCGTCCATGCACGTTCCGAATGGTCCGGAATGATTAGAATATTTATTGACTCGATCAAATGGTTGATATACTTCCGCTGTTGCGATCCTTCGTTCAGCTTCTAACACGTCGGCTTAAAATTGTGGATAAATTATAGACTGCATGTGAAAGAAAACCAAAGAAGCATGGTATCAAGTAGGTTACATGATGTAATCATTTTGTTTTTCATTGTTTTTCATTTTGTAGAGATATGAAGGTCACTGTTCATTCTAATAAAATATATAAAAAAGACTTTTTAAAAAACCACGCTCATATTAAAATGCACTATAAAGGAGAAAATTATTTTCTTCCTGGTTGTTTATGAAGTACCGAATCCAGTTAAACGATTAATAATATTTTTCTCCAAAATTTTAAGCAATTAGTTCAAAATTTCTTCTGTTATAAATACACTTCGGATCTTTATGCAAAATAAAAATGTTTTGCATTCATTGTGAGAAACAGGGATAACAAAATAGAAGGAATAAGAAGAAGAAGAAATATTACAACATTCTCTTCTCTCTTGAATTTTTAAAACCTTTTACTGTTTTATATTTCGCACAACCAATTTCTTCATAAACGCATAAAGATCAGCAGTCTAGTTATAAAATTAGTGTCGGAATAGACAGAAAAATTTAACCATGTGTGAAAACGTTTGATCACTATGAGCAGAGTCTGAATTATGTCAACAGTATGCAGACTGTCCTCATAGTATTAATAGTGGATGGACAATGTACACAGTGTCTGAACACTACTAATAGTTCGTGAATACTACTTGAACAAAGTGAACAACATGAGCACCTAAAATAATATTCCACCCCAGCAGCCCTTGTAATCCCGCGAACAATGAAGTAATACTGTTATCGTTACTAATTATCATAACGTTTAACGAGATTAAATATTTTTCACGAGCGAGTTAAACACGATTACCGCAGAGAAGAACGAGGAGCAAGATAAAAATCTTTGTTAAAGAGAAAACGCGTACACCAGGGTAAAAGAGGGACGAGCAGCCACGATCCGTAGATTTGAGCAGAAAATTAATTTCCTGAGCAGTCGCTGGTTCAGAGATTATTACTCCGATACACTCCACCGCGAACTTACTTGACCCGTTTTCAACGGAAAAATCTGCGCAGTGTAACCCACGCCAGGTGATCGTCTCTATTGTATTTACCTGCAACGAGAATGAAACGAAGCTAAAGAATCCTGTTCAAATTAATCGCGTGGGAGAGGAAAAAGATCAGCGACGAGACATCGTTACGGTAGGATTAAAAATGAACAACCACGCCCGTCCAAGCGACGCGTTCCGGTTTAACGAATAAATTTATTTATTCGAGCGCGCGTTACATTCCACGGTAAATCGATCGTTTTTTACAGACCTCCGGTTTACGGAATTTTTGCTCATTTTTGCGCGAACATTTTGCTCTACCCATAAATTTTTCACCAGGGAAACAATTTTCTGCGTTCGGATGGATTTTATTTTCCGCTATAAAATCGATTTTAAATATTGAAAATTATAAAGGAATTCGCGAATGTGTAAAACTCGATTGAAACGCCGACTTTCGCGTATTCGAATAATTTGAAATTTCACTTCAACACTTTCTCTGTCGATCTGGCGACCTCAAAAATTCCATGAAATCAGGTAATTTATTAAATGAGATAAAAATTGGAAAGTTCGGAAGTATAATACCGTGCAACCAGCTTCTCAGTAACCAAAATTTGGTTGTTAAATACGCTTAATATAATGGTCCAAACTATCTGTCATTTCTGGACGAACTTTACTTCACAAATAAATTATTGAATGAACTCAATCTTTTGTATATTTCAATGAAAGTCGCATTGAATGCCTTTAATCGAAGATGTTACGATTAACAGTAAACGTATCGGACATTTAAGATGTCTCTCTCGTAAATTTAAAACGGACTAAAAAGTATAAAATAATTTAAATAAAAATAAATTTAAAAAAACGGACTAAAAAGTATAAAATAATTTTAACCCCTAACCCCATATAGATAGTCCTGAAAATTTGTGATTGTGAATTTTTAATAGCTATGAAAATACATGTAAGATTTAAAACGAAAAACGAGGGACGCAAAATAATAGTAAGGAGTGTAGGGAGTAGCTGCCGTTGAGAAAACTCCCACAACAGTTCATAACATTTGCAGTGCAATAAAATTGTTAGTGACTTACAATTAGGTGAACTATTCATGCAACAATTATCTATTGCAATCGCCCCACGTTTTTTGTTTTAAATCTTCCAAGAATTTTCATAGCTATTAAAAATTCATAATCACAAATTTTCAGGACTATCTGTATGGGGTTAGGAACCTGTAATGGGGCTAGGAAAAATTATTTTATACTTTTTATTGCGTTCTTTTCAAATTAAATTTTATTTAAATTATTTTATACTTTTTAGTCCGTTTTAAAAGCATGGTATTTTTAAAAAATTTTATTTTATTTAAATAATTATTTTCTGCTTTTTAGTCGTGTGTGTGTGAAATTTTTCAATCGATTTTAAACATTTTGATGAGATTATAAACAGACGGACAAGAAAGCGAGCTAATAAAGCCGTGGTAAAATGGCGAAGAATTGAATTGATTTCGATTTCATGCGAATAGAAAGATCGATTGAATCGTTTCCCGAAAATATCTCGATAATTTTAAAAAATGTGATATCAGTCGTTTGATGAAGAGTGATGGGTGCAGCGTTAACAAGATGTAACAGCGTCGCAGGAAAGAGTAACTCGGCGGAAATCGATAGAATGAAATTGCTGCGGCTCGCGAGAATTTAACCGCTTGGTTCTCCGAGTTTCCGAGCAGGGTTTCGGGCGTATGCAACGTCAGGAAAGAAAGGTTTTTAGAGTAAGCTCGTCCCTCGTGGGAAAATTGAAGGATCTCCGGTGACGCGGACCCTTAAACTTTCGAGTTGCAGCGGGCACATGAGAGTTAAGACGAGCCGGCTAAGAGCGCCGCGAGTAACCACTACGCAACCGCTTCGTCTCGTCTCTTCTCTTCTCTTCTCTTCTCTTCTCTCCTTTCCTCTCCTCTCCTCTCCTCGAGCTGTGTCGCACTTCGACGAAAATTAATTCTGTCCCGAGACAGGCTACGCTCGAATTTTCCTCGCCTCGACTTTTCCCGAAATTCGCGGCGACTCGACCGTGACACGAAATTGCACGAGCGCTCTCGAAAAAAATTGTAATACACCAGCCTCGGAACGTATTTCGACAATAAATCCTCGACTTTCGAAAAACCGTCGACGCTTGCGCGGTTGTAATTTTGCGATGCTTGGAGCCTCGGTTTCATCGTCCGTTTCTTTTTTTAATCTTTGCGCAGCGCATGGACATTGAACAAACTGGAAGCATGTCTCAAAGCGTCGGATTCAAAGATTTAAGCTCCCTCAGATCGTGCATTTTCTTTGAAGATCTTGGCGCAGGACATGGCCGTTGAAAAAACTGGATACAAACGTCTCTGACAGCGTCGCAAAATTTTTTCCGTGGCCGAATCTATCGTAGATGCAAAGATTGATGCTTCCTCTTTATAACGACTACCTAAAACTTTTGATACACGATTTTCTTTTGCTGTTTTATGAAAAGGAAATCAGGATCGAATCTTGTAAAAATATTCCTTTGGTCCTAAAAAGCTCGACAGTGCGGCCCGAAAAAATCGTATATCAACTTTTGGAAGCTTCACATCTATGGCGGATTCATGATTCAATCTGTGCCATTTTCAAGAGGATCCGTGTCCTCTAGAAGTTCCAAGCTTTGAAACGAGTCTAGGATTATCGTGGTACGATTCTTTTTTACTCGATGATATTTCAGCGTTAAATATGAAATTATGCTAGAGAGAGTGCAGCATAAATTCCTCAGGTTTTGTGCATATAGGACAAACAACCCAATGTCATTCTTTGATCATAATTACTCAAAGATATTAAACACAGTCAACCTTGAAACATTATCCGATCGTAGAACAGTTTCCGGCCAGAGCTTTATCTTCAATTTGATTAATAATAATATAGATTGTCCCTCACTCCTAAGGCAAATCAATTTCTATGTACCTGAACGTGTTATGAGAACGAGAGCAGGATTTCAAACAATGAAATCCAAATCCTCATATGGAATAATAAATCCATTAAATCGCATTATTGCTTGCTCTAACAGCTTTTATAACAATATCGATTTTTTTAATGGCACGTTACAGGCATTCAAAACAAAATTGCGCAATACTATTTGTTAATCTTACCTGTACTTGTTTAGTTTCGCGCGGTCCATTTTTATGTAAATTTTAATTAAGACTTAGGTTAAGACTTTTTTTGTTTTGTCATGTCTTCTTTCTGTTTTTATCATTTATACTGTAAAAACTGTATACATTTGTATGAAAGGACCTCGGTCCGTATATAATAATAATAATAATAATAATAATAATAATAATAATTTCGCATCGTCCTATTTGCTGTCTGAATATTAACGCGAGCTTGAGAACTGAAATAAACGGAAAAAGACTCGACCGAACATCGGGGAAATTTGTTTATGTCGAATCCGATTGTCGCGGACAATGAAGAGAGACTTCCGAACTGGATGGCACTCCGAAAGCGATACGGTTCTACCGTGAACTCGATGGGGCATATTTTAAAGAACGGCGGCGAATGAATTTGACGCACGCAATGGGGCTGATCGTTTATGTGCAGAAGAATCGACAGTTCCGGCGTTTGCCTTGCCCACTGTTCTCCGTCCCGGCATTGTTCCGATGGCTTGCGACTGTCGTACAAAACCCATTCTTCACCGCAGCCGGACCATTTGTTTCAAAAGTGGATTACGTTTGTTTCCTGAAAAGTAACAAAGCTGTTATTCTCATTCGATTAAAGTTTTAAACGTTTTCCGACTTGTTGGAAAACATCTGCGAGAGCACCGGAGCCTGCCCCTTTGTTCCCACGAATCGTTGACGAGCGGCCAATCGTCCCGGGCTTGTTAAAACTGTTTCCCTCGTACTTCGAAGTGGATTTTGCAAAATTAGATTCGGGAATAGAAAGACCTCTACCCCCGGTGAATTCGGGAGAATGGCGATTCATTCGATAACGAACCCCGATCAATTATTTTCACCTACCGACGACCAGCTGCGACTAGATTAAGCGGTTTCGATTTTCAGTTAGCCGGACACTCAGGAATTTTTTCGTTCTCGCTATTGGATAATCGGTCGATTCTTTTGGAAGCAAATCTTTGGTTTGTTACAATCTGCTCTTTTTTGACAAGCACAACGAAACGTCACTATGAAACAATTCATTGGGAGATCCTCACAGTCAGCTGTTAATTCATCGATTTTGAAAGGATGGTAGTTGAATCATTAAAATAGAAGGGTTTTTTTTAACGAACAGAAACGTTTTTGCAATAAAAAGTCAATCCGATGAAGAGATAAACGATTCAATTTGTAAATTCCTCGATAAAATCAGCAACAATGAATCGACCAGCAGTCCATATTTTTCGAAAACAGTGGAAAATTTGGTGAATTGTCGCACGCGAAACGACAAGGGTCAATATACACATTTTTTTCTGTATTTTAAAATTGTGTACACTCTTTTATAGTTAACTTCTAATGCTACGGTTTTTTACATTTAGGATTAGAACTCCTTTGTCATCTATATCAAGCTCGTTAAGTATAGACTGTATTTGTATAAAAATATGGGCCTGAGTATTAACAATTCTCTCGTCAATCTGTTGTAAAATGTGTATTTTGAGCACTCGGATCAATATTTTTGAAAATAATTGCTAATACATTTGTCGAAAAATGTAGTTTATGGCGCAGTAGAAAATTGAAGTTGCAGGGAGTAAATATTTGACAGATATCGATTAACGATATGCAACAACATATGTATTGTATAATAAATTACAGAGTACTTTCATTAGTTGTGGAACGACACAGTATTTGCATTAACCGTGTGCAAGAAGTATATTGACAAAAAATAATTTAGGACCATAAGACATTTTTAGATATCTTCTGGTTTGAGAAGAAAAATTTTTGTTCATTAAATTTTTGTCAGCAATGACAGCCATCCATCGATGTGCGAATAAAAAGTTGATTTCAAAAAAGCAAACACCTCTGCTATTTTTTAACACTAAACCTACCACTGCCGGTCAAATGACCGGTTTCATATTTTTCATTTCACAATTATTGAAACTATGAAGTTTTTTCCACGAAAATTGATTCAGTAGATTTTTTACTCAGCCATATATTGTGACAAAAATTGCACAGAATCTAAATAAATACAGACTTGTACTTTTTGCAAAGCTAAGGAATTTTGGTCGTTTTCAGTGCTCGGTAGGTTTAGTGTTAATATTTTATTCTAAAAAAAATTCAGAGTGTAGTAAAAAGCCTGAATTTTGGACGTACTAGGAGTCCAAAAATTTTTCACAAGCATTCGTAGATAGTCAAGGTGGTGGATCCCCTTAATTGGCAAGGTACAAGTTGATTTTCCGAATGTTGTTCGACGAATAGGGGAGTGTGCGATGTGTCGGTGCACCGATGCTGGTGTAAATCGTTGACGGAAACGCGGCATCAATGAAAAAAACATTTCCGAGGCAGTTTCGTTGGCAGGGAGACACGCTTGCATCGTGCACACGCGTCGGGAGTTTAAGAGGAGTTGGGCGGATGGTGTCCGCGAGGGTAACAGCGTGTAACCGGACCGACAGTTTGGGGAGCATCGAGCTATTTTCCTCCTATTCTAGCGGAATAACATCCATAGAGTGCCATTGTTCACGAATGATCGACTCCCTCTTCCTCTTCGCGCGCCATTTGCCAGCCCCAAATTGCTCTGCCCTTAAATTATACAACGGAAAACGCAAGCAATCGTTTTGAACGAATTTTACAATTCCGCCTACTACCTAACCCCCGCGATCAACGCCCCGCCACACTCGCCATTTTATTCGCGAATGTGTGTTCCGCGCTTGCAATTTTCACCCCCGGATGAAACGCGGCGGGCAACACTCAACACCGATTCAATTGTGGAAATTCGCAATTTGTTTCGCGCGTAACCCGCGGTGAGAATCGCGCAAGACGATTTCCGCAGAGCGCGTAAATCTCTGACGCAAGTTAATATCGAACACCGCGAGTCTCTACCACAGTGCTAATTAAGTTTTACGGCGGAAAGGACTGTTCGAATGAATTACTGGATTACTACTGGGCTAACCTAATTTCTCTTTCAATTGCGAATTATCAAAAAACATTGTCAGTACCTTGCACACCTTGGTTCCCTCAAAAGGTGTTCTTCCTTCAAGGTTTTCAAGTGCTCGGATGTGTTTTGATGCATAGTCTGCAATGTCCTTCAGTCGACCTTGAACTTTTAAATTCTCGTGGAACATTTCCAAAACGTGTTCTCAAGGAATAGATACTTGAAAAAGCTTCCATAAAAAAACACAAACAACTTGTTTTCCTGCGAATTAACTGTAACAATTATTTAATGTTGTTGTAACACTCATTGAATAATGTTCAAAACTCTTTTAAAATGTTTTTACAACCACTTTTAAATGCTTATATACCATGTTGGTTATGGTAATATTTAATTGGCATTCAAATTACTTTTGACCTGAACAAGTAGATGTGAATTTATTTGGTGAAGCCCTAAAGGAGGTTTATATAATTGAAGAAGTGGTAATTTGCAAAATTGCTTTTAAATATCAAATGATCGAACCAGCGCGCCGATAGCATTAATACAGGTTCTATGAACAAATTTACGATCGATATAACGAAATATTTATCTTTTAACAGTGGTGAACAAAATATGTCCTTTTTCGATCCTAGTGTTAAACAATTATATTTTGTGGAAACATTTGGATCTTCGATTTCGACTGGACGATTGCAAAAGTTCATGCTCGATGTTCAGATCCCTCAGGACGAAAAAGGAGTCTATCAGCTTGTAAAATTGTGATATATCTCGAAATCTAGCAGGAGCTTTTTCAATCATCTAATGGTAAGAAAGAGTGGTAACGTTCTGAACAGTCCAGCCCCTCGTGTAACGCAATAGTCTGAGCGAGATCAGGAATAAACCGGTGACGAAGAACCAAATCCTCTTTCGTCCCGCCACAAAAGAGCCGTGAAATCGAATTTCCTGGATAATTGTATACGATATCGAACCACTGCGATCGTGAGTTGGAGGTCGAAGATCGCGTTACGTTACAATCTGCGAGGAGGAAGCCTGGCGTTCCCATAGAACAGGCAACGAAGCAACGAAGCAACGAGATCGCTCGTCGACCAGAAGCTTAATCGACGCGAATGGGCGGAGAGAAATTTAAATAAACCGAGGTGTGGGATTTGGGCTGTGATCGTAGCTCACCGATTTCGATCTGGGGATCGGGATCGAGCGAATTCGCCAGGGATCCATTTGTTTTTCGGGTGGGAGCACAGTCGAGGGCCGGTAATCGTGGATTCGATCGTCGGAATCCGATGAAGGGTTCGAAGCGGAAATCGAGAGGCGCGTCGAAATCCCGGAGATCAACCCTGGGAGCGAGAGCGGAGTTGAAACCGAGTTGAAACGGAGTCGAAACGCGCGGCACAAGAATGCCCCAGCGAGAGCTTTTCTTTGCGCGACTGCTCTCCAGAATCAGCCGCGTGCACGGGAGCACTTTCGCAATGGAAAATTCTCTTTCGTTAGCTCGCTAGACCATGCGCCCCTCGTATACCACGCTTCGGAGCTCTCCAGTCCGGGAGTGGTTAAGACGAGTTCACCCTAAGTAACCACCGAGCAAGATACACGCTTGCTTTTCCACCGCGGACACGCTCGTTCCGACCTGTAACCTGCGTTTCTTCCTTCCTTCCTTGCTTCCTTCCTTCCTTCCTTCCTTCCTTCCTTCCTCGTTTCCGATACCTCTTTGTCCCTGTTTTCCTCTGCGTCGATCGTAAACACAGTGCTGTGAATAATTATAGGTTCAAGGCGATTTCTACAAATTTCCCTAAATATAAAGCAGACTTGGGCGTTTAACAAAATTTTTAAATTACTGTTTAAAGTTATTTCAGAAATAATGTTATTATTATGTAGTATCGTAGTTTTAGCCAGGATGTCGTTGGGTCCTTAATGACAGGAAGAGGGAAGAAGGCTATTAAAGAGAAAGCGTCCCTGACGAAAACCAGGCCCAAGGGTCGGCTGGGATTTTCCAGGGATACAGACATAGGGGCTATGGGGATGAGGACGGGTGTGTGAGTGAGGACTGGAGAAGGACATTTTTGGGAGAATGGACAGATTTGCGTTGACTGCGGAGAGTGAAGAACGTGTGCGTTGTTTGCGAGTTGAATTATTTTGTTGTTTTTCTTACATTAATTTGACCTTTATTCAATACCCTTTTTACCTACATTTAATAAATAAAGTGCAATAAATAAAATACTACAATTATTTTTCTTTATTATTTCTCGAAATAAATTATTTGTTATTTTTATTTTCGCTGATTATTCTCTTTTTTGGCATTTGATATTATTTACACATATTTACTTATACATGCAGGGTGTGGCCGGACGGGCGGTACAACCGGGCAGGGGATAATTCTATATTCTACATGTAAAAATTAGTCGAAAAAAAGGAATAACATTTTCTCGTTTGACGCCTCGTTTTTGAGAAGATAGATTTTAAAGATCCGTCGGGTTCGCGTTCTTCAGTATACGCAGGAAGTAGAATCGGTTGGTCATGATCAGACGCGTCAGACGATTCCTATCAATGCCACGTATATTTGCTGCATTTTTAAAAACGATTTTCCCGAAAACGAGGCGTCAAGTGAAAAAATGTTATTCCTTCTTTTCCACTAATGTTTACATGCAGAATCATCCCCTCCCTGGTTGTACCACCCGTCCGGCCACACCCTGTATATACATTTATATAGATATCATTGATATTATTTATAAATATATAGACAGTATTTTGATTCCATTGACATTTATTTTGAATGTTATTTCAGAAACAATTTCTCGATAAAAGATGAAACACTATTCGCCCAAATCATCAGTCCTACAATTTATTATATCATCGATTGAAACATATTATTTGTCAAATACTAAAGAGCATTATTTCTAGAATTTATTTGCAAATTATTCTTATTTGAAATGAATTTCGTCCACGTCTGATATAAGGATGATTCATTACACAATTTAAGGCGTCAGGCTTCTAATTTCGAAATTCATTATTCGTCTTTCTCAAGAACGTTCTCCACATTACCGAACAGGTGTGAGAAAGTGAACATTCTTGTTTGTTTCGAGAATTTTGCAAATTCAGACGTTCGTGCAGAGGAGTCGTTTATCTTCTGCTGAAATTTTAATTATGTCACATGTAGAATTAACAAGTTAATTAAAGCATTGATCCATTTCAACGACTATTCGAGTATTTAGATCCGTCAAGCTCGTGACGCGCATAAAATACGACAAAAATATTTCATTTTCCCTACAGAAGAGCGGTAACAGCTTTTTTGATTAATTAGTTGCGACACGTAAAATTGCCTATCTCGTCCCGACGTGACGCGATATCTCCAACTGAATTTCTCTTTACGATATATTTTTTAATTATTCAGGAAACACGACTGCTTTCGTTTAATCATCCAGTTCATCCAATTTCCTCGCCATAGTAACAGCATTCTATCGATTCGGTTTCGTTCATAGCCCAATTTAGAGAAACTAGAATCAAATAGAAATTGATTCAATGGATCGTTGCATCAAATCCTAAATGAAATAAAAATTGCATTGTAGTTCATTCAATTCTGTTCACCCCCTCTTTTTATTCCTGTTTCGAAAGCCATACCAATATCGTGAATATATTTCACTAGGTTTTCGCTGGTGTTTGAAAAATGAAAAACACGGGAAACATCCCTTCATTCTGTACTATCAACATCACGTTTACATTTTTTCTTCTTGTTGTATAACAAATATGCTAATGTGTTTTAGTGTTAGTCGCTCATTTTCCAAATTTCATGTTCACAAAAAATTGTTGACATTTAAATTGTAAGAGAATTTTATTCTTACTTTTCTGTTTCTATTCTACTTTATTCTAAATAGTTAATTTCTTCCAAAATATTTTTGCACGGCACAGAAGGTGAAAATGCATGCATCTTCCGAGTCTAGATACTGTAAATCCTCTATAAACGCAAAAGCCTTGGGGAGATTCGTTTCCATTTATCGTAGACGGGACACTTATCTTTTTGAGCTTCAAAGGCCGAGCCGAACGTAGAGAAGGACAGCGCGCGACCGAAGCGACTGCGACTCTCCGCGTCTCTTTCTTTGCTATACGCTGTCCTTCCTTGCGCCCGAATCGTTCATCCACTAATAGTTGAAATTATATCGTGTTTGGTCTTATTTTAATCAGCAAAATGCCACAAATATATCGGTGAAAGTTTCCTAAAAAAATAAGCAATAATAAAAAAGATTTAATATTGGTGTTACATTGTAAGTCACACGGAACTGTGCCGACGACTGCGACTCTCCATGTCGCATTAGTTTATACAGGATTTACTGTATTGTAAAATGTTCTATTTAATGTCTACCATCGCTGCAGAATACACTCCTGTAAAATCGAGTACTATGAATGAAGCTTAACTGATTGATGCGAATTACGAAACAAAAGTGAGCGAACTGTCTTTCGTATTTCGATCGACAATTGTTTAAGCTACAATTTGTGATATTGGCGCACTGGTTCGATCAATTGTAACATATCACCAACATGGAATCAACACGTTATTACATAACCTTAAAGAATTTCAATTAATACTTGTTATAAGCATGTAAGTCTTACAAATTTCAAAATCTTACTTGAGAAAATAGTTTCAGTTAACAATAGAAAATATATTTTTGATTGATTCTTACAGACGCAATACGGAAATTTGTATATTCTTGAAAATGGTCTGGATTTTAGACCGAAACGTTGAATTAAATTTCATGTAATATTTTGCAAACTTGCTATATTTTTACAATTGATCGAACCAGTGCGCCAATATCACAAATTGTAGTTTAAAAGTGAGCGAAGTATGATCCCAGAATAGTTTACGCGGCTATTCTGGAGCACCGTACGAGGATCAACCGCATACAAAGTATAATAGGCAAAGTACTCTATCGTTTGAATCCTGTATCCGTGTCACCAGGAAAAATCGATTGTTTGGACGTTTGTTCCAAATAGTGCGTCCAGCAATCTCGAGCCGATTATGCATCTTTTCACGAGCAAATAGCCGAGGGGAATATCGGCGAACGACAACGGTTGATAGTCGTTTCGCGAACCCATTCAATATTCTATACACACGATATCCTGCCGGTTTGGCACAGTTACGCTACGGCCAAGTGGAAAATTGCAGTCGATGAAAGAACGCGTTCCTATCGCGTCGAAACGATAGAGGGAAAGAGAGAGAGAGAGAGAGAGAGAGACAGCTAACTAAATCCAAAGTAAACGAGAAACAACAAACAGGAGTTTTTCTCGGATACGCGATCGCGTAAATCTTTCAGCATTTAATCGTCTTAATAGCTGTATATCTTCCGAGATTGGAGAGACGGTAGTTCAAACAATGAGTCGCCCCTCTTACAATGAACGCGCGTGCAACGACGAAAATTTACGAAGACGTCGACAGCGTTCTTCTTCCTCCTCCTCCTCCTCCTTTTCTTATTCTTCTTCTTCTTCTTGCTCCCCTACTTACTCGGGAGCATCCCAGTCGAAGAGTCCGCGAGTAGACGTATTTTAATTCTTTCGAAAGTTTGTAGCTTTCCGAAGTGTACCGCGTCCCATCGCGTGCCAACTTTACGCAAGCTCTCGAGAGATCGCTTTAACGAATTGCAGCCAGTTAGCTCGAGATTATTTAATTCTTTAACCTCCCCTCCCTCCCACTTTCGATCCACCTTCTCAATTCTTAATTTTTCATATTTTTGCCCACGGCACTATCACATCTAGCAGTTCATTTGGTGTTTAGCAATGTCGGTATTAATGAGATTTAATAAAAATTATAGTTACTACAGGCATTAAAAAATTACTAATTTTCTTTTGTTAACTCTGGCGAATCTATCTAATATTTCTAAAAAAATTTGTTTTTAAACAAAGAGTGTTCTTTTGAATTTAATGAAACATGCCGAAGTTATGGCATGGAATTTGGCATGGAATATCCTTTGAGTTCCGAATAGTTCCTCATTTCTTCAAATTGGAATATTTTCAGTATACTTGTCCTTGTACGATGCCGCAAGAATGATTTCCACCTTCGTCCTTCTTCAGTAATTATTATTGTTTGTAGTGTAACACAGATACTTCAGTGAGTATTGATGTTTATATCAAATGCAATATTGCTTTCTAAACGTCTGTCACACCTTCAAAACCGATTGAATTAATAAGATTTATTAAAAATTGTACAAGCATTTAAAAATCAACATTTCATAAGTACCATTATAGTTTGTTGTTTATTTTAAAACTGAAACAAAAACGGGACAAAAAAATGTTTCAACTAAAAGCTAATCAACATTTAGCGGTCTACAAATTTCAATACACAAAATTAAAACAAAAAAATGTTTATTCTATAAAAGGTCAGTCACCTCTAATTTTTAAAGATCATCATATATTTTCATATCAGTATAACCTACATTGTTATACCCTCAAACTTCCAAATAGTGCTAAAATCTTAATGTTTATTAAAATAATTATTTAAGATCGGCCGCCCGGACCATCTAATTGAATTTATATAAATTTAAATTTATTTTTCGTATCCGCAAAATGTGCACGATTCGAAGAATAATGTTGTTGCTTCTCGACTTTCAGGTAGCACAGCATCATGTTCAAAAAATTTTCGAACCGACTTTCTGGAGGAGTGGCCAACCCCTGGAACGGGACCCCATTTCGACATCTCCATGAAGTCGAACTTCACCGGACTGGTCGGGAAGGAAGTCTATCTAGTGTGCAAAGTGAAGAACGTTGGAAATCGAACGGTGAGTTCCAACGAATTTCAAATCCCGCGGAATCCCTATTCGAGCGAACTCGAGAATGAACGAACATGTTCACCCCTCCGATTCGTTCAACTCTTACGGGAGAAAACACAGGGCGAGCCACCTAAGACAAATCACCTGAATAAAATCTCCTACATTTGTTGAGATAGGAAGACATGTTTCACAGACAAAAGTTGTTTGGTTTCGAGTTTCGAGGGGCCAATTGCGTGGCGTACATAACTTTATTTCTTCTGTTTTGACATAACGTCAATCGCATTCTGATAGTAAACAAGCCCTGACATTGTCCCATACTTTATTGAATTTTCTTGAAAACGAAGCTACCCACGCAAATTCGTAAAACTTGTTTTTCGTCTTATTTCCAACCGTAGAATCTACCGTTTTCTTCGTTTTTAACGGCGCACAGTGGGCTATTTCGCTGAAAGACGGGAATACCATTATGAAATAAAAAATGTATTTTAACATTAAACCATCAAAATGTTTCTTATTTTTTGTAGAAAAAAATTTTAGTACATGTACATACACAAAATAGAATTTTGTACATGTTTAAGTATTAAGTACGTGTTCAACTTTTATTCGAAACATTTTGTCGTCAGATTATCCGAAACTCTTGAAAAGTAGTGATAATGAAATGCTTCGAGTACGATGTACAGAGTTCAGGTAGGTGTACAGGGCACTCACAGATTTTATTCTGTTATCATCTAAATTAATATTGTTATTAATATTTGAACATTACCAATCATTCTGTAAGTTTTTTTTCGATTTCGAAACGAAAGTCGCCACTTTCGACGCTCATTTCTACTTAAATTAGTTATAACTCTCCAATCCGGGAAAATCCGGAAGAAATTTTTGTTGGACTATGATCGCGAAGCTTTATAGAATGTAATGGTGGTACAAGAAGCAGTGCTCAATTCAGTTAAATAGTATACCAAAATCGACAATAAAGTTTTGAAATCGAAAAAAACTTACAGAATGATTGGTAATGTTGCAATATTAATAACAATATTAAATTAGATGATAACTCAACTCTGTACATCATCGTAATCAAAGCATTGTCGTAATCATTAGAGTTCGGATAATCTGACGACAAAATGGTTCCAATAAAAGTTAAACAGTATTGAAACATGTACAAAATTCAGATATCAAATTCAGATATAAAATCAGATATGTTGTTAAAAAAATTTGAGAAATGTATTGATTTATACTGGAATTGGTTCGAGGCCATATCTTATTTTTTTGAAAACATTGATGGTCAAGCTATTGGCTTATACGATTGGCGGAAATGAGTTTTGCTATTGAAATTCAATAGTATTAAATATTAAAATAAGTTCATATGATATTGGCACTATTCAATAGTACATCTTATTGAATCAA
This sequence comes from Lasioglossum oenotherae, assembly GCA_028455765.1. Lineage (NCBI taxonomy): Eukaryota > Metazoa > Arthropoda > Insecta > Hymenoptera > Halictidae > Lasioglossum > Lasioglossum oenotherae. The sequence goes on along the minus strand of CM052298.1, from coordinate 7,717,058 downwards.
CATATATTTTTTCTGTTTCGACAGGATTTTTTTCTCAGTGTACGCAAACTCTTCTTTGGCTCCTCCTTCCACGCCTGTTCTTGGCTATTAAACCATAGAATCTACCTGCCTCAATTTCCACCATAAACTATGAAACACCCTGAATTTCCGGTCGATCCGTCGATCGGCTGATCCCACGTTTGGCAGGTTGTTGCATGTTGCATCGGATACGTGAATTGAAAGGTGTACGTATCCGTTTCGACGGCTGGTGTCGTGTTTCTGAGCGGCTGGTGGAAGGCGAAACACTCCGGACCGCTGTCAAAGGCGGGGTGAGAGACATAGTCGAGCCGTGTTTCGTAAGGCAGCTAACAACACGCTATTAATACACCGTCGACGATAATAGCGGTGTTCATTAGTAGGCGTATAAAGACCGCGAGCTAATCAGCGGTAGTTTGACTTTGGCTCAAAGCTACCCCTAACAGACGCAATTAGAATCGCTTGACTCTTCGCGGGGTCAATGGCGTGAAAGCCGAGGTTTCGTCGCACGAGTGGAAGAATACCATTCCGATGTGTTTTAGAACAACCGAGTCCACGTGCTTGTCCAGTCGTGGCGACGCCTTTTTTTTTAACGTGAGGGAAATCTACCTTTCCCCCCAATCCCGGTGTAAAGACCAGCCGCGATATCAAAATTGCCATTCAACTACTTGATGTATAGCGGTTAAACGAATGTCTTTGTCCGACTTACAACGGCTAGAACGCATTTATCTTTTCTTCTCGGATTTCCAAGGATTGCGTTTCAATTTCAGGGATTACGACTCTGTATGCAGCGATTTAGAGAACCCGGTATAAAACAGAAGCATTCATACCTGAAGTTTAACGAGACTTGGAATAAAATGGAGAATTCATTAACAACGTTGCACCGGCAGCAAACGGTCCAATGAACAGCTATTACATCGACAACAACGAGGAAGAAGTACCTTAAAAAATATGTTTTAAAGGATTCGGTAAACAAAGCTGCGAACGGTCGCGAGCATCGCTAATTGTTCATTTGTGAAAAAGGTGCGTCGTCCAAGGGTTAAGTCCCGCGTTTCCCCGTTGCACTTACTGGAACTGGTTGGTGCGGCAGTTCCTCTCTCTATTCTCTCCGATGTACTTTCATTTTTTCTATTTTCCGTATTCGCGTGCTCGGTAAAAAGCTCTCGAAGGGACTCTCTCATTTTTCAAGCTGCAGCCGCGCTGCAATAGCTGCGAACAAAGCGTTCGACATCATTACACTGTTCCGCGCTTATCTCCGTGGGGCAGGGAAACGCGAGTACGCAAGCGTACTCACACGCGTGCGAGTTACAGGGAACACGCGCGCAGGCACGCTTTTATCCGGACAAAGATCGGCGGGTCCTTATTTCTCCCGACGTCTGCAGACCTCCTCTCCGTCTTCTTTGCCGATCCCATTTCTCCGTTTCACCTGGATGACGGCGAAAGAGCCTGTAATCACGGCCGAGTGTCAATGGGAACGGAAGTCGACGAACGAGCCGACTCGCGCGACGAGCCGACCCGAAGAACGGGCGATCGTTCAACGACCGGTATTCTCTGGTGCAAACAACGTCGAGGACGTATGTCCACGGTAAATATGTCTCCGCTGCGTCCGTACGGCGATCTCCTCGGCGGATCTTTGTGCGGTAATTATTTTATCGGGATACCGGCGTAATGCTCGTTGAGTATATTGTAACGAGAAAGGCATTGGAGTAGTGGTATTGCGACGAAATCGAGGAACAAATGTTAATTAGTTTGTACTGCAGGGATAAATTATTGAGATGAAATTTCATGAAATTATTTCCCATCCCTGGGAAACGTCCTGTGAAAAGGACTATAAAATGGAACTAGGACAGGATTTAGGGACGGGAGAAGGGAAACGACTAGCACACTTGGAAGACATGGAGAGAATTAAGGAACAGAAGAAGACACTAGGAAGCTTGGAAAAGAACTATTATATATGTACCAACGTTACCACATTCCTGCCAGGGACCTTCTCATCTCAACGCGATACACGTCTAATACTGTATTATTTTTAGTGAAAAATAAAGATATTTGTTGCAACAGAGCATGTGTTCTTTTTTCATCACCCTGTACATGAGTATTTGATAGTAAAATTATTATTAGGGTGTTCCGTAAAATTTTCGGCCGCCTGGCTTGACTCTGAGTTGCACTACTCAATTTTCGAAATTTTTCGAGCGTCTTGCTTGTCGTTGAGTTGTACTACTGAATCTCGTGCCACCTCCTTCGACATCACGTTCTCCTAATAGAAATTCAAAACTTTCAAGATTTCTAGAAATTTTCGACCGTCTGACTTGTCGTTGAGGTGTACTACTGAATTTCGAATACCTCTCTCGATATCATGTTCTCCTAATACAAAGTTCAATTTTCGAGATTTTCGAAAAATTTCGCCAATTTTCGACCGTCTGACTTGTCGTTGAGTTGCACTACTGAATTTCGAATACCTCCTTCGACATCATGTTCTCCTAATACGAAGTTCAATTTTCGAGATTTTCGAAAAATTTCGCCAATTTTCGACCGTCTGACTTGTCGTTGAGTTGCACTACTGAATTTCGAATACCTCCTTCGACATCATGTTCTCCTAAT